>BJKM01000530.1:0-397553 GCA_015082035.1 Chaenogobius annularis
AACTGACCCAAGGTTGGATAAGGTTAGAAATTGACTGCACAGTTGAGGACAGATTGTGCAGCCGTCAGAAAAAGCAACCACAGTGAGAGGAGAGAAAGATATTTGAGCAGGAACGAGGAGCCAGTGGAGAGGAATGGGCCCACAGACAGAGCCTATTTGACTTGGCGTATCCTTCCACAATGCACTCTCAGGGTCTGTGTTGCTGCATTGGAAACTGCTCATGCAGAGCAGACCAGTCACACGGGGCTGAGGCACTGCAGTTTATCCACAGGAGAAAAGCTTGAGAGCAGGCCATGTTAATGCTGATCAGAACAGAGGTGTTTTGCTCTGTGAGGGAGGCACTGTCAGTCCATATAACTGTGTGTACAGCCAAGCAGCAGCAGCAGCTCACTCCCACTCCTGCAAACACATACAGCCCACACTTACAATGTGAGATGGTGAGTCTGAGTACAATGAGAAGTTTGTCTTTATAAATGACTTTTGAGTGACATTTTTCTGTCAAATAAATGTAAGCTATTGTTCTCAGAAAGAAATTGTCAGCTCAACAAGTCTTACTCCTTTCTCTTTAAAACTGCAGGCTTGTGCCAACCAAAACTATTGAAAAAGACTTCCAAATACATTATAGGTGGAAGGCCACAGAGGGTTAATCAGCCAAAACAAAATGGTGATATGCTCTGTTTGCTGCTTTGCTCTTTCAAGCACAGGGCTGCAGGCATGGCGCTGTTCATGGTGCTGAAATGATGAGGCGCATCAACTTTTAGTATGCATGGTTATATTTCTTTTCGTGTGGCTTCTAATTATCTTATTTCTAATCATGCCCACATTTATGTACAAAGTTTATAAAGACCACTTTGAACATTTAGTGACGATGGAACAAGAGGGCTTCAAAACATGCAGATCCAAACATAGATATGCATTTCACGCTGCACGCTTCGCCTGAAAGAAAAATGAAAGACTGTTGAACCATAGCAACTCCTGTACTCTCTAGCAAATGCTGTTAATTGGGCATTAATAGAGCTGATCATCATTAAGCGACTAAAAACTGAGACGACGTGTTAGGAGCGGTCACTGAAGGTGGTGAATCCTCAGAGTATCGTAATCCCCCCTGGCACTGGCCCCTACAGTCAGTGCTGCAAGCAGTGGACCGCGCCGAACTTTGGCACCGCGGCGGAGGTTTCTCGCGTCCCTATCGCCAATGCAAATGCGAGCCTCCCCCCTTTTCTTCCTCCTCCTCTTCCATCACCTCCTCGTACCGGCACGAGTACTCACACACAAGAGCGTACACGCGCACACGTACACGTCTTGAACGCTGGTGTGCCAGGCTGTGAGAGAGCGACGGGAAAGCAGTCCTGGATGAGGAAAGCGAGAGAGGGAGCGAGAGGGAGCCTGCTTATATAACAGCGGCTCTGGGAAACGCTGGGGAGCTCGAGGAGACCTTCGCTGGACAATAAGCGGAAATACAACGACGTGAGCGTCCATCGGCGGATACGTGACGGAGCGGTCCCGTGCGCAATGCTCCGGCGGTGAAGGTAAGATGCGTAATAATAAACATACGCTACTGTAAATGGAGGAAGCAAGGCGAGGGCTTTAAAGATGGAAGACCTCGCTTTTGAAATAGGTGATACGTGTTTACGCCCGCTGTTTACCCATTCACTTGGTAAAAAAAAAAAAAAAAATCGTCCAATGTTGAAAAGACATAAAACACCTACTAATGTTTCGTTGTAGTATGCTCTTGTAAGCACAATTTTCCAAAAGGAACAAGGACAATTTGGTCTGTCCAGTGACTGTTTTGTGCAAACTGTTGCTTCATTTATTGCCTGCACCGCACCCCTACTTTTTGGGGGCGGATAGTTAACAGAGTGTAGTTCAAAAGCGTCAAGTGAAGCCTGAAGTACAGAAGTGGAGCTGAAGGGCAGAAGGAGCGTGACGGCGACAGAGACGATACGAGACATGGCTGGAGCATCAACCCCGAAGCACTCCTTAACGTGGCCGGTGGAAGTGTGGCCGTGCAGCACAATGAAGCCCTAATGCGACTGAGATTCCTGATGAAGCGATTCAAAACGGGTCAAGACTTGACTCAAGCGATGTTGAAAGATTCAGAGCAGCACAAGACTGAACACTGGGTTTTCACGTCAGTATCATTTAAAATATCCATCCATGGCTTTAGTTGACAACTCGAATGTGTGCGTTTTGTTCACTGTCTGTCCCATTTTCCATGGCGAGGGTAGAAATGCTATATATTTTGTGCTATAATCCCCCTGTCATAAGCGCTCGTAATGCGCTCTCCAGACACTTTTATCACATGATGTCATTTGGCACTGATAAGTGATACTTACATTTCCTAAGCTGGGCGATACTGCTGGTGCTGAAATGGATCGTTTTTGGTACTGGAGTGTTTAAAACAATCTGCAGATTGAAAGATAGTCATTATGTGAGATGTGGCATTAACCAAGATTATTATTATTTTTCAGATAGCATTTTTATATACTCTCTCATACAAATGACAGGATCAGTGGTACATCATGATGGTGGCAGTAATGAATGAATCACTGGAAGTCAATGGAATAAAGGCAATGAAGCAGGTGACATTATACAAATGTGTTGCAAGATGCTGCAAGACACAAACCAGCCCATATGTCAACATGAGCAGTGCCTCTAATCCTGCAGGAATACACCCCGCGCATCACACGACAGTGTTGCTTTTATTCTGAAAGCCTGTTTTTGTGCCTCAGCAGGTCTTCGACATGGATCTTCATGGACGCTGTGACCAGAGCTTGGGAGATTAAACGCTTTGTGCCACATCTTTAGTTCCTCTACTGCGTACTAATGGTGCAGCTGTGGACATGAACGTCAAACCACACTCTCAGACAAGGCTTCACATGTGGAAGCATTGAGACTCCATCTCCTTGTTTCAGATGTTCTTGTACTTAAGGTGGAGACAGTGACCGTGTGGGGATGGTGCCACTGCACAGACTGCAGTGCCTCCTGAAGCGTGCCCACATGCTGTTGCTTTGTTTGGGCATAGCCTACTTGATGGCAGGCAGCCTCCTCCTGCTACAGCGCTCCAGTGTGAGAGTGGGCCACTCCAGCCTGAGCAACGCGCCACCATTGTCCCTGATAGCTCCTCCTGTGGCCCTCAGGACTGTGGGGCTGGGGGTGAGGGTGCGCTCACGGTGGGCAACCGTCCCGGTATCTGCTGGGGGAAGCAGGCCGGGGCGA
Source organism: Chaenogobius annularis (assembly GCA_015082035.1). Lineage (NCBI taxonomy): Eukaryota > Metazoa > Chordata > Actinopteri > Gobiiformes > Gobiidae > Chaenogobius > Chaenogobius annularis. Next base: position 3,220 of record BJKM01000530.1, read on the forward strand.
GGGTCCGCCTCACGCAGCCTCGGGGTTCAACACCTGCATCGCCGCTGGTTTCACAATCTACTGCCAGAGGGATCGGAGCAAAGCTTGTCACTGCACAGGAGCCGGCACAAAGGTAACTGTACACACACTTAAGCTTTTTTAGCTCAATAAATACAATGCAAGTAAAGTTAAACATTTTGACTTTAAATATTTACATGAAATCTTTCAATTAAAGCTTTAAGAAGACATGTTATACCTTTTTTAAACTAAATGTAGATAATTATTGTGCATTTTATTAATTACTGCCCTGGTGCTCCATCTACCTAGTAATAGATCTAAAACGGGTTAAAAATTAAAAACGAATCCATTACTTCCTCTTTTAAGCTGTAGAACCGACTAGGTCTACAGGTCTAGGGGGTAGGTGAAAACAGAAATGTTACAATCCAGACAATACAGGATTGCTTAACCATGCATGTATTAATCGAAATACAAGTCTGAGTTGTAAATTAACGATGATGGAACACTGTTATAACAACAAGGCCTGTGAAATGGTCACATGGCCTGAGTGAGCCGCCAAAAATACTGTCGATTGGTACCAGTCCAGAAGACATTCGTTTATTGAGAAATTCTATGCCAAAGATAGTTTCAAAAGATAGTGCTATCCATCAAAGTAAAAAACCGAGCCCATAGAACATTTAGACAAGCTTCATAATACATTTATACAGCATTTTACGTGTGGCTGCTTCAGATCATGTGGATAGGCACTCAGCTCACAGATCCTCTCTGAAGTAGAAAGCTACCACATGAGCAGCTTCTATCAAATAAATGAGTAATTAACTAGATTACAATAATCCAGAGGACTCATATTATTACATCTAGACCAACTCAGTTGTATGGTGTCTGCCAAAGCTTTTGCCATTTTGTTGAAATGATAAATTCAATAGAATTAGCCCCACTGGAACATTTGTTTCTCCAGCTCATTTTTGAAAAGTGTCCTGCAAGAGCTCTTAATCCTTTTTATAAACCGACACTACAAACCACTCAGTCACTAAGTAGAGTAATACAAATGAAAAATGTTGAAGGCCTCAATGAAATCAGTTCCAGTAACAGCCATCTGGCAAACATTCATTTTTGTAAATGTATTACTTTGGACACACTATTAAATTAGCCAGGTCCATAGTGCCACAAGCAGGAAGAGGAACAGGCAGCAAGTAAGTGGTGGCTTTTACAGCTCCTCTCTATTGCATTTATCAAAGCTGGACATTTCTGCAGCCAAGATTTGCCCTCCTTAAAACCTTCCAGTTTTCAGATATGGGAAAAGTAAGATGCAGGCTTGGGAGATGAACTCGTTGTGTAGTAGTTGTAGTTCTACCAAGTTCACCATACCTCACTCTTCCCTTTACTGAAAGTCTTAGATCTATTTATTTTCTGACACATTACAATGGCCAGGTCAAAGAGAAAAGTTGTCAGCTCCGATTACTTTGTTTTAGGAACGTAAGCTAAGGCATACTTTATTGTCTCTCATAGAGCACATTTGTGTTGAATGAATCATGATGAATCATTTACATTCACACATTCAGTCAAACATACCGGCATGGAAAACATTGATAGACACATCCCTAATCAATATCATTTCAAGTCCAACAGTGAAGAAAGATACAGCCATATAACTGTAAAAAGTAATATCACTGCACTAACTCTCTATAAGATCCTGCTGACAAATCGCATCGATGATGGTATAAAGGAATTCTTAAATGTGTTATACCTACACAAACCTGCGGCCTGAAGGGAGCATCTCAAACTCTGAGTTCAGCACATGTGTCGGGTTAGATCAAATGCAGAGCATAGGCCTGAAGGTTTTCTTTGGTCACACCCACAATCTTTAGGTTTGTGTCAGTTTTCTTGAATTGTCAAATAAATACGAGTTGTATAGAAGAACTTTACAGAGGGCACAGTCTCATTGTGGAGCACTCTGGATATACAGGCGCACAGTGCATACAAGGATTATAAGAGAGGTATTGTAGTTCTGATAGCTAGCGTGGCTTTCACTCACCAATACTGTCTTTTATCTGGGTCTGTACCGAAAGAAAAGCCATCTATCTTTTTAAAGAACACCTAAATCAATTGTGTGAAGTGTGAGAATCTGAGCGTGTACCTCGATTAACCCTGAGCCCGAGCTCTTTGTGCTGTGAATAAAGCAGTGGCCTGGCCGCTGGGGCCAGAGTGGGGGGCATCACGCCCTTGTGGGACCTGACCACAGATGTGGGCCATTAGGCAGCAGATGCTGCTGTTTGACCACATGGATAACACAACTTACAGTTACATATTCTTTAAAATACTGATTACAACTAAATACTGAATCTAATGTCTAAAATATATTTAAAAAATGTTTTATTGTAATGCAGCAAAATTTGCTTTAACCCATTCAACCCATTCACAACAAAGACGTTTTGAGTTGAAGGCTGACATCTTTAAGCAGAGTGGAGAAATATAATAGCCTTAAAGCCCTGGAGCAATATTATGTGCTCACAAAGATGCATGCTGGCCTGCATTCAGCAGCTGGTTTATTTGAGGACTTTTATGTGTCAGCTGTGGGGAGTTTGATGTAGCTCTGCATTAAAGTGAGCCCTATCTCATCAGCTCATCATAATAGTCTGTCAAAGCCTGTTATGAGTTACATGCTTCTCTCAGGAATAATATTATATGAGAAATGAATGCATATACTTCCATCATTAAAGGCCATTCTAGCATTGTCTAAAAGGGTTGTTGTTGTTGTTGTTGTTGTTGTTGTTGTTGTTGTTGTTGTGGTCTTGGTTGGTGTAATTTCATTTAGTGAGAGTCAACTTGTTAAGACTCTTTTTTTTTGAATGACAGCAAATCTTTTTTCTTCTAACGCACAGGAACGTACATGGGCTGCTTTCTACACAATGCCAGCGATCAAGCTCTGGGAGGAACCATGCTTTATGACCTACGCAAAATGACCAGCTCTCTGTGTCAAGACACCTGCTCCGAAAGGTAATGCATTCATGCGGCTCCTCAAAGAGCCCACAGAAGGCCTGTGGTCTGAAAAAGCCTTTGAGTCTCCATCTCCTCTATGAATGGCTCCTGTGTTTAAGCCAGAGGAGAGCCAGGTGGCTGCGTGACAGTAAAAGATGAGGGGAGAGCAAGGGGAGAGTGAAGAGCGGCCAGGACAGAAGGCTGGATGCAGAAGAAGGAAGGAGGGAGGTGTGGATGAGTGAGGAAGCTTAATGAGCAGTCCACAGCAGATGCTGAATAAATCAGGGCTTAGAAGTGTTCTTTGGTCCAAGAATGGACACTTCAGAGCAGGTCAGTATGAGCTGAATTCTCAATAGAGCTGAGAAAGACTGGCCAGAGCAGTGATAAAAAGCTCAGATACATGTTGATTTTTTAAATGAAGGCATTACAACAAAATTACCTGTATCAATTATTCCTTTTTATACATGTAAAAAAACCGAGGACAGATGAATCCAGTCAAACTTAGACTCTGAACTCACTCTCATTGCTCTTTTTCACAGTCCTGCTTCTTACCTGAGCGCTCCAATTACCAAGATGAGCAAAAGTAAAAAGTCAAAGCAATTTATGAGGAAGCTTCAAAGGACACATATGAAAAGGTCACTTCTGATGAGGGCTCGGTTTTCCCCATGGAGGCAGAGGAGCCAGGAGAGGAATGAGTCGCACAAGCCTTCATCTATGAAGTACAGATGAGAGGGGACAGAGTTCAGCTGTTTCACTCAGGCCCCAGAATAGTGGGGATTTAATGCTCAGAGCTGAATTATATGCTAAGTTGTAAATGTTAACTAATGTCTTGTGGGAGGGCTTAGCCGAAGGGCAAATAGCTTGAGGTTATTGATTGCCATGAGCGAGGGCGATGCAGTAACTGCTTGTGTGCGCGTGTGTGTAGTGGATACCAGTTTGCCGGTCTGGAGTATGGGGCAGAATGTCACTGTGGGAACAGGATCAGCAGCCCGCGTGCCCCAGAGGAGGACTGTAGCCTGGTGTGTCGGGGTGAGAGAGGGTCTCCGTGTGGCGGAGTGGGCCGCCTCTCTATTTACAAAGTGGAGGAGCAGCTGCCTGGCCACCGAAAATGTGAGTCACTCTACATGAACTCTGCTCTGATGAAGAGAATCATGTCAAATAACTTGAGCAACATCTCTGTCTGGGCCCTTTTTCTTTATTGTGATTGTGACTTTTGATAAATTACAGGAAAGTGCGCTGTGCTTAAGTAGAGAGAACATTCATTGTAATGCAAAGGACAGAAGATGACACAAGTTTGAGTGATGGGGCTGTTCAGTTTTCACAGCCTGATTTAATTTCAGATAATAACCAGGTGTGGTTTTGCATAAAATTATGCTTGGTGCAGCTTTATATGTTGATTGATGGAGACCACTAAGGATTTTAAGTGTATTTGACTTTCATATGTACTGTATCAGCTCCATTACTCACCTGGAGACTAGCCATGCGCCAGTCAGTTTTATTTTTTCCGTATTAACTTCTTATAGTCACAAAACTGTACAAACAGATTCAAAGGCTTCAGAGTCAGAATTATCAAAAAATTCCCAGACAATTTTTGTTGAAAAAAACTGGGGATGTACATATACTACAGCATGTCTCTTATTCATAGTATATTTGAAAGTGGGAAAGGTCCAAACAAAAACTTTCAAATCGGGAATTACTTGTTTGAACCCCTTGAAATGAATGGTTTGGTCATGCGGGAGTCTACATTTCAAACAATTAAGTGCAATAAACTGAAGAAGAAGGAATATGTGAAAGAAGCAAATAGTGAAAAAATGATTTTCTGTTCTTGCATGAACTGGCCTACCTTTGCCTTTGTTTGCTCTGTTTTGCTGTTACAACAGTGACGTGGAGCTCTTTATTTTGCAGTCAGGAACGTTCACTACCGCGGCTGCTTCCAGTTGCTCAAGAGCGTCATTGGCACATTCCCCTTCTATTCCTTTCAGCCCAATCTGACAGCACAGTCCTGCATCGAGACCTGCACAGATAAGGTTTGGACTGCCTGAATAGACAAACATATTGATTATTTATTTAAAAGGAGAAAAGAAGCTCAGCTCCCCTGACTGCTAATGGACACATGCACAAGTGTATTTTTAGTGGGATGAGTGAAGAGTCTGTGCAGAAGCTGATATAGACGGAGTTGTGTGTCCACTGTGCACACATGAATATGAATAAAAGAATATTTGAATGCATATTGTATATTTTAGAATAAGACGTCTCTGTATTGTTTATGTGTCTTTCGCAGGAGCTGCCACTGGCCGTGTTGAACCGACCTCACTGTTTTTGCATTTGGACATCGTCTCTGTTCAGTGTGAATGAGCCGTCTGACAGTCAGCAGTGTGTGCAGACCAGCAGGACCAACCAGACCACTGCTGCAGTGTCCACAACACACACTGAGCGGGACCACTACCACGTCTATCAGACACCTGTCCTCGGTGAGTGACACACTTCATTTTAAACTTACCAGTAAAAGGCAAGGCCATTTTTTTGGAACGCAAAAAGAAACCAGACAGTCAGTCTGGAGTCAATGTGCAATGATTTTAAATAACAGCAAATTATCAATTACATTGTAATATTTTATATACTCAGGATTGGGTTGAAATTAAGTCGACCTGTCTTCAGCTGTTTAGACTTTAAAGTTGAACTGTTTGACAACTTGACAAAATGCTAATAGTAATGTTTGTAATGAGTCTAAACTAGTGGTGAAAAAAGGACACAAAGAAAAATGCTCAAGATCCCCGTAGAATATACATTTCAACACAAAACAATCGTAGTTTTTAATATATTTCAATGGTTTGGTTTTATACTAGTTCTGATGTAGTTCAAGGCTATTCTTAAACTATTCACGACAGTTGAAATGTATCTTTTTTCTTCTTCTTCAGTATTAATACCTGTTCAAATTAGTATGTAGTTTCAATACTGATTTTACTATAGATTTGTATATATATTCTACATAATATATATTTATTTATGTATTTATGTATTTATGTATGTATGTATGTATGTATTTATTTATTGACAACCCTTGCCCACAGTTACCTCATATAAGAAGCTAAGGGTGCGTTCCTACATTGAGCCCATTTTAGTCCTGATGTGGATTAGGTTTGGTCCTGTTCAAGTCCTTGTTTTGTCCTGATCTAGTCCAGGTTTGGTCATGGGTTTAGTCTTGGTTTAGTGCAAGTGTGAGACTTCAGCTGCAGAATAACTATAATGTCTAAATGAGTGCATATGTTCAGAATTGGTTCATCTCTGGTTCACAGTTGCCTAAAGGAGGAAACATTGTGTTTGTAGACTCCAGGTGCAAGGAGAGGATGTTTCTGCCTCAGAGATCCAGCTCCCTCGTGGCTCTTTCGAGTTTTCCTGGTGCGGGCAACACCTGGGTCCGGCACCTGATCGAGCTTGTGACGGGCTTCTACACCGGCAGCTTTTACTTTGATGGCACACTGTACAATCGAGGTGTGTACGTGCATGCAAAGTGTTAAACTGAGCATTTCAATCAGTGCTGAGTGTTGGGGAGGCGCTAGAATCAATTCATTTGTCGGTCGTTGCCAGGTTTCAAAGGAGAGAAGGACTACTGGAAGAGTGGGCGTAGCATCTGCGTGAAGACCCATGAGAGTGGTCAAAAAGAGATCGAGATGTTTAGTTCCGCCATCTTACTCATTCGGAATCCTTACAGATCACTCATGGCTGAATTCAACCGCAAGTGTGCCGGGCATTTAGGGCACGCCTCAGACGCACAGTGGAAAAGTAAAGGTAACGTTTAAATCACATCACACGTTTGGAAATAGAGATTATATTTTAAGGTGAAACGCTACAGGCAAAACTGATTTTTGTTTTTTTGTGGTTTTTGTTCTTTGGTCAGTTTGCTTTCACCTAGAAAAAACAAAAGAGTCAAATCTGCACTAGATGATGTTTTTGTCTTTAATGTAGTCCTCTTGTATCCTTAGATTTATATGAGACAACTTCACACTTCTCCCACAGAGCCATAAAGATCAGCCCTTAAAGTTGCACCTACACACACCAAAGGTTACAATCTTGAATTTATCTCATTCTAAGCTTATTTATTCAAGTTTTGTCTCCCGAAAAATTAAGTCTTTTTTCCCCCACCCAATTTTTAGTTTGCTCAAATACTCAAAAGATGTCCAAATTCCCCTTGTTTTCTGTCTAATATGTCAGCAAAATGAAGCAAGAAATGTAACGCTGTCTTGATGTCCCAAATACACTGAAAAAAGCAGTATTTGGTAGGACCGCCTTTAGCTTTGATTACGGCAATCATTTGCGATGCCATGGTTTCAATAAGATGTATAGAATCCAATGATTCCATAACCATGCGATTTGTCTGTCCACATGGTTGTTTCAGAAATGAGAAGCCACTCACTGCATTGAAATACTGTGTTGCAGCTGAAACGCTATCGCCCGTGCTGCAATTGTACAATAGGAGGCTCCTACCTATTTGCTTAATTGAATCCAGGAAGTAATTTTTTTTAGGTCAGGCAGTATATGTGCAATTTTAGCCATTTTTACACATAAAACGCATTATAAATACATGAAAACATTACAGGATGAAAAACTTAACACGTAATAATGTTTTTCTTAACTGTTAGAAGCAAACTGCAGAAGAAGTTTCAAACGGACATCTCTAAAATGAAGATTTTTTTCCTCGCCTGAAAAATAATTTAAATTGTGTCTTTTTGGCATTGCTTGACATATTTTCCTGTCTTGACTTTAGAGTGGCCAGAATTCGTCTCCAGCTACGCCCCCTGGTGGGCGTCCCACGCACTGAGCTGGCTGAAGTTCGGCAAACGGCTGCTCGTGGTACATTACGAGGAGCTTCAGAAGGCGCTCATTCCACAGCTGCGTCTCATCGTCTCCTTCCTGAACGCAACCGTGAACGACGAGAGGATGATGTGTGCCCAGAGCAACCAGGACGGACATTTTAAACGCTCGGGGTCACAGCGGCCCTCCTCCTTTGACCCCTTCACCCCCGACATGAGGAGCATGATCGACGCGTTCATTCATGATGTAGACCAGGCGCTTCAGAGCAGAAACTTTAGCGGACTGCCACAAGAATACCTGCCAAGATGATGAAGTGGAAAGGTCCTTGTCAGAGCTGGGCTGTTTGGAGGGACTTTCTAATCCAAAGCCTCGATCACTGTGAACGATCACTGCGTCATGTAAACAAGCCGCTGATGAAAGGCTGATCACCGATGAAACAGAAAATGCTGCAGAATGTTTTAAAGCTGACGACTGATGAAGAAGGCACATTTGTTTACATCTAATCTGCAGAGGAGGATTAATGATTCTTAATGCACTAATGTGGGAGCTTTTTTACAAAGTCAGACATGTATTATAAGGAGTGCGTGTGAAAACCATCAAACAAAACATCTGCTGCATCTTTTTCTTCAAAGGACATTTTGTATTTACAGGTTTACAAGAGAGAATTATCCACATATTATTTCAGAATTTGTATGAAAAAGCTGGAGTTATGTCTCTGTAAATAAAAGATTGTAATTTATGATCTCTGCTATTTTTGTTTGCTGAAGTTTTAGTTGATTCATCAGTGCTTACCTGCAATGTCATTTAAACCCGAGGCATACTTGTGGTTGTACGGTTTTATGGGAATTTGTAAAAAAGTCAATAATAATGAGTGACACGTCGAAATGTTTTTTATAAAAGCTCAAAGCAGGTAAATCCAATCTGCTGAAACACCGAGCAGCAGAAGCCTTCACTAGACAACAACAGATGAGTCACTGCAGCAGTGAATCCGATAAAACAGATTGGATCTCAGGTTTTATATCAAATGGACCCTCTTCCTCACACGCACACACTGAGGAGTCATTTTGTCAGTGACACACTCACTGACAAAATGTTTCAAATGTGAAAATCAGTCTTCATATAAAACTGTATAATAACTGAATAAGCCTACATGGTTCACTGGGGGTGAAAAGATTTTTGAGCTAAATTAGTTTTAATGTAATTCTGCAGAAATGCTGCTTTTCCCCAAATAGATAAATTACACTTTTTCAGGTAGTTAGTATTGAACTGTAACATTCGTATGTAAACAGCAATATTGATCTTAAACGGCTTAATAATACAAACTGACTTCCTGTCAAAACTGTCAGAACTGGTAAGCCCCGCCTCTTCATAGCAACATTTCACCGTAACAAGCAGCGGATTTACATTTAGATGTTTGTATTACTAAAAAGTAGCTAAGTGACGATTTAGAACCTTTATGTGTCACTCAGAGTCTTCATTTTTCAACTAAATACAGGGATGTGGGCGGAGATAGGGGGTAGGTGAAGACAGGAATTTTCTGAGCACTCAGTTGCAGGACAATACAGGATTACTCAAACATCCAGAAATGAATCAAAATACAACTTTGAGTACAGTAACGTGACCAACGGTTCCATATTCCCAATAATTACAGGCAATTTATGTTGGCAGCGCTGAATAAAGCAAAGGACTATGAACCTGTCAAAAAGAACTTCTTTATGCCTACTTTTCACTCCACTGATTTGTCAGCTCTGCCTGTCACTCATTCGGAGCCTGATGGGGGGGACTGACCTCGGAGTGAGAGGGGACGTGAAAAAGAAAGAAATCTATGTCGCGTTTGGGCAAAGAAGTGCATTCGACTGAAAATAAACGAATCACAAAATAGTATCTGTCACGCAAACAGATCATCACGGATTCATGTCACAATTCGTTAATGTCACATCGCCCAGCCTCGGCACGGCTCATTTACTTCAGTTCAGGCTTATTTCATCGTTTGTCATTGCCCTTACATCACTACAAGACATGTATCGACAACAAACGGTGAGACAAAAGTACATGAAAGCATCCCTGCACTTATGTTTATGGCAGCACACACATCGTATCACAATAGTGTCAATAAATAATCCAAATTATTACGACTAAATACAGCGTAATAACACTGTGGGTTATGGGTTATTTTATGTGTAGATTTGAATGCGTTGTTTATATCAGACTGCAGACACAAACTAGAACTATCTTGAGCTTTATCAGAACTAGGATAAGACCACATGGTAAAATAAGAATGAACTATTATATGGTGCAGAAAAGGATTGTCTGTTATCTTTAAAATGATTATTGTGATATTGAAATTGGTATCGCGTTGAGAGTCTAGTATCCTTAGTATCCAAAATCGAGTTTGACTTTTTTGTTTGGCGGCAACACTATTCTTTAGCAGTTGCTTTATTCCCAGAGGCTCGCATGAGTTTGAAGAACAGCTTAATTAGTGCAGCATTGACATAAGCCTGGTAGTTAGGAGGATTCTGTCATAAAACTCAATCAAGTGGGAGACAGGCAGCCAACATTTCATTACCACTCACTATTCCTGTGTTGTACAAATGAGACGCCAAACGAGACAACTTCTTCTGCAAATGAATCACAAACGACAAGCAGTGTTTTCAGAGGAACTTTGCAATGAATGGGCTATTTGTGCCACAATGGTTTTTGTTGTAAAAATGCTGTGGTTTGTTTGCTTTTTTTTAACAGTAAATTTGCTTGACTTTATCGTCAGTTAAAACGTGCATGGATTATGTGGCACGGTCACGTTAATAGTGAGTATGTTCTATCGGTGAGAAAATCCTATGAATAACATGGAGAGTTACACAAACAGTGAGTGCTTTAATAAAGAAAATGACTGTTAGACCAGGTGCACAGTAGTTGGGCTGCACAATATATCACAAAAGTATCGATACTGCAAAACTGGCTAACGCAATGATTATTATTATTATTTTGAATCATTTATTTCTAAAAGGGAAACCAAATGAGAGAAACTCTCCTTTCCATTGGTCGAAACAAAAAAAAGAAAAAAAAGAAAAATGCAAATAATACATCCCATAAATCAATCAGTTAAATTAACATCATTCAGAATTTTTTTTTCTAAAGTCTTAACTCGCCTTTATTGAGTCACAGTCTCTGTTTGATGCAGTTTGACTAATACATTAAGACATGAACGTATATTTTTAATATAAATGAAGCAATTGTGTCAAAAATTCCTAATACGATCATCCTTATCGCAGCACAACCTCCACATGACAAAATGTTGCAGTATGGTGCAGTCTGCCATCTACATATTACATACATTTGCACACAGAGTGGGAACATAGTGCTCAAGTGTCACCTGCTGGCCAGGAGCTGTAACTGCCTCAAACTGCCTCAATATGGAGACGTGTTACAACTGCAGCGAGTTCTTCATTTTAAAAAGTCTAAATCTACATCTACATCAGCTGGGACACAGAGCCCACATCCACATGTATTGGGACATCTTTTTCTCCTGATTATTTTTCATTTATATATAGTATACACTAATGTAGTGACGTGTGGTGAGGACCTCATCGCATGAGGCTCATGGCTAGTGAAACACTGATATTTACAAATGCGAATGAACCCAAAAGAGCACCTTGAACATGACTTGATTTACAACAGACAATGAGCTATGCTATATATCTCATATCAGCATTCTTTACAACAAACATGTGACACATATTTAAGGTAAAAATTTATTCAAATTGAGCCTATTTCAAGCCACAATAAATAAAAGTTTATGGTCTTACCTTTATTTGTACGTCGATTTGATAAACCGTATTGTACATAAAAAATCAACGAGTTCAAGAACGAAGAAGACAGCGCAACAGTCCACATGCTCAAAAGCGCCCTCTGTCGTGAGTCAGGCGTATTGTTTGCCTCACCGGGTGAACTTTTACTGCTGTTTTCATAATGAATCTGTGAACCGAAACACGTTTCAGAAATACATTTCATACATTATCCAGATATGGAGGCACAGAGCACATCATCAATTGTTGTTGAAACTTGTTTACTTAGATCAAGATTTTAGACAGTTGACTGACAATTACGACACAAAATAATAGTACATTGTTTATTAAACATTGTGTTGTTCTGATAAAGCTCAAAACAATTCTAAACTGTTCATAAAGGTCCAATATTTTCTTTCTATTGTGATGTCTTTAGTATCGATACTTTTTCAAATGATTATCTAGTTTCGAGTATTGATTATTATCAGATTTTTGATACTTTTGACAACCCTATTTTGTACTAGTTCTGATGAAGCTCAAAATCAGTTTATGATCCAGTTTATGTGATTTTTTAAACTGATGTATATTGAATATCAATAAGTATTTAATTTTGAAGATTTGCAATATTTACATTTTTTGTTATTTTCATGCAATTGCAACTCAATTCGAGTCAGAACACGGCATATTTTTGAAACTAATGTATATGCCCATTAACAATTGTTTGATTCTTAAATTAGTAAAAAAAACAATTCAATAATCGTTTAGTTGCGATTAATTGATTAACTTGTTGCAACCCTAATCGAAATAAAAGTGGTGCTTCAATCACATGTCAGCAATGCAATTTGGAACAAAGAATACTGTCAGAAAAGCTGCTCCATTGTGACACAGCGGCATGACTTTATCGTTCCATATGTCAATAGAAGACTTTCTCAATTTATTAACTTCAAATTCAGCCCAAGATGAGCTCTTTATCTCCAACGGTTCACCTGCTCAAGCAGAAATAATATTTCGTATCCGCAAAGTGACGCATAGAATTCGCATTCATTTGGTCATAGAAAGCCTATGAGAACAATCCAGAGGGAAGCTGCAGATTTCTGGAAAATAATTCGACTTAACCTTCAAGGATTTGTTTCACACGGCAAAGTCTGTTTCTTTACCAGATATTATTGGGAAGGGAGGGAAATTTGAGTCTTATATCTCTTTTGTTGTGAAATTTTGGGGGTTTGTTGCTTATTTTTTAGTCAATATTCCTTCAGTTTATAAGATGTGGTCGGTGTATCATGCATTCACAGCAACACCAGTGTAAATGTGAGATTCGGATTCTATTTCAGTTCAATCACTCGTTTATTATTGAAGCATAATCTTGCATTACTTTGTGAAATGTGCAATCATTTTAATGTATTTTAATTTCAATCATCCCATGTGTATAATAAGAATGTGGGGAATAACTCATCATGTCATTTAGACTGTGGTGCAGTGGCAGCTTCAGACAATTATCATTAGGGGGTCCAAGGGGGGTCATCATTATTTATAGGAGGGCCAAAATGTTGGGCACAACATAAACAACCAATACAGTGGAGAATGTACTGAACCCAGTCTGTTATATTGTGAAATACATGGCCGTACAGTCAATCAACAGCATTTCTATTTGTGTGAAATATTAAACCACATTTAACAGCCTGGCCCACTAAACATGTTCTAAAACTACACAGGTCATCACAGAACACCACACAACTTTCCTTGGTGAGTCTCAAGAGGTGACCTCTGTTAACCTTGGAAGGGACTTCTGTGCGCATAAAGCACTTAACACCTCGTTACATACACACATGGGTGGTTTGTGTATCAATATACGGGAAAACTGTCTGAACTTTGTGGAAGTGCTCAGATCGTTTCCTCCTTCATTCACATTTGTGCTGAAGACAGAGCAGTCTGAGGTGTGTGTGTGTGTGTGTGTGTGTGTGTGTGTCCCGCACCGCTCACTGCTGTCACCAGATGCAGGGAATGCGTGAGGGTGGATGAAATAACAAAAAGTTCACAATTTGACACACAACAAAATGAAGGGGCTTAAGTGATGGTTTGAGTCTAGACTCAATCGTTTTAGTGGGACTACTTTTCTGTGAGTAAAGGGGGGCAGCTCATTGTCTTTACCACCACCAACTCTTTTAGGGGTACACACTAGTGGACTGTACGTCTTATTTAACATTCACCTCTGACAGAGGGTGAAAGCAAGAGCCGTGACGCACAGCCAGAGCAGCAGGAAAAGCGGAAAGGCGAGAGGCTTTCTACCTTTGACTCACTTTAGGTTTGGGATTTGGGGGCAAGTGGGGGGTCAGAGCCTTTGATGGGAGGGTCCATGGAACCCCCTGGCCCGCCATGCTGTGGTGTAAAGCTGGAATAATCCCCTATTGTCTGGACAGAATTCTAGCAGCTGCATCAATGTTTGTATGATAAAAATACACTGAACAGAAGCTAGATCCAAACAAATGCCTTTTGAGACCAGCTTCAGTCTTAGTTCAGATGACGAGTGTGGTACAAATGATCCCGACATGTGTTCTTGAGTGTCGTGGTTTTCATAGATTTTTCAATTTGTTATTCAAACGAAACATTTTACTGTGATAAAATGTCTAAAATGACCATTTCGAGGACATTTTCCCTCCACCTACGGTTCCATTCTGCCCCTGATGATTTAAATCACTGTGACACTACAGTCCATCACATGAAACGTATAGATGCTGCTACACTGACCACATCTAACAAACTAAAGGAATACAATTTTCCGGTCTGGATGAGCCAACCACCCCACCTGCCCCCGCCTTCCCTGCAGAACTTGAAAACTAAATTGAACCTGCGTAAATTATTTTTGTAGGTAGCACAAGGGTTAAGAAGACTTGAAAATGTACACAAGTATAATAAATTGGAATAAAATGTAACTTCTCAGACATTAAAAGAGAGAAAAGACTCAAATGTCCCTCAATAAACAAAAAAAAAGACATCGACTTTGCCAAGTTTGAAAAAAATCTATGGTTAAGTCGATTTTTTTCTGGTGTTGTGACTTAGAATCCAGACAATTTGCTGCATGTACTCTCTTTTCTCATCCCCATTTAATGCTAAAATTGTCCTGTCTAATAAAGTTTTCAGGTAAAAAAAGAAAGAAGAGATTTTAAGAGTAAATGTCTGGATGTAACCTCTGTTTTTTTTTATGTGAAGATGATGTAATTGAGAGGTCAAATATAAAATAATGCACAAATATAGTATTTTCAAAGAATAGACCACAAAGAGAGGATTTGCCCTTGCAATTGCCCTTTTCTCAATACCTTGTTTATATTAAGCCTGGAAATAGAAGTATCCCTCATCATATCAGTATTCTTTGTTCCAGATGTCATTACTGTGTGACATATGACTACAGCATCAACACAAAAAGTGTTTTCATTTTGGGGCCCCAAAGGCAGCGAGTGAAACTAAAGACTTCAAACTCCAAACAAAAGACCCCAAAAGTAGGCCACACACTAATGAACACGTGGCTCTGGCTCTTGTCTCGGCCTACACTAAAGTCAGACAACAACTCACTGCAGCCCCTGTTAGACACGCTGCACTGGTGAAATGAATGTGAAGTCAAATAGAGAACTTACATTTGTACAACCCTCTCTGTCACTGCGCGCAGACTTTGTGCTTCTTCCATGTCCTCTGAACACAGGCTCATGTGTGGCGCATCTTCTCCCATGGCAGACGCATAGTGTAGTTCTTAACATAAATATGTGTGAAAGACAATCTATTGTGATGCTCATTACACAGCAAAATACATTAAACATTTCCGTTGGCCACAATTTTGCAAGATAAAAGAAGTAGCCGCAATGCGCCATGCACACATTTGTCCACAAGATGGCAGCAAAGATCTTGCAATCACCCAAGACGCTACAACTTTTGTCCGAAGCAAATTTAGTAGCGCCCATCGCCTAATTTGAATTTAGAACATTAGTTATTTGATTTAGTTCCAGAAAATCTGTAGTCTGCCGTCTGCCCTGAGGCAATCTGTCGGACACATGGCAGACAGGCGGCAGCACAGGCCGCTCTGCCTTAAGTACAGACAGGCACCGCAGATCCGCAGAGAACCGCAGACATCTGTACCAGAGTTTTCTCCTTTGGTTTTCTCCGGCTCCATGAGACGATGTGCGGCAGGACAATCTGCGTGCATCATTATATCAAATGAGAATAAAGAACACGTTTTACTGATACAAGAAAAAATATATCCGTTTTTGAAAATGTGGAATTTATCCTATTTTGTTCTTCTCTTTACCTTTCCCAAGTCAAGGTCACATGGATAAAATAATGAAAACAGGCCAAACGAAAAGTTTGGCTGCAGCAAAGGCAAACAGAGAACAGAAAGAGCTTAGAAGTGGGACAGGGCGCATCTTGTCACAGAAACACCACTTATTTTCCAGTGATTACAGTTAAGTATCTAATGGGTGCATCATGTGGTGAAAACTGAAGGGCTGACTGTAAATGTCACTACATTGGAGTTTGCCTCGAGCATTTTCCCATGTGCTCTTGGTTACACAGTTCATGTTTAACGGCGGGCCAAACTTGACATCTAAACCACAAATGACAAATCCAGCATCCAACGTGTATGTCCTGTTTCTGAGGTCCTTGAGTTCATTTTTGACATGAGCTGAAGTTAAATTCCCATTTAGTGGACCTATTACAATCATAGTCTATGTATTTTTATGTAGCTACAAATCTACAACATTCTTCAAAATGACAAACCATGATTATATTTCGTGGGAAACATTTTGAGACAGTAATCTGCACTATTGTTGAATGCGTTTGAATTCTGTGGATCTGTTTACACGGATCAAAGCTGTGACATCTGCACTCACTGCTTTGATCATCTATGCAGGGTTTCTGAGCCCTTTCTGGAGTCATTCTTATGTCAAACCAATGTGTCAAACTCAAATTCCCCTCAAATACAAATTGATCTTCTTTCAGTACAGTAAAGGCAGTGTAAACAATGTAGGCTATCACACAAATGTGAAAACAAATGTCCACTTTTATTACTGTTACTAAGTTTTGACTCTATTGTTTAACCTTGTTGTATAAATTGTGTTTCCGCTTGTGTGTGTGTGTGTGTGTGTGTGTGCGTGTTATACCTTATAGACCAAAACAAACACTGATTAAATTGTCAATAAATGTACAATACATATACACATTTTATTGTATGTTTTGTGTTGAGTGAAGTAATTAGGGTTGACGCAAAATAAGTTATCAATGATAGTCAAACACTATTAAAAGGACTGATAGATGCATTAATTATACTTTGGAAATGCTGCTACATTTTACATTATACTACCAGTGGTCCTTAGTTCCTATAAGAAAAGCTATTTAATATCTGACAAAAGCGTTCAAACCAAATCAGTCATGGCTTAACTCAGAGCATGTAATCCGTTTAAATGAAACAGATAGGAGCCGTCACATTTCAAATACACACTACAACGAACACTGTCATGTCAGAGATGCACTTTTCTGTCTGAGCCGCATAAACACTGTGACTGTTCCTGTTTTTGGAGAAGGTCAGAGAGAGGACAAGTGCATGATGGGAGTGAATGTACCGCTTCTTGGCCTGGCTCAGCTCAGCACTTTGTTCCTGTACTGGGTTAATAGTTTTCCATACAACAGTATGAGAGAGGAAGGCCACAGCTTTTTCAGACACTCTGTTGTGGAAAATTAGGATGCAGTCTCCGTTGTCAGAGGCGAGGAGCTGTCTGCCACTTTCCCAGCAGCCCTTGGGCCGGTGACAGGGAGATGGATGATATCTGCAGCCTGCTGCACTGCTCCTCCAGCGCACACAAACACCACACATACACACACACAGCTCTGAGCCAGCACACAAATATACACACACAAACTCCTACACACTACTCTGGTGCTCTTTCTTTCACTTCACCAGGAAACAGTATTTGTCTACTACACCTCTCTCCACTGCCGTAAGCAATAAAACCTATATTCCACATATCAGGGGAAACACAGGAACACACCGGCAATGTTAGGCAGATGTTTACAAAGAATAATCAGCTTTACACTATGTTTTTTGGAAAAAAGTCTTTATTAAAATAATCAAAAATGCATGATTTATATGATCAGTGTATAACAATTCACAAATATAGGCCAATTATTATTATTTTTGTAATCTTTATTTTTAAATAAATAAATATTGAATAAATTATTAAATAAATATATTACATATGTTTTATTTATTAGGTAAAACAATATAAACTAATTATTATTTACAATGTTGGCCTGGGTGTGTTAGGGAGTGGACACAAATACAGTAGTAATTACATTAACACATTACACATTAACACATTACGTTACATTATTTGTTATTAAAACATTTACATAAGTCCTGAAAAAAAATCCTTTACTGTAACACCAGACTGAGTAGGCAACATGTATCTGGGGTACTTTAAGTGCAGGACGTGGGGAGTGTTTTTATAGCAGTCCACTCTCCTCAGTCTGTGCTCATTGTCCTTACCTGCTGTCCCTGCTACGCTGCGATGTTCTTGCATTCAGGACCCAATCCAGAGGCCGTGTCACCTGAGCAACACTGGCTGCATATTAATCAGCCCCAGGAAAGACCTCAGTCTGTCCTGCTCCGTGCCTGAAGGAAAAGCTTGCTTCTTCATTGTTCTCTGCAAATAACAGAACAGAGCGTCAGAACAAAAAATGGTGCACAAACAAGACAGACGCAGGGGCAAATCAGGAGAGAGAGAGAGAGAGAGAGAGAGAGAGAGAGAGAGAGAGAGAGAGAGAGAGAGAGAGAGAGAGAGAGAGAGAGAGAGAGAGAGAGAGAGAGAGAGAGAGAGAGAGAGAGAGAGAGAGAGAGAGAGAGAGAGAGAGAGAGAGGAGAGAGAGAGAGAGAGAGAGAGAGAGAGAGAGAGAGAGAGAGAGAGAGAGAGAGAGAGAGAGAGAGAGAGAGAGAGAGAGAGAGAGAGAGAGAGAGAGAGAGAGAGAGAGAGAGAGAGAGAGAGAGAGAGAGAGAGAGAGAGGAGGGGTGTTTGGGAAGCATCCATCACTGTTTTAAGTGACTGCAGTGGGCCGGGGCAGAGGAAAAGGTCGCCTGGTCTCTCTGTGTGCAGTGGGCACCTGGGCAGAGCAGAGGGCCCAAATGACTCCAGGCTAATTATGTGGCCCAGGCCGTCTGTCACTGAGCGGACACTTTGACTGACTCGCTCGGCCAATGCAGTGCACAGCAAAACACTCATCAAATCAAAGAAATATATATCAAAATAAGCTTCCGGGCTATCTCTGGCTTACCTTTGTCACTGTGACAGACACTTGCAGAGCCTCATAGACCTAAAAAATAATAATACAAATTTAGTTTTTGTGGGACAAAAGGCAAATATATCTGAGGGAGTTCACAAATTGAAAAGCCTTTTTTTATGGGTTTCTATGCAGGGTGAATTTTCTGTTGCCAACAGAGCGGTGACTGGGAATTGCAATAGGGCTTAAGAGTTATCCCTAGGAACACAATAACATGCTTATCAAACTGGAAACACTCTGCTCTGTCTCCCATCTTTCAGCCAAAAATATAGATCATAAACACACGCGCTTGTATGAAGTGCTGCTTCTGGAGTCTGAGTGCAGAGGGATGAGTGTCAACCGGATAAACTGATTTGCCCTAAATCTGTGATTGGAGACAAAAAGCTTTGAAGTTCAGGTATCACTTATCTCTGGCTACTTTTTAACTGACGCCTGGTGGCTAAGGGGTTAAAAGCTTTAGTGGCAATTCAGGACCAACAATAGGTCACATTTGAGCCCCAACCACTGGACAGCCAACCTTCAAGACAGAGCTTAATTATCCAAGCCAGTTACAGTTCAATAACTCCATCAAGCTGCTAGCCAGATAGCAGGTTTCCGTAGCAACGCCTCTAAAGTGAATCACAGATCAGAGGAGGAAGGGGAGATAACAGCCCCATGGAGGGAGCAGAGCCAGAGGAGTGAGGGGATCCTCTCTGGACTAGAGCAGACCTTTAGACTGGGCACAGGGGACACGCAGCAGCAGCAGCAGCGGCGGTAGCAGCAGCAGCAGCAGCAGCGGCGGTGGCGGCAGCAGCAGCAGCAGCAGAGGCGGCGGCAGCTCCTGTCGGCCTCTGGCTCCTCCGGTCGCACTCAGCCGCCTCCAGCTTTGTGGTGCTTTTCAATCACCAGCCCCGTTACACAGGCTCACAGGCCTATGGTCAAAGTCTTTTCAGCACTTCTCCCACAGGGTTTGGAGTAATCTCATGAGTTTGTCTCTTGTTCTTCAAACCCTTTGATTAAAATACTGTAATAGTAACACTTTTTAGGCTATTAGTGTTTGAACATAATTACACTGACCATATTTCACTTTAAACCAAGGCTATTGCAAACCTGAGGGACAGTAGAGGCCCAGGTGCTTGAGTGTGAGAGAGCGTTCAGGTGGCTGTCTGGCCTCCTGCCGCAGTGTCTGGAAACTCAGACACCTCAGCCCCCCACCTCCCCTGCCCCGCTCTGTTAGAGCCGTACCTGCACCCCATCACCGCGATAAGGGATCCACTCTGAGGCGCTTCTTCAGACAACACCTCATACTCCATGCAAAAAACGAAACAAGCTCTCTAGTTCACTAAAACAATCTGATTTCCCTGTCAGCTCAGGCCCTGCCCAAATGTGTTAGCCGAATGTTAATCCGTCCATATTATTTTTATCGGGCCTGTGTGGCGGGTTGCTGTGTTACATGGCCACCTCAGTACAATAGAGCGTAATCTCTCTCACACACTCGCCTCATCAGCTGGAGCCTTTGGTTTATCTGCACCTATTCAAGCCCAGAATCAATCTTTCCTGCACCAACTTACTGACGCACACATGGCAACCTGCATTTAGACTTTTAATCATTCCTTCAATCATGGGTATGGTATATATTTGATTATTGCTTAGTGAGAACGATTAGGTGGATGATGACACTGCATTTACCTGCAGCAAAATAAATCTTTACCTCAGCTTCAAATGTAATGCGCAAAAGCCATTAAAGTTACTATTACAACTCACACAACAGAATCCCACACCGACTATTCATCTCTATAACATGAATGTCTGTTACAAGAAGGTAGACATTTTATCATAAATATATTTAATTAAAATATCTGCCGTGGCTTATAGCTTTTTGATATGAACTTAACTCAAAGCAGATAAACCGCATTCAGTCATATTTGGTGAACTCGTCTGACTTTGACCAAACTTTGTATTCCCTCTTCAGCAGAGCTACAAACTAGCCAGGAGCTAGTGGCTTTTTACGGGGTGATATTTATTGGCTCCTTGGTGGATTGCTGTGAGCGCGGCGCTTTGTTAGTGCTGGGGGAGCTGAGGATTTCATCAGAGGGCCGGGTGCAGTGTGTCAGACAGAGCCTAATAAAAGTGTCTGGCTGTTTTGTGGGCACCCGCTCCATTCTGGCTGTGACTGCTCAGCACTTGTCGCACCATGCCGGGCCTGTTTGGTATTCACGGGGCATGGCACTCTTTCAGCTGTTGTTGCTGGGGGCTCTGTGGCACAGACACACACTGATTAGTTGGCATCGGCATTGTTCACTACGAGACCAAGAGGGAAGACGGGACGAAAAATATATAATTAGGCGAGGGAGACGAGGAGGGAGATCGAGAGGAGGGTTTTAGAGGGGAAATCAATTGTTTTGAACTGCATTCCTAATATGGGTAATTTAGCAGGAATTCGGTTTTCAGAAAAGCATGATGCCTTGGGAAAAATGGAAAGTTTAAAAGCTAGGTCAAGCAGCTATAGTCAATGCATTTACACCTTTGAATCACATAAAAGGAACTGTTCTGAAGAGGGCTAATACATTCTGATTGCACTGCTGTAGACTTGCTCACAAAAGACCATCTCAGTGTTTTAATTTTCTTTTCAATCTTGTCTTTTACCAAGCTGTCTGTCTAAATTACAATGTATGCCTGAATGGTGTAAAGGCCCAGTTTAAATATTGATTCAGACCATTAACCAATTAGGTTGTGACATCTAATTACAATGTGAGGACTCAACACATCACTGAATTAAAGCACCACAACCCAGTGTTCCAGAGATACTGATGGATCTGTGTCAACACCCAATTCTACTAATGAGACAGTCCACTCAAACTTACTCCTAACAGTTCAAGTAACACAAAACACAATTTCAACACTCCATCCAAGAGATCAAAACTCAAGTGTCCTTTTTTAAATGTAGTCAATACAACCAAGTCTCAGGTGTGTTTTTGTCCAGAGTCAAGTTCATCTGCAAATAAGAAGTACACGTCCTATGTCTGCACAGCACCAGCCTTTGCAAGAGGCTGCTGTGGTCAGATGCACAGATCCATAATGGATGACCATGTACTGACCATCCCCGACAAGCTCTGTTGAGGTGCTGACCATGTTTAATGAACATCTGGGAGAGTCGTTTACAATCTTGAACTGCACACTGTGTTAGTTTATTTTGTCTATATTGTATTGCAACTGCGAATACTTAGAATGAGCAGTGCTGCTGTGAACAATGACGGCCTTGTATCAGCGACTCCAAACTTCATGTCAGCAAATGAAGGTTAGTCAAACTCAAGTCGAAGGGCCACAGCTTTCGTGACAGTGTCCATCCATATATTGTACATTTTCATATTATCTGGCATGTTTTCGGGTTCTGTCCAAGTCCACCCAAGAAAGACGATTGTGCCCTCCGCCAGCGTCCCAAGAGCCTAACCCGTGATATTTTATCAAGAGAGCTCACAAGTTAGGGTCTCAGGGAGCAGGTGAAGTACGCCAGTCTACAGAGGAGCCGCAGTCAGCTGCAGGGCACACGCACACACACACACACACACACACACACACACAGTGCCACTTAAAAGTTCCCCCTTTTTGCCCACAGGCAGCCTAGTCAAAAGCCAGAGCCTTTTGTGACACAATAGCTTCATTGGCTTCCATCAAAATTGAAATGCCGCTTTGCCCTGGTCCAGCAAAGAAAATACTCCCGGGTTTTCAGTCTTTCATTGACAAATAACTTCTTTAACTCTGCAAAGCCACTAGAGACCTGCACAGAAAAATCCAGAGGTGGAAACATCTTTGGAGAAAAGTATGTTGAAAAACCTGGGACAACAGTTGCAGCCGAAAACAAACGTTCCAGGTTTAGACAAAAGCTCTATTACAAAACATCACAAATTCAGCAGACACTACACTCCAATAACAGTCCAGACAGAGGCAGAGCTTGGAGACTGCACTGGTGGCTGTGAGCTAACTAGCCTTTGTGCTGGCACAGGAGACAAGCAACGGGATTGTCTCTTTGTCCTAAAGTACATTTCCAGTTTACAGGATGACTCGATCAGATC
The DNA here is from genome assembly GCA_015082035.1 of Chaenogobius annularis. Taxonomy (NCBI): domain Eukaryota; kingdom Metazoa; phylum Chordata; class Actinopteri; order Gobiiformes; family Gobiidae; genus Chaenogobius; species Chaenogobius annularis. The sequence goes on from BJKM01000530.1 coordinate 26,156, forward strand.
CCTCCACTGGCCTGTCCACCCGTCTCGAAGGAAAACGTGACTAGCAGCTTCAGTATTTGGTTCCAGCAAAGGGAATTGCAGCGATAGAGTTCCACCAGAATTTAAATAAATTAAAATACAGCACTTTGACACAGCTAAAAATAAACCATCAGTACAGGTAAAAAAAATTAATAATTGTTTTGCTTAACTTGCTGTACATCCTACCGCAGACTGCAACACCCTCAATACTAGATCCTGCCACCTACCTGTCCAACTCTGCCAGTATGGGGGCACGTTTGGCACATGATAAGTAGTTTGAGTCAAACACAACATCGCCTAGTAAGATACAACGCAGCTTCTATTTTATTAAACTAGCCACCTATGAAAACTGACACGATCAATGCATTAAATAACAACAATAAGCAATAATACAATACAACAAAGTATGATTCAGAAGATCACCTTGTAATGTTTGTCTATCAGGTACAAACACACATTACCCCCCCACCCTTCTACCTAGTCCCAATCCCACCACCCACCTCTCAACTCCTCCCCCTCAGACACAAAAAATCTGATAGACGTCTCTGACTGTCTCTTCTCTCTAGGGATCAGCAGGCAAAGTGGAGGCTTCCGGAAATGAATGCTGGTTGCCACCCGACGCGTTGCCTCGCGCTCATTGCTCTGTCTGCCACTGACTACGCCTTTTGTTGTCCGTGTGAGGCGGGACGAGGAGCGAGCGGGCAGAGGAGAGAGGAGTGAGCTGATGAGGAAGCAAGAAGTCCAAGAGACGGGCGCCACACGCAGGTCAGTGAGGTGGGACACTCCCCACTCCCCCAACACTGAACACTGTGCTTCATCCCAACACATGCATTGTCAGCTGCATCTCTGCGCCGCGCCCCCTCCCTCTCTGCTCTGCTCTAGACAGCGGGACACCAGCCATGTCGTGACACTGTACTCTACAACTTACACTTTCATCTTTCCACAACCTGCACTACACAGCCGACAATACTTTACAACAAAAACCTGATCCTTTTCCGAGTTGGCCATCGAAACACCTGCCCGTCTCTCACTTGACCACGCCAGACCCCCCTCCCCCCACAGCCGCCCTGTACCTGTCTCTCTGCCGTGTCTTTACTTCTGTCTGCAGCTGCTTTGGCCAAAGTGAGATACTGCAGCACAAGTGTGTAGTGACAGCTTTGGCTCTTCCTCTCCGTTCACTCGCTCACACCCTCTACCCAGTCTTCGCCGGAGAACACGTTTCTCCCTGCGCTGATCAATTTCTTCTCTTTTCCAGCGGCACACACACACACACACACACACACACCTACTGCAGTGAACTGGTTGGCCGTGGCGGAGGATGCGCTGTAGCAGTCTCCCTGTTTTTACACAGGCTGGGACATGGACGGCACAGTACTCGACCCATTTGTAACAATACTATATGTGCAGCAGTACTAAATAAAAAGTATAAAAACAAAACAGGGATATTTTGAAATGCAGGTCCTACAAGAAACGAACAGTTGGTAAATGACACAAGCATCAGTGCCTGTGTGAAGAGCTTGACACAGGATGAAGTGAGACATTATGGCGGCTCTGCTATCACTGTCATCTCATCCTCAGACTGTCACACACTGTGGTCAGCTCCACGTGAACCGAACACTAAATGTCACAATATTGTGACTGAAGCTTGTACGCAGCAGACAGACGGCAGACGCATAATAGACAAGACAAATCAAACATAACTCTTTGTCCCGCTAAACAGGAGAATGATGTCGGTCTTCTTCACGAGACTAAACACACAACTATAAAGTAAGAGTCTACAAGACAACTGGGAAAGCCTGCTGTGTTTCATTTTCCTCAGGTCTGAATGGGGTCTGCCCTTGACAGCCATTTCTAATCTCGTGTCTTAATCACCTTCAACATCCAGGATAGATTAGGGTTATGACCCTATGTGACATGGAGGGGGCAGGGAGAGAACGGCAAATGTTATCATTGATTGATTATGCCCTTTAATTCAAATGGAAAATGAACTTTTAACAGAAAAAGGCTCAATGGAAAATGTCACTGACGATGGCTGTGTGTCGCCTTCAGTCCAGCATAAAATACAGAACCAGAGCGAGCAGAGAACTGACGAGGGATAAGTAAACGCTGCAGCCAATGTCAAAAGCGGGGCCAGGTTGAAGTCTATGGGGGATGGTGGGTCTTCGTAGATTGGCTTGGTGATGGCGCTGGTGATGCAGAGACGGGGGTGGGACTTGGGCTGTATGCTAAAGCCAGCAGGGCCAGCAGGCAGCCGTATAGGTGATCAATCACTGGTATTACCGCCGTGTCACTGCGGAGTCTGGAGCTGTCGCCGCATACACACATCACCCCTCAACACACAAACATCCACAAACACGGGAAATAAAAAGGCTACAACTGAGGCAACTGTTTTTTTCTTAAAGATGCCTATACATATACCCTTTAATACGTCATCCTCAAAAAAGGTTGTGTAGATAATTTTCAAAAGAGAGCCAGGAGACAATATGCAGCACACCTTTGAAAAAAACCCTCTAGAGTTTTCTTTTTCAAAACATGCCAAAAATAGCTCCACACACACAGGCTGAAGATATCCAGACAGATATCCCAAACAATAGTCTTATCTGAGTCAGAATAGGAGCAGGAGCTGATGGAGGAAAAGGGGGGTGCAGGGGGAGGGGACTGTGCCAGCCAGCCCTGCGAGCGGCCAGCCAGTCAGCGGGACATTAATGACCATCATGTCTTGTCACACAAGCTGTCGACCAGTCAGCAGATCCTGCCCTTGTCCCTGCCCTTCTCCGATCAATGGCATCGATCTGTCTCAGGGGTCAAGGGGCAAGAGCGTATCAATACAGAGAGAGTGGCTGATGCAGCAGGGGAAGAGACTGACTCCAGACAGATCAATGACACCCCCGTCTGCCACCGCTGTGTTATGATTATTCATTTGCCATTAACCCCACCACATTAGGGGAATATGTTTTTCACTGAAGAAATAGTGCTCCAGGCGACTGGGATTCATAGGAAAGTTAGGTTTTACGTCTGTCTAGACACAGTTGGAGAGCCGTACATCGTCACGTACAATCACTGATCCTAAAGCATTCACAGACGCAGGCAGCAATTGGCCGATTAAGGCTCATTTCCATATTGTTTATTTCCTGTTTAAGATGATCGGGAAGTTACACACAATTTTGAAGCTTTTGTGACTTTCCTTGAACAAAATAGCAAAATATATTAACTAAAGTGTGCATCGGGTGGCTGGGCACATTTAATTGAAAACCACAGAAAAGTTGTATGTTGCCTTATATCAGGAAAATGATATAATACTGATTGGTAGTTTTGGGTATGTTTTCTTTTCTAATATTAGCAATCAGTAATACACACATTATGGATACTATGTGCTGACTAAATGATTCCTTATTAAAGTGAAGGTAGGAAAAATAAAGACAGGGACAAGAAGTTCCTTGTAAAAGCAGACTTCTTTCAGGCGAGGATGGCGGCCTGAAAAGACTAAATAATCATCATTTATTTGTGTAAGCATTCCCTTTAAACAGGCCCTGCTGGAGCCAATGGGGTTGTGCCGTGTTGCTGGGGCAGCTGTGCAGTGCTGAGGCAGCACTCATCTCACAACGCCTCTTTCCTTCACATGTGGAGCAGCTTGTGGCCACCAAGGCGAGGACAGACCAGAGATCCACCTTAAATAAGACTCTCCCTGCTGTGTTAAAAAGTGAGCACTATCACCATCTACAGAATACACCGGGTATCTGCAGCAGTTGAAACAAGGCCTTACAGTGATGTGGCACTTCCTGGGATTTACCAGGATCATATTCCACAGACAAACCTCCCTTTAGCTCTAGCTCTCCACAGAGAAACACTCATGTTCCCATTCAGCACTGTGTGTGTCCTGGATTTTAACTCTAAAGCATCATTAGTTATATGGTGCAATCTGCAGAAAATATGGACAATAAACAATCATATAGAAACTGATTATACCACTGAAGCTATAACCCTGAAGCAAAATTATACAAAAAAAATATTCTAAATACAATTGTATCATATTTATTTGAAAATGATCTGCAATAAATTGACAGCAGAATAAACACTTAAGTTGATAGTTATAATGAGTCAAAGAAATTATCTATTGAATCTTCTACAGCTCAAATCTTATAGTACATAGCAGTAGTAGAAGTGTTATAGTACTACAGAAAAATATCAAGAGAAAGTACCCATGATAAATATTGACCTTAAAAAATTATTGTTCTATCTCTCATTCGATAGTGGATATGGTATTTATCATGACAGGCCTAGGGATGAATCAAATAAAGATCTGTGCTTCACATTTAATGATAAGATGCAAAGTCAAATCATCAAAGACCAGCCACAACCCCTTGAAACCAGAGTACTTACAGGATAAATGAAACTAACAGCGCAAAGGTGGTCCACTTAGCAAAGACCCAAACCCGCAGACAGCAAGGTCGTCCATCACACCCAAAGTAATGTCACCAATGACAAAGAAGTACGAGAAAAATGAAAAAAAACCAGCTTCAACTAAAGCTGCATTTCAAATTTGGGGCGCCTTTCAAAGAACCGAAGAGCAGTAAATCCAGAACTGATCCAGTGGTGTTGATTTGGGGTCATTTTACAGACTGTGGCTTTGAGACAGATGGAGCTGAAGTCGGCCACATCGACATGGCTACAGTAAACAGAGACTCCAGTGTCACAGATGCTTATATTGTAAAAGCGCACACGGTATATCACTAAGCCCTGAGAGACGGCATAAAAGACAAGGTCACATAAGGAAAAGACTCAAATCATAATAACACTTAAACAACTAAAATATCTCAACAGCAACAAAGTGATTCAAACGCATGGAGCGGGTGGCAGAGGTGCTGAAGCAGTCAGCGTGGATGTCAACAGGAAAAATCTGTTCAGCCCAGCGTGTCAGATTGATAGTGACTATTCATTTCATACTTGTGTTTATGTCAAACCATCTGTGCATCATGATGTTTGGCACACGGTTCACATGTGATCCTCTCTAAACACTGCCTTGCACCAAGTAAACATGCTGAGGTGCAAGAGCGGGCCCCAGACGTGGTGCAAAAGGGTGACAAGCACAGTGTGTGAAACAGGTTTATTCACACAATTAACTGAATGCATAAAAATGTTACAAAGCAGTTGAAAGGAACTCAAGGATTTAAAGCGAACGTATTATGCTAAATCAGCTTGTAACCTTGTTACAGCAGTGTTTCCTCATCATTAGGTTACTCAGAGTGTTTGAGTAATCCTGTACTTTCCTGCAACTTAAGTGCTCAGAAAATGTTGGTGTTCACCTACCCCCTACCCCCGCCTACATCCCTGTAATTAAGTGAGATCATTTAAAAAATTAAGACTTCAAGTGATACATGTAGGGTTCTAAAATGTCTTGTAAAAACTTTTCAAAATTTAAAACATATAATTGTCAATCTGCTGGAGTGAAATGCCACTATGAAGAGGCGGGGCTTCATTTCAGCAGTTTTGAACAGGAAAAGGTTTCTATTATTAAGCTGTTTCAAATCAATATTGCAGTTTACAATGAACAAATGTAAAACAATGATTTACTTATGCTATTGTTCAATACTAAGTGCCTGAAAAAGCACAATATATGTCTCCTTTAACATTTTGAAACTAGACCTCTTCTTGTGCAAACAAAAAAATATTTCAGACTTGCTTTACATTGTGTGACAAATTGTAAAGTACATGTAATTCCAGAAAGTCAATTAGAAGTTCTGACCCGCAGCAGGGAGTCTGACGGTGGCTGAGCATTGGTATAGTTCAGCTGTGAAATGAGACCCCTGGTGTGCAAAAACGATTTACTCTACAGGCCCGTAATGTCGTGAAAAGGTCCTCTTAACTTATTCAAAAAGCCTTTAACATTGGGTACAGTCAGTGAATGTTCTGCAGATGCTAGGACTGGGATGTCATAAGTGTACTCCAAGGAAAGCTAGAAGGTTGTACAGTTAACTCCCAGGGTGTAATTCTAAACCATACAACCTACTACCTCAACCCGGATGCACACACTAGCAATGTTTCACAATTCACTTTATAGGTTTGGACATTTCAAAGTTGCTATAATATGTGTGCTCAGGACTAAGCATAGGATAAGACATCAAGCTGCCAATAAAGATAAAACTAAATCTAGAAAAATTGATCGGAAAAAGCACAAAAAGTTACGACGTTCACACCACAATGACAAAGACCCACAGAAGCGAGCTTGTGCTGTCAGATTTGCCACAAGATCGGATCTACGGGTTTGTGCCAAGAGGTTAAGCCCCAAAGTATCAAATGAATTCAACAAATAATGAAAAAAAAAGAAAGTATTTTAAGTGTTCTGTCCGAATGGTAGTCAGAAGATAGATGATCACTGAAGTGGCAGTAACCTGTGACATTTCGACAAAAAGTGTGGGTATGCAGTTGAGCGTCACCCCAAAAGTGGAAGTTCATGAAACAGATGGTGTTAACTTACATTCATCGATGTTTTCCACTCAGGGGAGGACAAGGTCAGCTATTTTTTTCCTCCTAAAAACAGGAAAAGAGAGATGTTTTTAAAAATGTGCACAATGTCTTCTAGGTCTTCTATTGTTGTAACTTTTCAAAATACCCAGTAAGAAAATGTAGCAGTGTGGAGTTTCCCATCAGTAAGCAGATATCCACTCATATAATAACTAGACTACAGTTCCAAACTACCCACAAAACTGCCTAAGTCTCCCTCTTGCTGGCAGAAGCTATGAGGCTGCCAAGACCGCAGATAACATTGGAAAAAAGAAAAGAAAAATTGTCAGGCTGAGAAAAATGCCAGTGCAATCAAGCATGCTTCAACCAGTTACCATTAACCGAGCAAGTGCCAGGAACCACAAATGATATTAGAACACTGTTACGGCCGCAATGCGACAAAGGGAATTTAAAAAGTCATGGGGAAATGTCTCTTACCGACAGGGCTACAACCATGTTTTAGTCTAAACTTCGAGCTTTAGTAGTGCCGCATCGCTGTCATATTTTGTGACGTAAGAGGAGGAATTCAAAATGAAACGAGTGCGAGGCAAAACTGAGCTCGCAGACAACGCTGGATCAGTTCAGCGATGCACTGTCCGCCATTTTCTCAGACACAAGAACAAGGGAAGAAAAGAAGTGGAGCGAATTGGTTTGCTGGCACCATTATTCAAAGTTTACCCCTCTGTGTGTCTCAAAGATCTGATGACTTCTTCATAAAAACACAACGTTGAAGTATTCTGCTGACTTTGTGAAGATATCTTTTGTCCAAATAAAAATGTTAGCCCGGTCTGCCACCCACTCCCCCCTCCTCGTCCAAAATCTGCTGGCACATTTTGGTGAGGAGGGGACGGCGGTGCAAAGGGTGGTGTTAGGAGTCATGGCAACCTGGGCCTGGAACGCAGCCAAGGTGACGAGAACTCAGGGCAGGAATGCCTAGTGCCTTCCAAAGTCAACTCCACGGGTGTGCTGGCTGTTTAAGATTACATCTCAAATGCCAGGATTGTTCTGAGAGGGGAAAAACAAAACTCATGCAAGCTTCAGGACAAATATTTAGTGATCCGTATGGACATTTAAAAGAAACCATGATCAGTGTCTTAAGCTATACATCTGTGACAATAGGATTAAAGAGCCATCCCAGTTTATGCCTTTGGTTAAAAATATATTTTTTCTTTCACTCTGGCCAACACAAATAGAGGTTTGCCTCCAAACACAAGGAAGGGGACTGAATTATCATGAAAAAGAAGGTAACATTTCAGGTAAATGATGTCAGTTAGTTTCACAGAAAAATGAAGTATTACATGGAAATGAACAGCTTCACAAATGAATGGTGAAGTAAGTCAATAATATTGAGGAGTGCGACCAAAGACATGACCGATCCAGGAGTAATGTGATTTTAATGCCAGTTAAGCTGTCTGTACGGCGCCCCGATTATTAGACCTATCTCTACATCAGTAATCAGCAAGTGCTCGAAACAAAGATCCCATCTTGAGAGCAAATCAAGCCGTCTGAGCGGTGCCTCTGAGTGCAACTGAGACACATCTACAGCTATTACTATGAATAACAGCCTTCAACTTTCAAATGTGTCAGAGCAATCCTCTGGCCCACAGGAGAATTGAGATTCAATTATGTACCTGCTTATGTGCGTAGCATATTGCACACCATGGTGTAAGAGATGATGAAATCCTAACAGCATTACAGTACAGACAGTCAAGATCAAATGTAATGTTTTTAAACATTTAAGATCAGTCTGGCAAGTGCAAATAATGGAACATGTACATTAGTGACAAAGGAAAGTGCACAGACACCAGCAGTGCAAACATGAGGAGCTCATCTGCTCATATTAAACAAAGCCTCTCAGATAATGCAGCTCTAAATATTCCCCCACTGAGGGTCATCCCATATCCTGAAAGGCAGGAGGCCAGGGTCAGAGTTCACATGAGAAGGGGGAAGGACTTCCCCTGGGTCTGGCCTGTTCCATTACAAGACAGACACTGGTGCAGCGGCAAAGTCTAAACCAGCATTACCAAACATCCCATGAACCACTGTGCTAAAAACAAGACAATGTTGGTCTCCATGTTATGTGGCTGCAATGATAATAAGAGCCCTGATCTTTAAGAAGAAACTACAGTTGTTAAGAGTTCTTTAAATGGGGAACAAACTTGTCTAAAGAGCAATATCATAAAACTATTATACACGATTATTACGATTATTTTATGTCTATATTCTTAGACATATGTGTTATTATTTTTGTGGTTGGAAAAAAAAAAGGAAAATAGCGATTAGAAATTGTAAGAAAATAACGTTTAAATGTCTATTGTATTATATGTTAACTAGAATGTGTAGGAGGTTTTTAACGGCATGATTAAAAAATATGAATAACAAACTTATCAAAATATTTTGGACAAATTCCTGAAGGATGTGTGTTTTCATTCTCCACAGGCTCCATGAAGACAGCTTGTTATTTCTGGCTCTACACTCATATCTCTATTTCCTCTTGCCTTCAGTCATGACAGAAAAACACTCAACAGGTTCGTTCAGACACAAACGGATGCACTTGACAAAGTCATGCAAGTTACCAAAACTATATTACTATATTGGGAAAAAATGTATATACACTAATAAAGATACAAATATGATTTTATATTGTACAACTGTACAACTGTACAATTGACAAATAATAATACTAATAACAATAAAAAGAAAACCAGGGCAAATTGGACTACAACTTTTCTGTATATTCTTTGGATTCAAAATGTATTTTGATAACCAATTTGTCTCAGTTTCATGCAAAGTTTATCAAGTGCTTCAAAAAGTTAATTGATGCTAAAAAGGTGTAATTATACATGATAACTGTCGTAGTAGTCGTGTGTTTTGATCAAAAGTAGCTCAGTCTGGCGGCCGGCCAGGACAATGACTTTGCCTGACCCACCTGTGTGTTGATCCTGCTGCCTAGCACCAGACTAAACACTCACATTTCTACAGCATCTCATTGGTTGCAGCTGACTCCCCGACAGCCAATTACATCTTGGAGAGGCATGGATGGAGGGCAAGTACCACAAGAGTTAAAGGAAGAGGAAGAGACTAGCAGACACAAGTAACCGGCATGCTGGGAAAAAATACTACTGCTTCTCAAGATAGCTTAAACCGTTACCTCTACCAAAAAAAAAAAGCATAAAAAATAAACAAATTAATACAAATAAATAAAAACAAATAGAAAATAAGGGTCCTGTGTTGATTCTTATAATAAACTAAAAAGGCCTTTGATTTTGAATGGCACACAATTGATTAGGTGCCTCTGAACAGTGCTGCTATCAGACCGTGCTTTTATCATCGCTAAAAGGAATCAATAAATAATGAATTTCAAACGGTGGAGTTTCACAAACACAAACGTATCCTGCACGTGAGCACATAAAGTAACCTCTGAGGATCAATGAATATGACATTACACAAAGCCGGAGGAATGCATCTTCTTAATTGACCTGAGCATTTCAAATTAATTCCAGCGACAATTAAAATGGATTGGCCGGTGTGGCACCTTCAGCCGAGCGCTTTATGGCTTGTGCGGCTCACCTCTCGACCTGGCCTTGTGGTTTAATTACCACTGTTTGATCAGGACGTACAGGCAATGGAGAAATAAAAGGCTTACTTTAGTAATTTACTTAGCTAGTAAAACATCTCATGGTGATATCACAAGTAATTACATACATAAATACATGTATGCTGTAAATAGTTGTCTGAGTCAACAAGCAAATTACAAGAGCGTGTGTTGTTCTCTTCATAACTCATCATGGCCCAGAAAGTGAATACAAACGATGTCATTTATAATCAAGAAGCAATTATTTTGCTAAAATTACTCAAATCTTTCTAGACTTGTTCTGATAATTTCAGCTCAAATTGCCTTCACTTAAACCAGAAGTTGTTTATGCCTAATTCAAAATGCTTGCACTGTTTACTGGAAAGGTGTTTGGTATACACTCAAACACAAATACTTAACTATGGTTAGGTGTCCAGAATTACCTAAAAAAGCCTCAAGTATGCATAATATCGGGCTAGAGATAAAACATTTAACAACAATTCAAAAGATATTGTGAGTAAAGTGGTAATATAATGCTTCATTTTCTGCATTTGCCACACCAAACACAGACTGGGAATGGCTCTTGACATGAATATAGGCAAAGGGAGAAAAAAACCTCCCATTTACAATATATGAATAGACCTGGAGAGGATAAAATTGCACATTAGTGCAGGTGAGCTAAACATCAAGGGACTCATAAGGCATTAAATGGTGTTATAATCAGGAAGTCACAGTTGTTAATGTGCCATTATTCAACAGAAATGTGCAGTTTGCATTAGGATTTGAACACACAGTAGTTCTTCCATACAGCAAAGTCCATGTCTTAATCCTTTTACCACAAGGATATAAGCCAAAAACTATGTCAAATATTGGAGTGAATCTGTCTCTATTGTAAACCTTTAGCTTCAGTTTACATTTGGATTATGCCATTTGTATTCATATAGACAACATTATCCACAAATTGTGATTATACAGCTGCACGTTCAATCCGATTACTAGTCAAATTTTAGGCAATTAGAAAATTAGGCTTTTATTTTATCATTTTCCAAAATGTTCCAAACAGCATAAAAACTGTCCCCATGTATCGAGCTTCTAAACTCTTCACTAATGACCAAAAGTGGGGTGGACCAGGTGTGCACATTTCAAAGAAACTCTGAAATGCATGGCACATTTTCTGCAGGTTGTCTCCAGACGAGCACCTAATCGACTACATTACCAAGGACTCTCCATTATGGAGACCGAGCAGGCAGTTATCATAATGATACCTTTTCTTGGCGTGTCCTTACCCATGCTTTCCCAAACGATAATCCCGCTGCACAACCTCTCATTATCAAAGCAATCGTCTGACAATAGGAAAGGAACACCGCCGTAAATTAGTGAAGGTCTATGGAAAAATGATTGCCGATTTAGGGCGTTAATTAGGGCCCATGCAAAACAATCAGAGACAATTAGAAGGTACCAGTCAATAAGCCGAAACTCATAAAGAGGAGAAGTAAGATTAATATGATGAGAATTTTTAAATGGATATGAGAGTGAATGTCTTCAGCACACACTTGGGAAGTAGAACTCAAAAGGCAAGTAAATCAGCAAGTGAATCTAGACAGGCTTCCACTGAAAAAGGCCACACAGTTTGAACTAGTTTCCTGAGTACTAGTGGAGAAAAGCAGTACGTTCCAAATGTTAAAAAAAATAGGGAGACTTCTCATTCATCGTTCAATATACGTATTGTAACTACTTTATTACACTGGCACACACTAATAACGCTCTTTCAGTCACGGGAAAAGGTTTGCAAAACAAGAATGTGCTGTTCTCACACCAAGTGCAAAAGCAGGATACATTTTTAATGCTGTTGAGATTCCGAATGAATGCTCTGCTGCTTTTGTTGTTTTAGTTCACAGATTTGACATACAATACGCTTGTTTTTGCTTTTCAGCATTTCAAACGTATTTGACATCCCATGTGGCATTTTGAATGAGAACTTACAAGAAACTAGAACTAAAGAGTTGATACAAGCAAGATTTTAAAAAAATTATAAAATATATATACATACATGCATATACATTTGGTAATAATTATATTAGTAATTATTATGGTAGGTTTTAATAATGTGAACATTTAAAAAAGAATAAAGACCATAAAAGAGTAGTCTGAAATTAATCTGCTCAATGTACAATGAACAATTTATTCAAAAAATGATAAATACATGTGTCTGATTGTAACCCCTCCCTAAAAAGGTACACTGGAGTTAAAGTGACGACTGCGGAGAGCTGTACGGTGTAGTAGTTGTATCCATTTAACTACAAGGCCTGTGATCCTTGACATTCACAAAGATATATGAGCCACGTGTAGACCAACAGAGCGGAGTGCGATACGTCTGGATGTACGCGAGGAATCTGGGCTTACAGCGTTAAATCACATGCAGCTGGCCAGAGCGCACCAACACAATCAGGCCGTTTGTTTTTAATTATCATCTTTCAAGTCAACAAACTGTACGTCCGCTTTCATTAGAAGAGACTTGTGCTCAAATGAACATGTAGACATGGCCAGTTTGAACTTGGAATATCAAAGGCATTTTTAAAACTGATGGAGAGAACCGAGAAGCAGAACTAAGTTGGAAATGTATGAAACTATGTCACTGCTAATTTATTAATTAGAGAGGGTACTTAAGTTGTGAATCCGAAATAATTATGTCTAAATAATATACTAGCTCCATTTATTTCTAATTTAGTCAAGTCACTTCATAAAACAATGTTAATGATGTAAATGGCCTTTTTCTCAACAAATCTGACAGTGTTTATGCCGCTGGATACTTTGATAAAACAATACCAGATGTTTTCTAACTAGATATTCATTTATTATTATTTCTGTAACAATATAATATAAATATAATATTAAAACTAAAACTTACCATCATGTGCTTTTTTTAAAGGCAAGGTTGAACAAGAAAATGTCATCACTTTTGTTCTAATATATTGTACTTTATATCTTTTCTGTTTGTTATTTTCTTCATATTTATTAATGTGTCCCCGTATCTTCCTTGTAGAAGTGGGAAACATATATATATATATATATATATATATATTATAGAGTATCCCGATGACAATTATTCTGTCAATCCAAAACATGTCTTTATACGTATTGGTTGAGGTCTAATTATCAGACAAATGTGAAATGACTGTAAAAAAATAATCGCAAAAGTGCAGAAATATCACCTTCGCACTTATTTGAAAGTTTACAACAAACATTTGTTTTCATTTTATTTTTAAATCTGCTCTTTTTGTGGCATTTATAAAGAACTGCAGACGTAAAACTAGCTCTCTGTTTCGGAACAACTTATGGTCTCTGTACATTATCCCTAAAAATAAAGCCTAGACTAAACCGAAACAATATACTTGATATTCAAATTTTGCATATCTTCAAAACAACATTCCAATAATATCTATATTTCGGTATTTACTTCCCTGTGTAATTCCCTGTTCAAAAGGCCTCCTATGCACCAGCCTGTGCTCTGAACAAAGCTCACCGTGGGCAGGGCAGAACATGTGGCCTATGTGGCTGAACGCGGCGTGTCGGTCTGCTGCGACGCCGGCCACTGCAAACAGGAACCATGCATGACCAGGAGTGTGGATTAGAAACAGCACTATGTTTCCACTGGACTCTCCCCTGCTGGGCTACATGGTCCCTAGTCCCTTTGTCTGCTGTTAACCCGTTAAATCCCGCGGAAGAGCCCATTCACAAACGTGTCACACACTCCGGGGGTGCATTTTGTGAGGAATAATGATCTTAAAGGGGTTACAGAGCATTGCCACTGATCCCCCACAGTCACTACTCGTAACCTCCCCACACACTTTCCATTGTTTCCAGGGGTGTTTGCACTTTCAATTACTGGCAACTCTTGTTTTAAGTGCTTCAAAACAACAGGAGGATGCGCCACAATACTTAATGATCTCCTAAATAAACTCCTCAGGCTCTTTATGGAAGTTGATCATGTACTGGCCTCTGCTTTAGGAGTAAAAGGAGGATATTACTTTTGTTCTAATTTCCTGTGTGTTTCAAATTAATATAGCCTCGAGACGTTCGCCAATGCCACCCGTTTAGAGCTGTGTGCAGAGTTAAAGAGCAAGAGCACGCTAGCGAGGAGAGGAGTTGCAGGTTCACTGAAAGAAAGTGTAATTAGACTGCAGTAATGCCTTCCATGATTAATGATGTGGGCCTCTGGAACCAAACCATGGGCCAATGGCAAATTACCATTATAAAAATAAACTGTGATGTGGATAGGTCAGCAGGCCGGAGCACAGATGTCTCAAAGTACTGTGTATATTTATATGCAGTGTACTATAAGGGGAATAGTAACCCAATTAAAGCCTGGCCACTGTGTGTAAAAAGGCTACCAAACACTGCAATAAAGTCATATAAATATATAATATGTCTCAAATACTTTTTAATGTGGAGACAAATAATGATTCAAACCAGTTATAGAACAGTTGCTGTTTTGGAGATCTCCGAAATTAGAATATTAAGTATATCATCTGCAGTAAAAAACTATTAAATATTAGCTTTTAAAAAGTCAGAAATGTCCAGTGTAATTTCCCAAACAAGTCCGAAAAGTGATATTTCTGCCATTTTCATTCACTTTATTTATAAAGGGAGAGTTCTCTTTTTCATGGGTACCCTGTTAAAACACAACACAGAATAAACAACAGCTAGTGGTTTTAATTTTATGGTCCATTCACGTTTTGTGCAATACTCAACCAAGACATTTACAGTATATTCCTGATGCATTGTTAAAATATCACTTTTATATCTTTAGGAAGATAATGAATAAAAAAAGATATTCAGAAAGATGGATATTCAATTTTGTCATTATTGCCCACCTCTATATATGACCTAATCCTTCTGGTTTAAATTAATTCCATAAAAAACGGTAGTGCCTTGGCTTGGTTTACAGAGCACAGTAAAGATATGCCTGGAGTGCTCCATGCAAAATACTCCAGTGTCTCACGAGACCTGAAGAGTCAAGTTCACATCTTCTCAAATCGTGACTTCACTGCTCAGCACATAACCACATCTGATTAGTTCTCCGCGTCCCACTGCATTGAAAAACACACTGACACACACGCACTGTTCTCAGATGGAGAGCACTTGACTCAGTCCCAGTTTGAACTCTTAGGCACTTTACTTTTATGATAGATAATGCCTTGTAGTAGCCAGACAGCATTGCTTGAAAATTCAAAATAGCAAGCAATCGGGAAATGGTGCGGTTACAAGATGCCTGAGCTGCTGTCAAAAATGTGACAACTATGCAATTATTTGTCGGTGCATAACTGCAGTGTCTCTTGCATATTTGTTTAACGTATACAGGGGGTTTATATTATATGTCTATATTATGCATTATCGCCTGAAAAAACAAAACAAATCCGAGCTCCAGTTTAATGTGAATTTGTTTATTTATTTTTTAAAAGCATACATTAAACAGTATAATCATTGTTTACCAAAAACTGACACTATTACATTATAACTTTATAATCTCAATATGTAAATTGCCTTGTTACTAGGAAGTGCTAGCATCTAGATTTCATGCCAAATTCATCACTTGATGACAGTAAATTTGGAATCCAGAAGATACATGTTCAACACTAGTTAACACACAATGTCTTCATTACGCCCAATAATAAATGAAAGAAAAAAAAACTAAATGTATAGACCAGAGGAAGCAACATATTTGCTATTTATTGCATATCAAAATATCAAAATTAAGTTATTATGCACACAGCCTTTGCATTGTTATCTTTTGAAGTGTGCCATTTACTGCCCTAATCAGACCAAACACTTTTTATTTAAGAGTCATAAATCAAAGCATGCACATAATAATATCTAATATCCATATTGAAGAGTTTAAAATGATGACTATAACCATGCAAAAATACAAACCCATTCTATAAGATACAAAAAAGCAATTGCTTAAAAAAAATCTTGTATTATGCGTCTGAGTGTCCATTTTGTCCTATTTTTTTCCAAATAAAAAAGAAAAGCCCCAGCGGTGCGCAGTGTTGTCCCAGTTCGTTTTCATGCGGCACTTCTTTCACTGCTGTTTAATCCAGTCACATCAGTTCCCTAAGCAGGTGAAGTCAGCCAAAGACTTTCCCACGGTCTGAGAGCAAATCCAGCGCCCCAAGCCCTTCCTGAGGGCCGGCCATCTGTCCGTTCTGTTTGGAGTGTGTTAGTGGCTAAAGCGTCAGCTGCATGACCAAATTCAACGTTCCAGCACACCCCTCCTTCCCCAAGAAAAGCCCCAAGTAACCAGCCAACACACACACACACACACACACACACACATATTGTGCCTAAACACAAACAAATCAACAAACAAACACACATGTAGCCGCCATAGCAATCATTTAACAATAGAGATATACTTTTAGCATATCATAAAATATTTACCTCAAAGAAACATATCCTAGTCAATTAAACGTTTAAAAGAGATTTCCCTTGATTTAACATGAGCGTTTTTATAAGGAAGAATCGTCATTAAGGCGGCCCCCTCTGCCTCTCCACAAAGCAGTTGACCACATAAACCTTGACCTTTGCTCTGTCAGAGAATAAATCATCTGTGCCTCTGACTCACATACAACAATCACAATCTGCTAGCAAAATTATAATACACAATCTTTGCGCGCTGCCATAAAAACCTAAACTAAAAATGTTCTAGTTTATTTGGTTTTGGAGTGATCATGTGACGCATTTCATTCTCTACACATGCTGCCGCCCCCATCCCACCATTCCTCCATCCCAATGCTTCGCCCTCCTCTTTTTCCTTCCCCAAACTGAAGTCCTATCATTTTAGTTCTCTTCTCAAAGAGTGGCTCTGCTGCCCACGAATCTGGCCGTCGGAGCGGCCTGACGCATTTTTAAAATGCATGACATTGCCTCTGTGGGAGCATGAGAACGGAGCTTCCTCAATAGTAGGGTCCCCATACCCGGGCCGTAACCATGGAAGCAGATGCTTGCCCTCCCGGCCCTCCTTACCTCCTGTCGATCGCGGGCTGTGAGCTGCTCCTCCAGTGAAAAGAGGCTGTGCCTGCCTTTCTCCTCGCTCTGACCGAACTTGCCCCACTCCTCAAAAGGAGCCATTGAGCAGGTCACTGGTCTAGACTTGTTTGCACGGTCCAGGGAGCAGCCTTGATGTAACCCCTGCTCCTCTCTCTCTCTCTGTGTGGCTGCCACAGCAGCCGCCCAGCGACTGCAGACTGTGGAGGGGCGCGGGGGGGACATTGGAGACGTGGATTTGAAAAGGAGCCCGTCCAATTTTGCCATTGTGCCTTTTCATTCATCGATCGAATGAATATCGAACCTTCTGTCCCTGTGTGTGTGTGAAACGGATAGCTTAGCAAGCATTTTTACCCTCTCACTTCTCAGGTCTGTGTTGTGGGCCTAAAGCATTGCCCCTCTTGTCACAACTTGTAAGAAGTTATAGTTTATATTTATTTTATTTTATTTTTTTTATATATATATATATATATATATATATATATATATATATATATATATATATATATATATATATATACACACACACACACACACACACACACACATATATATATACACACACACATATATATATAGTTTCAAGTCTGCTGTGAGTAAAAATAATTATAGTCATTAAAATTATTATAATGTGAAAATGACACCTTCATGCCTTAGTATAAAACATGTTTAATTAACTACAGAATTAGACAGAAACTAGATAAAGTCTAATTAAACCAATGACAAAAGACATTTACTTGCGCTTACAGATACTTGTATTTATTATGGTAAAAGGATCAAATTTAAATCTGGGTTCATTATTCCTAAATTATAAACAAAAAGCATAGTGTCTAAGAATTAACTCTTGGTATTTTGTAAAAATGACATACACTGTTAAAATGCACTTTCTGTTTTGTTATTGCAGAGTGCTATTTGGTGACTGAATGTCATTCATTGTGTTGAGGAAAAAGATGTATCATCATGTTGACCTCTCACATTTGATGGCAGACTGAGCCTCATGCATTTGACTGAGGAGAAGAGGAGAGGGCAGCCAAAGCTTCATGGCAGCTTTTGCAAAAAGGTGATGACGATCAATGTCAACATATCAATATTGTTTCAGTCAGACAAGGCCATATTTGTTCAGTCTCATACAACAAACTAAAATTCAGTTTTAATTATTAACAACGAGCCATCACACACTTTGAAAGACACAAACTATTTTCCCTTACAAAACCATTAAACTGCGCTTCAAACCACATCCCATAAAACTAAGTAAGCAGAGCCCGATGAGCCGATCTGTTTCCATGCTCCGAGTGACAAGTTGCTATGCAGGGGCCAATCAAAGGGGGCGGTAGGGGGGACAAAACGGGGCAGAAAATGAGCAAATTCAAAGGCAGAGGCAGAAGCGCAAAGGAGCCAGTCAAGTAAGAAGGCAAATGCATTGTGTTCGCACAAGAATCAAGACTGTTCCCACAGCGAGTACCAGCTCTGCTCCCACCAAAACCACAACCCGGGATGTCCAAACCCATCAGCGGGACACCACATGGGAAACGCAATGCTGTTAAATGATATCACAAACAGTATCGCCATTCATTACATTTGAAAATCCTTTGACCATTCACAATTTAAATAAGGCAGTTTCATTTGGCAAATAAATGCAACATACTGAAATTTAAATACATTTGTACTCAATTTACAAGAGAATGTGTTTCATTTTCAGTTTACATTTTTGATTGTGTAATTTGAACTGATCAAATTTATATATATAAAAAAGAGTGGATAAGCAGCCCCCCAAATGCAGCTCATTAATATAAATCACATATTGCTGCGACAGAGGTGCCATGGCCAAACATTGGGGGTTGATTTGAACAATGGGGAGGAGGGGTCAGGGGTCTAAGTGCACGGACAGAGCTCTGACAGGGACAAGCCGGCAAACTGAGCCACAAAGACAAGCTCATGTTACAACTTTGCACGAGCCTCCGTTTTACACATATCACATACGCTCCATAAAACACAGGGGTAAACTTTGCCCTCTGCACGAAAGCTTTTCTCAATTACTGTCATGCAAAAATGTTTATATGTTTCATTTCAACAATATTAAATCAAATGTGTGATCCTGAACTCAACACAAATCTTGTAAAAGATAACGAAACAATGGTTGGAGACTTCAGTGACTGACGGGAAACACACAAACAGATGTTTCCTCGGACGTGTAAGAAGTGAAGCTAGCATCTCATCAGCGACATCATTCTAACAAGAACATAATGGCAACAAAGTGCCAAATGCAGTCCGACTGGCCTCAGCACTGTCTAACACACACAAACAATAAAGCAGAGACTTCAACCAAATCTCTCTTCTAAATTTCCCCTCTCCTCCACCGGGATGCAGAGCTGTCCCGGTTTTGCCGAAATGCAGAGTGAGCAGCCAGCAAAGCGTGTGACTTGCGGCTTATGAGAGAGGGAGCCGACATCTGCTTTGACGTTACAGACGCGGGCACAAAAAAGACAAGGACTTTCGGAGACACTTAGAAAGATAATTGTAGAGCACGGCAAATTACGGAAACAAAATCTATCATTACTGAAATTGAGGATTATTAATACGCAATTTTCAAATTTCAGTTCATGTCAAAGCACATACAAACACACACACACACACACACAGTACAACTAAATCTGCAGAAAGAAAGGTGTGTTATTTTTTTCCTAAATTCAAATGTTACGAAAATTCACAAAAAAATGTGTGAGGACAAAAAGAATGTATGCAACTGTGGTTAAGGAGAAATGTCTGCAGGGTTACAAACCGACTTTCAATAATTAAAATAAATCCAATCTAGTCCAGCGAACCCAGCCAGCCAAACTCATCAGTGCCACAAAGCCATGTGCCTCCACCTTCAGGTCAAGCCCCTTGGCAGCAGCACAAAGCAGAGGGCATCATAATCTCCTAAAGCCCCCCAAGCCACCACAGATCAAAATGTTAAGCACGACCTCAACATTTTCAAAATATTCACTCCAAAATCTCAACATTTCAATTAGAACTACCTTGTGTTCAATCGCTTTGGTAGAGAGAAGCTGAGTGATTACACCTGTCCGTTTTGGTAATGACTGTAGACATAAGGTATCATCATATTCTGTACATGAAAGGTGTCTCTAATATGGTTGAATCAAAGCCTGACGCCTCGTAGATCACCAAACATCTGACGTGTGTGATCCTGCTTTGTGAAAGACAGCCGTGTGTTTGCGTACAGTGCGATGGACCGCTGTGACGGGGCTTTTACGTCTGCTTTAGAAGGTGAAGCAGAACAAAAGGCCCTCTTACTATAACTACTCCTCAAAGCACTATTTAATTAGGTGTAGAGCAACAAATCCTTCCCATTCAGGGGCCAGACACTTGCACTGCGGAGAGTGGAGGATGGCGGCTGAGAGAGTGCCGTCATAACACTAGAGGAGTGTCCCCTCCTGGTGCACTAATGCCTGTGTGTTAACAAGCCCAATGTCTACGGCTCCAAGTCATTGTCTCCTGAATGGGCTGCTAATGGACGGACAAAACAACACAACACGCTGAGGCCCCACGACTGCTGCTCATTTTATAGACTTTTATAGACTCACATGTGTGCTTGAAGTACAGCCATACTGCACTGGCCATAGTTTTTAAAATGTGGGGAAAAAAATAAACATTGTTGTCATAATGAACACAATTAAAATGCATTCAATGTATCATTTTTACAAGCTACATGAATAAGTACCTTCAGTCTCATGAATGCTGTATACAGCAGAAGAAATTCAGGAGCTAGCATAGCATAAGCTAAACATAATGGTCCAATGTAGGTTATTTTTGGTTTATTTTCATTTCGTTATTATGTCCTTAATTGTAACTAAAAATAATGAGCAGGTAGATCATTTAGATCCGACATCATTTTCTACAGTAGGCCTATTATTAAGGCATACATGTATATGTGACTGTAGAGAAAATTATGATATTTAAAAAATGAAATAGAAAACGCAAACGAGAATATAAAAAATATTATTTTAAGTCTGGAAGAATTCTTTATCCAACAAAGTATTGGAGTAAAGGGGAGAAAGGCTCAGACTGAACAGGAACTGGGAGGTGGACTCTAATCCCACAGAATAAAACGGCACATCCACCGAGACAAATCTTGTTTGATGGATCCCCGCGGCTCGATCCGGGCACATCAGTCCGGTCTGGGAGGCCCATTGTGAGGAGAAGGAAACACACTCACTATTTATTAGAAACGGGACTTTTCAAATACCATATTAATTCACAGACAGCATGGTAAAAGCAAATTATTCTAATCTAGCATTATGACATGGGGTTATTTAATTTAATTATATTTTAAAGAAAGAATGAATAAATTATTTACAAGAAATTAAAATACAATTTAACAGTTGGTTATTTAAAAATTATAATAGCTTGTATTGAATGTCTAAATTATACTTGTAAAATTATATACCCTAGAAGGCGATTACAATTAGAATGAATTTATATTCCCCGTCAATATTAACAATTGAAAAAATTTAACATTTAAAAACTAGTGTGAGAATGTAAAGATATAAAATATTAATGACAAAAGAAGTGCAAATATAAATAACCTCTCACTAGCTGATAGAGTGTGTGTGAGACAGAGCCACTGACAGAAAGTGCTCAGTGTAGCCAAATGTGGGAATGCAATTAGTTTAGTTTAGTTAATTTATTTGCAATTTCCAGTTAAAAAGACATGTGCAAAAATCCCAAACTGCACAGCAAAACATCAAAAACAACCACATAAAGAAACAGTGGACATAAGTTACATTATGGCCATCCGCTTGTTTTCTCTGTAGTGTAAGACTATGTCTGAGCGCATGTGCCGTCAATGACAAAGCCTTGTGGTCTGAGGATGGGGCTGGCCACTGCCTTTAAGCCGGTTCTGGGTCAGTCTAAACACTGACAGCTATTCATGACCAGATCAAGTTGATGTGAAATTCTGTCCCTTCTCTGCCCCCCATTTCCATATGAATGCCCAGTATGCTAAGCAAAAAGACAAGCAAGCTCCGGGTCCCACAGCCACTGCAGGGAGAGAACACACTTTACACTTGAGAGAGTGCTCCAGCACGCCCTCTCTCTGATAAAATAAAATAACACACACATTAGAGCACATTTATATTGAAGAATCATGAGGACAAAATCTAGACAGCACAATTTATACCTCGACTATCACCTCCCAACAACCCCTCCACTCCAGCCAAGGTCAGCCCTCTGTCGGCCGCGCTGCTGTTTATGAATCAAAACACACACACACACTTAAAATGGTTATAATGGTCCTGCGCACAGAGACACCTCTGAGCGGGCTACACCTCTGCCTCTCTGCAGACACAAAGACTCGCTTCTGAAAGGAAAACAGCAGGAAGCGCGAAAAGGCCAATGAACATGATACAGCTCCAGAAGTAAAAGGCAGTGTTCAGGATCAGCCCGTTGCATACGCAGAAGAGCAGGGCAGATGTGTGAAACATGAGAGTGCCTCCTCGGTCTGATACCTGGCAGGCCCGGCTGAAGCAGAAGCACGATGCTGTCACATGTTCAAACATGTGTCTCAGATTGACGTGGGCCTCCAATCACACACAGACAATGCCACACACACTCCTATTGTTCTACTCCATTGTTGGTCCGTAGACGGACCCTGGTCCCCGATCAAGTGGTTTAAAGGTGGGCTCAAAACCAGAGGAGCGAGGCCACCTATTACCAGGAGGGAAAAGGGGAGGGGGCAGACGCCCCTATATGGGAGAGAGAAGATTATAACCAGCAGCACTAAGTAACAACCCCAAGTCTAATGTTTTCTGAGGACCACATCAGTCCAGATGTGTCATCCATATTACACTTGAGAGGATTTAGAAGAGACAATGAGGTCAGACAATTCCTGCATTCACGTGTTATAAAAAAAAAAAAAACTTAATATGTATAATACCAGTTATATTGTTTAAAAACAACTATTTACCATATTATTCCCTTTGCCCGTTTTTTCATGCCACATTTTCATTGACAGAAGAATTGTCATCTCAATTCTTGTTAAACAAAGAACAAAAAATGATTAGCAAATATGTAGCATAAATCTGAATCATAAGAATAACATATTTTTGCATGATTTTATTTCAGATTGACAAATATTTGAAGTTAATAATCAGAAGTGTTAGTCCAAGCGGTGGTTCAAGCTGCAGAGCTGGAGTGCAATAATCAAATAACAACAATGAGATCTTGCAATTTTGCAACAGCTTCTAAAAGAAATTGAATTATGGGCCTTAACTGCTCAAGTGAACTGTGTTAATGTAAATTCAGTCAGTAATAATCAGTCGGAGACCTGCTCATCTGTCAGTTTGTCTGTACCTTTCTGACTCCACACTGGGCTCTGTTCCTGAGGTTTCTAAGTTCTTGAGCATAAATCTTATGTTGCCCAGAAATGTCATTATTAATCTTCAGCATAGTGATAGATGAACAGTATACGGTTTTATTTTTTAAAGACAATCTTATATTTACATGCAGAGCATCTCTGGTGCATCTTGGCCAGCCTGCACTTATCTACAAAGGCTGCTCACTCAGCATGGCTCAAGAAGTTGCAAAAACACAGATTGTTGTAACAAAATAGGACATCATTTCAAAATACATTTCAAACATAGACAAAAGGCAGGTGTGATAATGCCGTTTGAGCCAAAGTCTTATTGGACTGGCCTAGTTCTGACTGTCAATAGCCCTCAGCAGTGACAGGCCGAGCTTCACTGCCAGCTACACAAATAGTGAAGGAGAATGACATCACCCCTTTATCATTTATTAGATGCTCTCGAGGCTCCAGTTCAGCAAGTTCACATGCTCTTTGCAGATGGGGCTGATGGTAACTTACTGAAGCAAGATATCTGTCGCATTACAGGCACCTTTTTCAAATCTTTCCCCACGGGCCGGCCTGCTTAACAGACGCTGCAAGCCATTACAAGAGGATTGGGTTACATTTTGGTCTCTGGATTTATTCTGTACTGTTACTGTTCACCACACTATTTTCAACATGAGGTCCACCAATATAGATGAAAGGTTCAGTAAAGACCTCTTATATAAGCAAGTAAAAAATAGTCTATTTCAGAGTTACAAATCAACGCTTGCTCACAATTGCCACACATCAGCTCTATTGAATGGCACTTTACAATGTCACACTGTCCAGTCCCTAACATGCGGAAATGATTTTTGATAAGCAGAACTTATAGTTGACAGCAGCTGGAGAGGAGGTGCCGCTCATTTTTAACGGTGTGATCATCTGAACATAAAACTGATAAGTTTAAGTGCAATTTATTAACATCACATTTTGTTTGTTTGTTTATATATATATATTATATATATATATATATATATATATATATATATATATATATATATATATATATATATATATATATATATATATATATATAAAATTAAATTTTACAACGCATCAGCAGTGTATAATCTGCCTGTACATGAAACTCAAATGTCATCATTCAATATTAACCACAAAAGGTCAGAAATATCACTTCACACACTTTGCGTTTTGGAGATTACACTTTAGAATTATAGAATATATATTTGATCATGTAATTTTGCAAATTGCCAAAACAACAATTGCAATATATCCCTTTATCGATATATCTCCCAGCCTCTAGTATAAAAGATCTCTTTTTCTGGGTGAGGAGGCACAAAGGCCAAAGGAGCAAGTGCAGGAAAAAAAACACTGGTCCACCATTTGGACTGCGATCTATTCATTGCTCCCGTTTAATTTCTTTTGGGTGCATAATCCTTTCAGTTTCAATAGCAAATTTAACAGTCCCTAAGGCCCAAGCACCAGACTGGTCAATACAAAACCAGACAACTAATTACTGAGCGCGGCGCACTCTCTCCTCCCTCGGCCCCTGCTCCCTCCCCTCTCCAGCAGCTGTGGGGTTCATGTACACAAGAGCAGCAGTCAGCCAGTATTAGGTTTCCACTTCCCAGATCTCCCTTAAAAGCTTGTCCCATAATGGCCCTTCAGTCACACAAACACGCATAGGGTTTCATAGAAAAACGTGCACACACTTGGACAACCACATGTGAATATATAGACATTCACTTAAACCGTTTTGATGACTCTTAAAATAGGGCCCCTCTGGTGGGCCTGCCACAACTTACTCCACTTGGCTTTTCATAGGTCACACTAATGGGTTTACCGTTTAAAATAAATATAATTGATGCAGATTTTTCAAGACAAACATTGGTGTTTCTTATGAAAATCATTCAAACATATAACGTGCTTATTTAAACTGTGAATTATTATAATCATCCAAAAGTATTGTTCCTAAACTTTCTATACAACAAATACTGTTTAAAAGGTAGGATAACCATATAGATGGCCATAAAGCCTTGCTGTTAAGTAGTAGCTTTAAGAGCGTGTAATTACCGTGTAACTGATGCCTTGTTTTTCAAGTCATGAATTACAGCATAACTTGACAAGCTGTTTGCCTAATAAAAAGGGTTAAAAGCCGACCTACATCACAGCACTGAAGTGCTTTAGCTTTTTATCATTTGATCATTTTTCAGAGGCAGGTACAGGGAGTCCACGGATGAAAATGAATAACATATCTACAATTATTTGCTTTAGAGGCAAATTAATTGAAATATATATATGAGTATGTTTAATACTTATTGTAGTCCTAAGTTGATTTGTGACATATAGTGCTTTAGTGTTTTTAGATAAGAATGTTGTCTAGCATTTCCCTAGAGAAAACATTGATAACATGCTCTTGATACACACAGTAAGTAATGCAGTTGTTGTGGCTGCTGTCTGGGTCTATAAACAGATCATGACCAGCCACACAGAAACTTGCAGCTCCTAATTTGCTGATGACTTAAAAGTCCTGCGGTTCAGATCACTTTTCTGAAATAATGGGACGAGTTACCCCGTGGTGACCCAAGCGTGCCGTCCTTTGTCTCACTGATAGTGTTTGTCTTTGCCCATTGTGTCTGCATTAGCAGCCCCACAGCCCCCTCCACACCCCCCCACGCCCCCCAGCTCTCAGCGTCGTGACGGGCCCCAAAGAGGAAATAATACATGTATGGAAGTCATTTCCATGTAAGCCTCATGCAGTGGACCGGTGCACCTGATGTCCTTCATGTGAAGCTCATAGGCTGGAAAATAATATTTAATAAAATTTGCCATGTCAAGAAACATTGTCTACATGAAAAAAAAAACTTGGAAACATTTGCATTATTTGGGTAAAACAACTAGCTTTAGTACCTTTGGATGTTGAAGAGAGCCTTGAAAAACAGCCTTGGATGAGTGACACATAAAGAATAGTTTGGGGATAAAGTGCCTCTATCACAGACATGACATCACCCACTTTAAAATCCAGCCCAATGGGGACCACTTGAGCCAAAATCCAACGTCTTGCATGTGAGCTTACAGGGTTAAAGCAATACGGTGTGTAAAAGGCAATCATTTCTCAAAAGCAATGTGATACTAACATCTTTATTCTAATTCATAAGTCGACCATAAGCACCTTGCACACAACTGGCTTTGACAGGAAATATAGGCAACACTTTAGAATAAGGCATAGATACAAAGCATATATAAATGTTTGTCAATCATTATTTAATCATTGACAAAAATACATTGATCATTTACAAATGTTTAACATTATTTACTAATCATGAACAAACATTAACTGAGCTATGAGGCATATCTACAAAACATTTATAAATATTCAGTAATAGATAACTAATCAATGCACAAACTCCAGCTGAGGCCAAATATTTGCAGAAATCAATACTACATACAAAATCTGACTGAGCGTTTGAAAGTATTGCGTTAAAAAAACAAATATCACAAGTTTTGCTCTCTTTTACTTAAATAAACTTAAATATTCAGAAAAAGTCGAATTGTTTTATTCAGCAATCTCAATAAACAACGTACACAACTCGCTTCAATTGCTGAAAAGGTGCCTCAAAAGATTGACTGCGTTGCTGAGTGAAGCTGATGCAACAGAATTGCAATCCATATTTTGAGAAACTTTTAGCACAAATAGCACCACCTAAATATTGTGTTCATAAATTATTCTGCAAGAGCTGGAGTATAAAAGGCACTAATCTGTCATACGCACATCCCGGATTATTTGATCTTTCAGGTAAATCCGGAAACGGGTTCAGGGGACTGTAAATAACCAACACTTCGCACATCCCTCGAAATCTCAACATTTTCTTTGGAGAACGCTCTTAAAAGTAGGTTTAAATTTCTCTTCTCGGTGAGTTGCAGAAAAAGAAAGCACCTCCTGTTTCCTGAAGCCGCCATTGGCAGTCCGCTTTTGGAGTTTTTGTTTTCATCCTGAATGGCACCTCTGTCACTCAAACGGCAGTAACAGACTAACAACTAATAAATCACAGCTTCTAAGTGCACTTTTCCTTTCACTGCTCGCAAACAACTGCACTCAATTATAACCACGGCTCTCATAGGAGTCGTGAGGTTAACTGACCATATGTTTTCACCTGGCATTAAGGAGAACAAACAAACCCTGGCTGTCATCTGTTCAAGAGAAGTTCTAGTGAAGCAGTGCCACAGGCGAACGCTCTTACACAATCTGGTTCAGCTGAAGAACAATGTGAGATTGATACAAAAAGCAATAAGTGAATAATTTAACTGAATTATGTACTTTTCAAAAATAAGGTGAGTGCCAAAAATATAATATTTTTCCAATCCATACAAGATTACTTTAGATAAGTATATTCAAAAACATATACAGTATATCAAACAGGAGCAACTGTAATACTACTTAGTTTGTTACATTGATACTTTGAGTTCTCTTAAAATTACGATGGATACTGCTATGCTATGCTAGGTCCTGTTCTTATTTATGGGTGACCCACTTTAGACTCCAAATTAGACCTCTACAACGAGCTATTTTAACAAACACAATGCTGCAAAACACTTTGTGAAAGTGAAAGTTGGACTACTTCTGGCACACTGTACTTTTGCTCCTGTAAAAATCCAGTTTTAATTACAGTCACAAAATAAAAGAGCGCATTACTTGATTCCCATGCTATTTAGATGGCTAATGAATGGAGGGATCAGGAGAGACACAGCCAGGCCATCTCAGAGAAGAGTGAGAGAGGTCAAAACATCACAGTTCAAATGAGCCTGGGAGGTGAGACAGAAATCTCAGCTGCCAGATTTTCTAAAATGTGATCTTAAATTCATTAGGGACAAAAGCAGAACGAATCAACAACTCTCAAAAAGCCAATGTTATTTGTAAAGGTTACCACAGAACTCAACTGAAAAAGGATTTCTATTAACTGATACATGAGCTGTTCCTGAATAATCCTTAGTTTATTCCTTGTTTTGCCTGTTCGGGGTCATTCTAAAAAATGTCTGCGCCATTGTGCTGTTTGGGCCAAGTGCCAGTCTCTTTGACCCCTTGAGACTCCCTTCCCCCACCCAGCCCCAGCTCTACCTTGACCCTCTAAACTTCAAATTCAAAAGCACAAAGCCTTACTCTGCTTTAAACTGTGGAAAAAGTACTCACTGTTACAAACTAAAATCTAAATGAAATCATTGATATAGAAAACAACATTGTACTCGTCATGAAAAATTACAAAACAAGAAAAGTAGAAAACGGAGTGCGGCGGATTTAGACGAGTGGCCAATCCAAAAGCAAACAGAATCATGAAAAAGTAATTAGAAAGAATTTAAGGGAAAAACTTACCACAAAGAATATGAAATCTGAGCCCGAGAATTGTCTATCTCCGATCCACTTCCAGTTTTTGGAGCTCCCATATGGCACCCCCGCCTCTCCAAAGAGGCAGAGAGGAACAGGCGCACGCAGGGAGGGAGTGAGCAGGACATTGGTCGTGGTGAAGAGATGGAGGGGACCGCTGCAGCTGTACATTCGCATCAGTATCTTCCAAATCCAACAAGCTTTTTCAAGTGCGTCTCCTGCGCAAAACAGGGGGGGAAAAGCTGCAAACAAAGTGGCTCACTGACACTGGAGAAGGAGGAAGGGAGGGAGAAAGTGAGAGTCCTGTACGTCAAGTAGAACGGCAGGAAAAGAAAACAAGAAGCCCGCGGAGGACTCGCGGAGGACTCGCGGAGGGCCGAGGCAGGCAGCCGCACAAACACAGGTTTAAGTTTCCTTCACTTGTGCCCAACAAGTTCTGAGCTCCGAGGAGGAGGGAAACGGGCTGCGTGGACGAGGAAATAACACATAATACCTTCCAGCTTCTTTTACCCCCAGCGCTCCCTCCCTCCCTCTTCTCTCACTCTGGATCACTCCTTCCCTTCGGTCGCTCGCTCTGGTAATAAGCCTGGCTGCTACAATCCCCTCCTCCGGGCGCTGGAATGCAAGGCAAGAGTTTCAAGAGGCCCAGTTAGACAAGCTTCAGAGTCAGTGCACCTTGACCCCCAGGTCAGACCCAGTGTGCGTGGAGCATTAGTCCTGTCTGTGTATACTTACATCTGAGGGGCCAGCCTGGGCTGGACAGATCATATGACCAGAGTGAAGCAGCCACTTGACGAAGTAGACTGCTGTTGGACATTTACAGCACAAAAATATGTAGTACACCACAATGTTATAGTTAAAACCTCTTAAGAAGTAAAGCAGGGGACTATCCAGCTTTAAAAGACAGGATGAATGCATGCACACAATAAATTGATAGCATTTTTTAAATAAAAATATAATTTTTGTCTTTCTTTTTTGATAAACTATTTGTCTATTTTGGTTCACGCTGAAACAAGGCCAATACTTTAAGTTGAAGTACACAATCAAATTATTATTAATTCTCCTAAAATGCACAATTTAATTATGTCTGGGTATTTGTTGGATTTGAAAAATGTGACGGTTAACTGCACATTGCCGGCTTTGCCTTTGTTTGGTCGCTGGCAACAGAAGAGTTCAAATCCTTCCAATCAGGCAGGTGTGCGTCATTTGAATCAGAGAAACTGGTACTTTCTGCCAGTCAGAGCCCAGCATTGTGGCTGTTCTGCCTGTAAAAACCTATTCTTCAAATTCATTCAAGTGTTTCTGCTAATACGGGTCCCTCCTGCCCTCTGTCTCTAAAAGTACACTCTGTGCTTTTCAACAAAATAGTCATTTGGGCCAGTTACTAGTACTCTGAGCGCAAAATACTCTTATGCGTTTCACAACTGAACCTACATGCGTAAATCTTATTAACTTACTGAAATGATGAACAAATGCTTCTGCAGAACTCCCAGAGTAATTCACTTTCATCTTTTATTTGAAAATCCCCTACAATAAAAGCAAAGAAAAGCATTAGACTCTAACAAATTAGAAGATACATGTTTTCTTAAATATAAATGACATGTCTCAGTTTTGGTAAGATGATTAATAGTCTATTAAAGTAAGTACTTTCCACAAATTATCCACAATTTCTAGCAGTCATAAGTAAAATCCCATGAGGGAATACAGTGTGATGTACAGAAGCTACTTGGACATCATTAAATGTGTCAGATGAGAAATTTACTCAAGAAGAAACATTCACTATTTTTCTTGACAATTATCACTTTGTTGGGTTAATTTATTCAATTACAAACTACCATAAATTGCCCCTGAAAATGAACATTATAAACAGACACTAATGTAATGCCCATAAATAAAGTGTCTTGTGTGCATATCGCCCCGGCACAACTTATCTCATTTAAATTCAAGTATTATCATGGCTGTATTATATTAACGAGTATTATAAACGGCAGTGACCTCCAATTCTTCCTCGAATTCACAGTGGCTGCAAGACACATGCGTTAACAGCCTGTTGCTGCCCCCCAAAGGTGAAGCATGGAATCATTTTGAATTTGCCATATCAATTTGTTTATGTAGACTAGTTAAATTAATCTATTTATGTGATATGCAATTCAAACCTGTTTGAAACCTAGCGAGGAAAGTAGCTATAAGTTTATTTGTGGTTATTTTCCCTGAGCAGAGAAGCCTCTCTTTGTAGATCCTTCTCACTCACACTCACACTGATAAAAAAGTTAGTTTTGTATAAAATATTGTATTGAAAATGTGCTTTTAAGAAAAAGTGCAGTTACATGGACTAAACGTACTCAATTACAAGCACTGTGGCCAGTGGTGGAAAGTAACCAAGTACAAAAGTAAAAGTACTCTACTTACGTTTTTTTTGTTTGTTTTTTAATGGTATTGGTACTTGTAAAGTAATTGTTTACAGCGGCTACTTTTTCCTTCACTATATCTAAGAGCAGGTATATGTACTTTCTACCCCATTACAATGTTTGAATTTAAAGTAGAATGAACTTTTCATGTTTGAAGAGTTATTTTTAGCCAGTACATGGTTTCATCTTGCGTAAAGGTTTTGAGTTCAACCCCAAGCTTTGAGTCAACAAAAACATACACATAACATTTTTGTGGTTTTCAAGTGCAGTTTAGAGCATAGAGGAGCCAGCCTGCGTTGGAACAGTGTACTTTATAACTCATATTATTTCAAATGTAGTAATAATTCCATGGCAAGAATTACACTCAATTAGGCCTTCAAGTACAATTAGCCAATATTTTCTACCAACAATTAGCCAAAAAATGAAATGTACTCACAGTAACGTACATTTGTAATCTGATTATTTCATTAGAAACTAGACTTCAGTCTGATCAGCTCATATCTGATACACTGATCAACAATAGACTTGTCAACTCTCATTGTGACTTGGAAGATTGAAATGAGCTAACGTTTCTGTAGCTGGAACATTAAAATAATGAACAAAACATTAGAATATTAATATTACCTTTGCAGGACACGTTGAATCACAATTACAACCATCATGATATATTCCTTGTGATAAAGGTAGCTAATTAGCAAGACAAGATAAAGATTATGAGGACGCCAAACGTTGAATTGTTAAGATTACAGTGTTCATTTAAAAAGTCTTAAACCAATCTGTAACAAAAATATCTAATAAATTGATGACACAATATGGCTAGCATTAGCCTCGCTAAACTCAACACACTTCTTTTCCAGTTTACCAACACAGATTCATAAAAAGTCAAACTGAGTGGTTTAATATGAATAGCCTGATAATGATTAGAGCTTTCCCCTCAGTTTGTTGAATATGTTTAAAGTAAATACCTGAACGCTCTTTCTGCAGTCGCACCACGTGTTCACACACTGGGCCGTGTCGCTGCTGCTGCTGCTCTTCATAAACATCATTCATCCAGATCGTCATTTCTATTGTCATTTAATAGCCTTCCAAAACGTCAAGGGCAAATGCTGTCATGTTCTCTGAACTTTTTGTCTGCATTTGTGGGTTTAATGAATGAGTTTTGACAAAACACAAAACAAAACAAGTTCATTCTTTTTCTAAATCTGTGCAGAATATTGGAGCCAGGCCTCAATGAATGTGGCATTTGTCTCTTTCCGAGCCATTTTCCTGGACTGGACACAACTCAAGCTCTGACAGTAGAAGATCTCCAAGGAATGTGAACGCAGCAGCAGGTTTATAACTTTCCTCGTGGAGGGTGCGCCACCAGCTTGTCACCATGGAGATACCCCCGCTTTGCCTGTAAACCTCCACAGCAGGCATTCAAATGTCCATTTTGCTTGTATTCAATTACAGGTGATTTTATTGATAGAAAAAAAACAACAACATGAAAACACAAACAACCCACAGCTCTGACCTACAACTTGACTTGGCTGGGTCACCTGCTTGTCTCAATAGAGATAAATAGGCCAAGTTTAATGTCACAGTGTGGAACATTCCAGACAAAGCAATAACATCTCCGCGAAGACATCAAGTTGGCCAGAAAAGTTGCATGGTGCAGCTTTAGCGGTACGAATTTGCCAAAAAGCATTAAGAAGCTGACAAGTTGAAGAGAAGAACAATGGCCATGCAGGTTGGAGCAAGCAATCTCTTTGATTTCACATCAACTTAATTTATTTGAACATGCCCAAAGTCATTTCTGTCTTTGTTATTACAATGTTACACCAGAGCAGCCTTGTATTGGTTTAAGTCAAATAGTCTGATGGAATGATATTGATGAATGAGGTTGTGGTTTAATTTCACAAACAAATGCATGCTTTGCAGTGACAGCAGCATCAGTCATGTAGACATAGCAGCTGCCAGCGTTAAGTTCCCTGTCACATGCATTCGTCAAACTGTTGATATAAAGAGGTTCTCTGAGGACAAGCCCATAAATGCCTTTAATACCTCTTTCACTCCTCCTACTGCCAAACAGCCACAGGGTTTGAAATCAAACTAGATATGCCAAGTGAGCTGGCAATGAGAACAATGCTCTTAAGTTCTTCAGTGAACTACAAGGTGGGGAGGGGAAATCACAGGAGGAGGGATGGAGCGAGGGCTTAAGATAATGATTTATGTCCTGTTTGAAAGGAAGTTTCTAAATGCTACATTTGTATACATGCTAATTTCTACTCAGAAGAACTTTTCCCCTAAATTGTAAACTATAGCCTCTTCAAACCTATAAGTTATGTTCAAGTTCTAGAATTTAATATCATGAGCTCAGATTGTGGGCAAGGGCATATGTAACTCTAAGGGAGATAAATATATCCAAAATAGAAGTCTACAAAAGCTGTATCTTCTCATATTTGTCAGAGATCAAGTCCTCAAACCTGCAATATTTATCTCATGGCTTGAAGTGCTTGAAAACAAACAACAATCACGTCTTTGGAGTTGAATAATGGCACCACTTTCTGAAGCTATTGTGAAAACATATCACTTTTGTTTATTTATGCTGTCAGAGAAGAACTTTGTGCCAGTTTTTGTTTTATGTGGACCGGCCCAGTAATTACAGAGATATGACCCATAAACCAGGTCAACAAATCTGCAATCTGACAGTTAAATAGCAAAAACTAACATTTTGACCGGTCTCCAGCTCAGTTTTAAACTAGACATTGTAGAATGTGATTCATGTGATGTCACATGAATACAACCTATTGAATGTTTTGAATTAAGGATTGTGCAGAGGCATTCAATTGTTTTTTTTTTTACGGATATGGCTGAAGACAAAGCAGATAATAGAAATGCATTTTGTTTAATTGTAATTGTAAATTTCCTTTTGACACAAGAGTCACCTTTTCAGGTTCTGTAGGCCTATAGGCTGTAGCTCTTTGATGGCATCTGTTGGTGATATTGAAGATTACAATTCACATTCCTGACTGGTAAATCTATGGAAGAGCCATTGAAACATAAATGTGTTATATTGTTTGTAGCTTGACGAGTTTTACCATGTTCTGCTTTCATAAATCCTGCATTGTATTGTTGATTGTTAGCTGTGCCCTAAAAATCCCAAGTTGGCCGAGTTTGCAGCGGTACCTCCACTTGACAGTGGCTTGTGTCCATCCTGTGATGTCCAGCCAATCCGTCATCCTGTTGCAGTCTTATCAGTACAAACACATGCGGGGCCCTTTTCCCCAGAATACAGGTCATTTGTCACTCTGTCCCAAAATAAGAACACATGCTTGGCTACAACCTACACAGAAGGTAAAGGAACTACAGAACTAAAACTCTGTGTGTGCAACGTGTGTGATGAAGAAGCCTTTTTTAATGTTAAGTCAAACATGAAAACGATCTGAGGGGGAAAATAGCTCAGGAAAACAAAGTGACGGTTGGTGTCTGATGGAGGCAGAGCTGCTTATTTCCACGGCAACTAAGCCAACAGCAACAACAGGGGCGATCCCACGAGAACAGATTTATGCTTAGTATTGGTCATTACAGGGGGATGCTGATTAGCTGTGCCCGGGCTGTCGGCTCAAAGCAGCACATCTCAGCAGTTCAGTGGTGGATGCTGGGCTTCCATTAACGAGGCAGTCAGATGGGCTGCCTCACCTTTTGTTTGTCCACTGATGGAAGTCTTGTTTGGCACAGCTGCGTCTCCATGGAAGTGGCACCTTGAGAGCCCCCCACACCCCCCTTATTGCAGTGGACTCCCCCCTCCTTCCCTTCCCTCTCCTCTCCTGGTGTGAGGCGGTATAGCTGCTATTAAACACCAGTCCTTGGCACACAGCCCGGATGGCATTTCTCTCCCCACTCAACGTTCCTCTGACCATAAAACACAGTCTAACAAGGGCAGGGACTCTCGGAAAGCACCACTAAGTGTTGAGCTACCCATGCGGCAATTTGAAATCACTTTTTTCTTCATAGACTAGCCCTAATTTTGGGGGATGTTAATTGATATTCATTCGAAGGAGATTAAAGTCTAAAGTGGACAAAGATGGTAAATAACGACTTGAGAATGGCCGTGTCTTTTATCCAGTCGGAGGAGGTACATTGCCGGGGGCGTACACCGCAGCTGCACTTCAGTCTGTGCACATTTACAAAGTGGGCATTCCTGGACAACACAAAGAGCTGACTCAACTGAATGCTGAGTCATTGAGCATGGAGAAAATAGGTTTTATTAGTAGAACTGGTCTGGACCTGTGGCTGCAAGTGTTTACAGATTACACTGGGAATAAATTAAGTATTTTACAGTGTAATCATACTGGTCTAGTCCTGATTTAGTTTGGTCTTACTTTAGTCCAGGTTTATTCATTGTTTTGGGTGTGCAAAATTTGAATCTGGCCTTGAGTAAAATGTTTTATTTCTACTATTTAGTAACTGTAACTGTATGAAGAAGTCTCAAAATCCCCAAATCCTTTTTTTCTTTTGTAAAGCTAATATGAAGACACCAACGTATACTTTTAAGATGGAATATATTGCAAATAAATGTACAGCTGCCTCACCTTGATATTTCGATATTTAAGTGTATACTATTTGTAGTGCTGTATCCTTTTAACAAAGACCAAGTACTTTAAGGGACAGCTGTTAAGGTTAGGATATACCTTAGCCACAGCATAGAAGTCCTGCATGTTTGACCCAGCCTTCGGTGCCACTGGGACAACCTGTCAAGAGCTCAGCACCAGGGGCCCTTTTTCAGACTGTAAGCCATGCATTCTGGTCTGCAGTTAAAAAAAAAAAAAAAAAAAAAAAAGGGGATGATTAGTCGGTGAAAGCCCACATTTACTCAGAAGAACATGCAAGCTTGTACATTCAAAATGTTTTGAGAAAAGAAGGTATTGGAAGTTTTAAAATTAGGTAAATATACGTGTCATGTAAATAGTAATGAAAACTGCTAATTTAAGAATGCTGTGCGGACATTACTTGAAAGAAAGAAAGCATGAAGTGTTGTATCTGAATGAGAACAATACAGTCTGAAAGTTTAGTGAGGCTCCTGCTA
Source organism: Chaenogobius annularis (assembly GCA_015082035.1). Taxonomy (NCBI): domain Eukaryota; kingdom Metazoa; phylum Chordata; class Actinopteri; order Gobiiformes; family Gobiidae; genus Chaenogobius; species Chaenogobius annularis. The sequence continues at coordinate 62,498 of BJKM01000530.1, forward strand.
CTTTTTTTCCTCAATAGAACTTCCTTGAAATCCACCCATAAAAAGCTGTCACAAAATATATTACAAGTACCCATCATTAGTTTTACAGTGCTTAAAAATAATCATTCATATTTTCATAAACATTTGCGAATGTAATTTGAGCCAGTGGAATTTTTCGCCTGCAGGTCGAAAGCCTGCCAACACATTCCCAGTGTGAGAGGGTGTATGTGAAACGAAGGACTACAAAAACATATCTACAGCTTCACAGACCGACCATAAAAGCTTGCGTATACATTACAGCCAGAGCATTAGACGCTCTTGACCTTTCAACAACATTTACTGCAGCCAAATGCAACCGCTTTTACAGTTGTTGCAAGCTTATTGAATTCACAGTAAAATGGAAATTGGCAGTGGTGTGCGCCATGTCTCAGCTGTTTTTCTGACTTAACAATAGCAGGTCATGAATTGGTTATGCAGGGCTTACATTTGGATGCAAAGGGGAAAACCAGTCCAAACCACAAATTAGGCCTGTCCATCAGTATCATGGCCCATATAAACTGCACAATGTCTGTAGTCTGTAATCATCACTGAACTTGGCAGCATGCAGCACTTCAAGTCAATAAAAATAATGGGGGAAATTAAAGGGATAGCCCGCCAATAATGATAATTAATGTCCTGTAAACAAAGCAGGACCGTCTACTTGGACAGGTCGATCATATAAGGCCAAGGGAAGGTGGTTTAACAGACAAGCTGCCGACTGAAGATAATGTTGGTGTTTTTAGCTTTAAGGTGAAATAAGGACAAGAGGCGAGCAGATAAATCTTGTTATATTAGTGACTAGTGGGACTCCTTAGACAGACAAAGATGTGCTGACCGTGGTCGAGTGGGTAAGGCACAGCACACGTATGCCATGCTCAATGTGCAGCTTCTCTCTCACCCCCCCCATTTCTCACTCATTTGGCCCAAAAAATCTTAAAAGACAAAGATGGATAAAAGTGTAGCAAACAACAAAGATATTTCAGCAATCCTGAGAAATGTGATATTGGATTACCAAGTTCAAGTGTTAATGCAAGAACATGTAGGTCAGGGCTATTCAACTTTATTTTTCTGCAGGCCAAGGCCTCTGGGCCATGGCATTGTAACAACATTTTGGGTGGCAAAAAATATCCCCAACACTGTCTCAAAAAATTTAGTTAATACAATAAAATAACCACTGGTAGATTAGATTTTGGTGAGAAATAAGATCCAAATGCTTTACCAAACATTGCTTTCCAATATTGTCCTTCCAGGAAGTACTAAACAAGAATTCAACTAGGTCTAGACTAGTACCAACCAGGTCTGAACCAGGACTAACCCAGAATCAAAACAGGTCTAAAGAAGAATTGAAACCAAAAGCAAATTAGGTCTAGACTAATGCTAGCCCAGAATTAATCCAGTAAACAAGATATATATATATATATATATATATATTTTTTTTTTATATTTGGAAGATGGGTCGAGGGTCGGATTCATCTCTCTGAGGGCCTGATTTGGCCCCGGGGTTGAATAGCACTGATGTAGGTGGTGGTATGCAGTATGACAACATTCAGCAATAGATGGCGCTAAAATGGGGAAAGGGGAATAGGCTAATATTAAAGGCACGCTAGGCAGCGGCCTAGAGGTGGGAAGTTACCTGAATAATTCCATGGACATAGAAAGTTAAAAAAGAAACATACTTTGAAATATTCTCCACGCAGATGGATCAGTTTTGTGCCATACTGTGGAATAATATAGCTAAAAGGAACAACTCTTTAGAAACAAGCAGGGGATGCAAGCCCATTCAGAGTAAGGACAGATTATTATTCATTATTCATTTTTAGTGCAATAAACTGGTTAAAAGGTTAAACACAGTGCCTTTTAGTAAGCGGTTGTGGTGAGAAGAAAGTCAAATCCACTTTGAGAATTGCTGCCACCTGTTTGTAATTGCGTTGCATGGAATGTTCCACCCTATGGCATTAAAATGAATCCATCTTGTATTTATTCAATTACAGCCATTTCTTACCTTGAAAAAACATGGAAATACACCCATCGGTTAACTACATAACACTAAGTATATTTAGTAAATTAAAATGTTAACTCTAGGTTTTCACTATGTGATATCTCCTGATGTTTTCCCCACCATAAACCACAAAAAAAAAAGCTTAAGTTTGTTGATTTACCTTCAAGCCCAAATAAATCAATCAACACACCGAAGATTAGATCAATGTGAGGGAAGTGGATAATTTAATATTCCTCTCAGGGAACTCTGGGCCTGCTGCTCCAGCCGAAGAAAACAAGAAAATAAGACAAGGGATTATTGGAGATGCAGGCACAGGCAGATGTTGAACTTGTCAATAAAATTGTCCAGTTTTGTTTTGAAGTTTGGAGCACCAGCTCAATGCACAAAACGCATCCATGCCCCGACAAGGTTCTGGCTGATCATGTCGTTCTGCACCAGTGAGCCACATTGTAGAATGCACATTTGTAAAATTAGAAGAAACAAATATTTTACTATGACTGTACTAATGCACTGTCAGAGGCTGCATATCGTGGATGGAGCAATTAAACCAAAAACATGTACACGTTTGCCTATTTTGACTCCTGTTGTGAGTTATGATCAGTGTTGCTGGAAATTAATGTTAGTTCCAGAAATTGCTTCAAGTATTATAAAATCAAAAAGCTGACCATGACAGTGTTTTTCATTAACTCAGCCACATCCTGGAAGGCCCAGTCTTTATAGTGACATTCATTACAGTCTGATTCAATAAGGGTGGATATTAACGGCTCAATTGTCACTGCAGGAGAGGCTTTAGGATCAAGGTCATTTTCCTGCGTCTCATCTCAAGTTTAATGGACGTGTTCTTGGTGTAACTTTACATATGACATGGACTGCTGTCTTAACTTTTGGCCAGCCTCAGTTGCGGTAATTCTAGTCAAACTTCATTCAGTAAAAACTTTAGTGTGACAATGTGTGAAATTCAACGAGTACACAAGTTAAGTTGGCCTAAAGGGCCATAAATAAAATTTTATTCTCTCGATGTATTAACAAGCCACAGGACGTCCATGGCCGTCTACCACAGCACTTAAAACATCTCATTCTGGCACAGTCAACCAAGACGTGAGACCCATTTCAGATACTGTTAGCCACCGACAATCTGAGGGCTCTTTTCTTACTTGCTTAGAAAAATAAAGCAAAAGAAAAGATGGTAATACTGTACCAAAGGGGAGGCAGAGCAAAGGGTTAACTGTTCACAGGGAAGAGGACCATGAGCCAGGCTGGGGGAGCTTGAACCAAACAACTACAATGAACTATGAAAAACTCAATCTGGATTTTTGCAAAGCTGTAATAATGTGCTTGGCTTTCTTTTACCGTAGAATCGCCACCGTTTTGATAGTGTCTCTCAGGCCAGTTACCTTCCACCAGTCCATTCCCCACATCTTCTTCCTTCCACTTGTTTTCTTTAAAATAACAGTAAAATTATGACGATATAATAATAAAAACTATAGCAGCAAAAAGTAACAGAGGAATAAGAGCTAAAAGCAAATGACCCCTGGATATTGAAGGAAGGCGTGGGTTAAACAGGTCCATGATTGGGGCCTGGAGCAGGCCGTTGTCATTGGGGAAATGTTCCTCCAAGCTCATCTGCCTTCACTGGGCACCCTCCCCATGATGGACATGATGCGGTTGAAGCGCTCAAACAGCTCCAGGGCTGAGCAGCTGGGGACCTTAGGGGGATCGTGAAAGCTTTTGATCTCCGTCGAGCAGTCCAGTAACTTGGGGAGGAAGTCTGTTAATTTCTCCTGAAGGTTTGCTGCAGAGATAAGGACAGACAGACAGTCAATGTGTGGGTGCGCTGTAACCATGAACAGACCCTAATCCCCAACAAGAAAAATCAAAGAGTAAAAGTTTCCACTGCATTGTGATAGCTGAGGCTGTCTGAAAACAAGTAGCATTGCAAAACAGATTATAAAACGTCAGCAAAAAGCGTCTGCTAATAAAAACTGGATTTTATTGATGGGAGAAAAAAAAAAAAAAAAAAAAAAAAATACCACTGAGTTAACATATTTTACAAGTACCATTTGTTTGCAAATAGTTTGAAAACAATTTAAATCATATCACTTAAATACATGTACACTCACCCGAAGCTCAACAGTTAATCGCCCACAAAGATTGACATTTCAGTCTTAGCTCCAAATTGTGTATATTGTTCCCATCCCCAGACAAATCCCATGGACTCACCTTCCATCTCCTGGCCCAGGTAAGAGCACCAGCGGTTGCGCATGTCCTCCACGGCCAGCAGGTCCCTCTCAGCGTCGTGCACCAGCAGCAGGGGGATACAGGGCACCACCAGCTCGTTCATGACCCCCAGGCCTGTGCTCACCTCGGGCTCCTCTCCCAACTCAAACATGGCAGCTGCCTGCTCGTTTAGTTTCTGTGGTGAAAGATATGAAGTCCCTAATGTTTTAAAAGCTTGAATAAATTGGATAAAAAGCTCCACTGTGTAAATTTTTCTCTTAATGGCTTTTGCTTGTTATTTTCAGCATTTATGCATCTCTGCAACTGTTTTAATTCTCAATAGAAAAAAGAATCTCAGTCTTCTGGCAATAATTTAAGAAAATACCCTTTAACCAGTTTATGCATGGCCTATCTTACTTTCTTCTCTTTGAGAGTAAATGCGTTTTGTAATGTTCTTGGCCAAACCCTTTTCAGCGTCACAGACAAACTCACTGACCTTCCCTTTCTCACCAGAGGGAAAGCAGGGGAAGGATAGAGGTCCTTTTAAGTAAGTTTTGAATTAGTGGCTGTGAGGCTACTTTTGCAACTCATCCAAGTGCATTAGCTGTGTCAATGTTGGTAGTGTTTTCAATTAAAACAAGAGTTGAGGGTAAACAGCTGAGTGGACAGAGCCGAGGTTCTGGCCCATGAGTTTGTGCTGGGCTGTGGTTCGAGGGTTGGCTGAGGACATGCCTGCGTCCCATGGTAATGTGTTTACACTCTGTGGCCCTCCTGCTTCCTATTCCCACTTCAATGATTACATTATGAGCACAATGCTAGAGTAAGGTTACCGAGTGCAGCAGCAGAGCGCGCAGTCTAAGACCAGTATAAACCTGATCCAACCCACAGCGCTAACCAATAATACCAGAGCAGAAGCCACAGCTTGGTCCAAGTCAAATGAAAAGGGGATCACATCACAAAGCTCAAAGGAACATCTAAGTAGAAGACAGAACTTCACTGGAATCATCCGAGGGCTGTGAAGAAGTCAGAGCAATATCTGAGCAAATCATTTGATTAGCACACTGCTCAGGACTGCTGAAAAAATCAGCCCGTATTCGTTTTGCTGAGTCGGTTTAGCTGGGGAAGTTTGAGATGTAGGAAAGGAAGTTACAAAGAGAGATCGACATAAGGCTTTCATTTAAGAACCACCCTCTGCAGGGGAGATACTGTTTGATAACCACTGTAATTAAGGACTTACGGGAAAAACCCCACCTTCTGTTATTTCACTAAGAACAGAACTCACCAGCAGACACTCTCGCCGGTAATGGCCCAGGAGCTCTTCATCATGTCCCCTGTACAGTCCTTTAGTCAGAAGCTCTTTATTGTACAGGTAGGCATATATTAAATACATCAGAGCTTCTACAAAGCTGAAAAACAACAAAAATCACATTAAAATAGATTACACAAAACTGTTTGAATATAATAAAAGATAGGAGTTGCCTATGACATTTGCTTTATCAAACGTGCTAGTATTATTGATTGCTGCCCTCTGCTGGTCACATTGAGTAGCACACAGATATAAAACCAGCGTCCCCAAAGCATGACTTAAGAACAATCACTGTTTAACTTTACATACTTTGTCTTTTGAAAAAGCTCCAATCCGATCGTCATTAGGATGGTTGTCTCACGGAAATTTCTGTAGTCCTGATGCCATATCTAAGGGAGTGAAAATAAAAGGTTTAGGATACTTCCGTATCATTTTGATGGTTGAGGACAAACACAAAGCTCATATTTTATGCAGAGGAAAACACAGCTGACCTCATATTCATCCATGTTGACCTCTTCAGGTTTGATGAGGTCCAGTTTGGCACGTGCCACACTCATAATGCTCTTACATCTGGGGAGGAAGAAGCAGGAATGTATTGAAAGAGAATCTGGCATCAGCAATGGGACGGTGAGTCAGAACCCAGGCTCCACCCTTCCCCAAAGCTTTAGCACAGCCTTGTGAATCAATCGAGTGCTGGGAGACGTTAACCACTCATCTGAGAATGCTATTCAGGCCACACATAAATCTTACCATCTAAGTAAACCAAGAGAAGGGGAGTTTCCATTTTTGTTTATACATATTGAGGCTAACGAGTGTTGTTGAAAAGTTTGTATGCAGTAACAAGCAATAGGCACTAACACAATTAATTAAGAGGAAACAATTTGATCGTTTACAAGGTGTGGGCAACATATTAAAAGCCATTCCTGCAATTACTCATTTTAGCTCTCTGCTGCTCTCTGCTGGGGACGGCACAAAGTTTAACTGACCTCTCATCAAAAGCCAAGTTCCTGTCTGCAAACTGTGTGAGAAGTGTTCTTTCCAAAATCTTCTTAGGTGCCTGGTTTTGAATGAAGTAGACGATGATGTGCTGTATTCGGTAGTCATTCTCCGGTGAAGTGTCCTCTTGAGCAAATCTCAGCAGTCGTGCATATTCCAGCTTGATTGCCTAAAAGCAGACAAACAAAGTATATATATATCTTAAAATTACGCTGACATTTTAGCAATTGTTCTCCTCTGCAACTTCTTAAATAGATTCTGTTAAAGAGACCAAAATAGATTTATTTTTGTGCAAGCTTTTGTTAAGGTTGAATAAAAAAACATCACTATTTAAGTTTGAAGATATGGATTTGGAAAACGCTGATAAAACAACACATAAAACAGAGTGAGAGAGGATGAAAGTGATAGAGGTGAACAAAAGGTATGATTGTACCTTAAAAAAGGCAGCCTCTGGCCCACTCTTTTCATAAACGCTGCTGGATTTGCCAATGGCCATAATAATACCCTGCATGTTCGGGGTCATCATAGCCTGCCCAAGAAGCAGGAACCATGTTAACAGAACAACAGCTCTTTGTGCAAACATGGGTATGGTCATCTACTGTTACGTGCACAACATAAAGCATACCACAGTTGGGGCATGCCAATCGCACAGCCATCCATGCAGTAAGTAGTGCCACAACTTGAAGCCTACACAATGTGTTAGGACAGTATGGAAACCAACACCAGAGGTGGGTGTGATAGATAGCAAGAAACTCAAATGACCATCCAACTTCCGACCCGAAAATGAATCCCAGTGTATGCCACCTATATGAAGATAAACCATAAACCCATTATACATGGTTGACAAAAGTATTTTAAATCAAACTATAATTCTATGGATTTACTTCATAAAAAAATCCGCAAAACACCCAGCTAAATGTCAACCACCTAATGCCAAGATGCAGTCTGGCTGGAGGAGAGACATTCCACACTAGAACCATGCATGAAGGCTAGACTAGAGGTCAATCCATTGTGTGGCATTTCAGACCTCAAACCAAGCTTGGACCCAGCTGGCATAAAGAGTCAAATTTGAGGTGTGAAAGATATTGAAGAGCCAGTGAATGGGGCAACAGTGCTCTCATTCAGTATGTCAAACAGGCACGGAGGCTGAGCAGAGTTTAGCTTAGACAAAAAGCTACCTCGTCATCATATCCCCCTTCCTCTGCCTCTATGACAAAGGTTCCAACATGAGGGATGGCCACCTCTACTGTGCGCTGGCCAGGGCACTGATCCTCTTTGACCAGGTCAGGGGAGAGGGCCGAGGGGGGGCTGGCCTCAGGCTGAAGGGAGGAGGGAGAGTGAGGAGACTGTAGAGAGAATGGGACAGGTTTAAAGAATGGATGACTAATGGAAAGGGACAGCAGCATGTTTTAAATTCCTACTTTCCCATTGATTTTTAACCTTTATTGAATAGACAGTAAAAAAAAGTATTATTTGTTTGTTTAAAATGTACTTGACAGAATGGTTTGTCTTACGTACAGCATTTAGTAATGCTTCAGGACTTCTTTCTTCCTGCTCAGCCACAGCTTTGGAAATGGCCCTTTCCGTGTCCTCCTGCAGATGCTTAGAATCATTAGTCGGTGAAGGCTGCTCCATGTACTCAGGCTCCTGCTGAGGAACTACAAAAGAAAGAAGCACAATGTGGTTTAAATTAGTAGTAAACAAAGCATTGCTCTTTGTCACAACGACCAGGACAAATATCATAAACCCACCTGCATTGTCAGGGGTGCTGGACTCGATGCTCATAGGCTGAGGGGATGAGGAGGTGGTGGAGGTGCTGGATGCGGCCGCTGCTGCATCGGCCGCAGCAGCCGCGGCAGCAGCAGCTGTGGCAGCAGCAGCTGTTGCCAGAGCCAGTTTCTCTTGCTGGGCCTTGCGGGCCTGCAGGGCAGCCCAGTCCATAATCTCCTTGTCAAACAACTCGTTGTCCTCCTTCACATACTGTTTCAAGTCAGGCGGGAGCTTATCCAAACCACTCAGTACCTGACCTGTTTCTTTATCGAACTCCTCTGAAATAACAATATAAAAGGTAATTGGACTGGTTAAATTGTATCATGCAACAATAAAGCACAATGCCAATGTGAAATTAACCTTCTATTAGGAAGGGTTTCTTGTCATTGATGTACATGAGGCAGTAGGCACTCGCATTGCGATAGCCACCAAAGGAGTCCCTTACTAGCTCCTCCCAGGATGACTTTGTAACAGAGATGTCATTATACTTCATCCAGCAGCGCTGATGAGGGTCATAGATGTAGGCCCAGTAGTGGCCTGCATTAGCCTGGCCTTCATGCACAAGAACAGCATGGAGCCGGTATGGAACCTGGCACGAAAGGATGACAATAAAAAATCTATTCTTATGGCGTTTGTTATGTAGGAGCCAATGACCTTACCTGCATCATAGATTTGTCAGAGTACATCAATTCAATGGTTCTGTGAATTCTGGTTATACTGCCCTGCAGATCTGAAGACAAGAAAAACAAAAACAAATGGGATTTTGTGTGCACTTAGCCATAAGCCATGCATATAATGATGTGAAGTTAAAAATACCACGAGTGTCATTCTCCACTTCACTTCTCCATCGGTGTAAACAGCCTTCAAGCACCCTCAGCTCCTCTTCAGTGATGTGGCGCGGAGCAGGGTGCATAGGGAGATCTGGAGGTAACCGCGACTGAGTAAAGGGTTTATGAATGGGCACTCTTTGCTGTTGTGCCGCTGTGGAGGCCGTTGATGCAGCGGGACACATGCCATCAAGTGGAGCCGCAGAGTCCTGCTCGGTAGTGCTGTACAAAAAGTGGACAGATTGACTTTAAACTTACCATTTATTTTCCCTATATTCTTTCTAGTTCATGACGTTTGGAATAAAATACAAATTGTAAATTGTTACTAGCCTTGGTGGGGGCAACTGTTGACCTGTTGCACCCCCAGGAGCTGCAGAGGAGTCAATGTCATCCACAGGGGAGGTGCAAACTGGTTTACTGGAGGCAAACTCCATAGCGTACTGGAGAACATCTGCCAGAGGAAACCTCTTGGGGCCAGAGCCATAGCTCAGATATCTTTGTGGCAGGGGAAAAAAATGACCAGTGACTATGACAAAGGATACATCTACAGCATGAGATGTGAAGAATTGTCTTTAGTGGTTATTTCTAAGTACCTCTCTAGTCGTTGTTGGAGTAATGTAAGGTGCTCTTTCAACCGTCTAATCTCCTCCCTCTTGATCCTTGTTATTTCCCTGTTTCTATCCATATATCTAAAGAAGAAAAGTAGAAAAGGTTATTGTGTTGGGTAAGGTTATTGTGTTGGGTAAAGGGAAGAAAACAACAACACCACCACCACCACCACCACATACCTGTCCATGTACAGCATGGAGGGAAACTCAAGTTTGTTATGAATCTTCTCCGGACGTCCGAGAGCTTGGTTGAACTCAAATCTAGAGAGTTCAAATGTCAACACTGGGGGGAGTTCTGTGAACCAGTGCTGGAACAACAATGAAAGTGTGAAGAAAATATTTGACTACCGTATAGGCTTTTAATATAGGGAACAGCACAAAATAAGACAAATATAAATTTAGCTTGATAAATGTAATTTTAGTGCTCACAGTTTAAAGGATAACAAACGCAAGCAGCTTTAGGTTGAGCTTTAAACAATTCATCTAATGTGTAAATCTCTAAAGAAGTGGCTTTTCTATTGACAATAGTTCAGTTTTTCACTGACCTCTTGTCCTGACCGAGCTGAATTCTCTGCTGAATGAAGCGACTCGATCTCGCCTTCGATCATGGCAGCCTCAAGACACTCGTGAAGGTCCTTGAAGCCATTCACCTGCAGAGGGTACTGCCCAAACATCTCTGTGTTCTCAAACTTTTTACCTGAGGAATCAATGCACACAGATGAGGTGAGGCTAGTACAATAGCACTGACCATATGGACCTAATGTACAAGGCCAGAGCGCTGCAATAATTAAATCCATTTCACACTTGTTTGCTTTCGAGCTGCTTTTGACTTGTTCAGCAGTCACTCACGCATTATGAGAACTGCTGAGAATCTCCCCACAGTGAAACAGAGAGAGACTAGCGTACATGCAGATGAGGCATTAAGGTCATTTATGAGAAGCAGAGTCCACTGGCCCAGCTTTGTGTGGCTCCGGGCCAGTGTTGTCATGCATAATAAGCATAATGTCAATCAGCCGTCAAGGTCTTCTACAATCAATGCAACCACCCTGCTCGTTTACATGGACCACATCTCATTAAGGCAAGGTCACCTTTCATTACTAGGGGCAAAGACTTGCTTGCATTCCCGCTACTGCAATCAGAGCAGGCCAGCCCTCCTTCTTTGTTATGTCTTGTATTCTTTATGGGTTGTGATCTCACCTTCGAGGACGCCAACAGCAAGGAAGCGTCCATAGAACAGCTCCACCATCGGGTTCTTCGGCTTCTCACCCTCCCTGACACGTTATAAAGAATGTATTTTTAATGAAAAAGAAACCACATGCATAATGAACAAGAAACCCTATGTATAAGAAACAAGAATGCAAGAATACATTTAAGGCCTCAGTTACAGGCACCCAGATATTTTCTGCATTTGGACCTTTTATCCTCACATGCACAGCTTTTTTACGTCATAAAACTGAGGTTTTCAATGACAACGCGGCCTCGTCACTGCTGCTGCTGTTGCAGTAATGAGAAAAGTAAACTTTGCAGTTTTGCATTAGGCTGGCTAACAGCTCCAGCTACAGCAGTGGTTCTCAAACTTTATTTCTGGTGACCCACTTTTTCCTCATAGGTAACCTCTAGTTACCCACTCTCCTGCAAACCAATACAAGACACTGTTGCCACTTTATAACCTATTGAGTGTGCAGCAAAAAACAAACACGTGCGTTAAAGCATGGCTTTACAGCGGCTGGCTGGAGGATTGTCTCATCGCTGGAGTACTTTGTGCATGGACAGTTGTGGATCAAAGAACACAAAAATGCGAGTGAACTTCAGGACACACAATAGACAGGGGTCTGTCTGGACTTTATTGCACTTCTCTTCAGGGAAGTAATTTCAACTTTCTCTTGTTGTTGGTGTTTTTCTTTTATCAAAGTTGAGCGTGGTCACGCAGTCAGTCCTATCGTTTTGAATACTAAATGATAAGGCAGCAACAGGATAATTGATTAATCGAGACTAATCGTCAACTCATTTAGTATTCTTATAATCGTTAACTGGTCTATACATAGGTTCCTAAACATGTCAAGACACAAACTGAGCCGCAATTGCATGGAAAATGTGTAAAATTTGTGTATTTGATAACATTTTTTTTGTCCATAAATGTACTCACATCACAGGTTAATTTGAGTGAAAATCAGTAAAAATCTTTTCATCACATGACTTTTGCTGGACCAGAGCTTCTCAAATCTTTTCTGGCGCCCCCTTACAGCCACTGCCGCAGAATTGGTACTTCACTGCTGTAAATACGGCGCTTCAAGAAGACAAACTCACATTACTTCTCGTCACTGTGGATCACTTTTACCACTGCAGATCGACGACCGTCACACACGGCTTTCTGCTGCTGCTGACTCGTACCACTGCCTTTATGTTTCATTGTCCTCAAAGCCCGTGGGATCAAAGCGGAAAGGAATCGAATGCACACACATTCTTTTTGCAAAAGCTTTATAGCATCACATGAGCGGTCAGTAGCAGAGCAAGTTCAATAGATTCAAAAAGGGGAGAGAGAAGAGCGCAAAGGGAACCAGGACAGAAGCGTGTGCGGCGCGAAAGAGGAGAGACAGAGGAGAGACAGAGGAGGTAGAGAGGAGAGACAGAAGAGGGACAGAGGAAAGACAGAAGAAGGACAGAGGAGGGACAGAGGAGGGACAGAGGAGACGGAGCACATATTGCGCATAGAAAAGCCAGAGCCGTGACACGTTCCAAACCCAGGGCAAATGTGTGTGCCAAACCCAGGGCAATGAGGGGCAAAGAGGCAGGCGTGCGTGCGAGCGGGCAAAGAGGCAGGCAGGCGCGTGAGGGGCAAAGAGGCAGGCGCGCGTGTGAGGGGCAAAGAGGCAGGCGTGCTGTGAGGGCAAAGAGGCAGGCACGCGTGAGGGGCAAAGAGGCAGGCGCGCGTGTGAGGGGCAAAGAGGCAGGCGTGCATGAGGCAGGCGTGCATGAGGCAGGCGTGCATGAGGCAGGCGTGCATGAAGCAGCAGGCGCGTGAGGGGCAAAGAGGCAGGCGTGCATGAGGCAGGCGTGTGTGAGGGGCAAAGAGGCAGGCGTGCATGAGGCAGGCGTGCATGAGGCAGGCGCGCGTGAGGGCAAAGAGGGCAGGCGCGCGTGAGGACAAAGAGGCAGGCGTGCGTGATGGGGCAAAGAGGCAGGCGTGCATGAGGCAGGCGAGCGTGCGTGTGGGGCAAAGAGGCAGGCGAGCGTGAGGGGCAAAGAGGCAGCGTGCGTAAGGGGCAAAGAGGCAGTGCGTGCGTGAGGCAGGCGTGCGGTGAGGCAGGCGTGCGTGAGGGGCAAAGAGGCAGGCGAGCGTGAGGGCAAAGAGGCAGGCGTGCGTAAGGGGCAAAGAGGCAGGCCGTGCGTGAGGCAGCGGTGCGTGAGGCAGGCGTGCGTGAGGCAGGCGTGCGTGAGGGGCAAAGAGGCAGGCGTGCGTGAGGGGCAAAGAGGCAGGCTGACCCACTCTGCTGCTCTCTCGTATTTAGAGATGAACCAGTGTTGGCACTGGACGTTTTTCTGCTCAAAACATGTCTATCACGCATAATGTGCGCACATTTCTCCAAACAGGCGCACCCCCCCCCACTTTGAGAAGTTCTGCTCTAAGCCAATCGCAAAATAATCCTCGGTTGCAGCCCTACTAAACGATAAAAGAATTGATACCCATTGCTAGTGGTGATAGGCAGCATCGCGTCGTCTGAAGAAAACCAGCTTTTGTTAATTGGCAGAGAAATTTTCTTCCATATTTACGCTGCTGTTGCATACAAATTCAAGAAACTATCCATTCATTAAAATATCTGGGTACATGTAACTGGCCTAAATTGTCTATATGTAAAATCTAACATAACTTTTTTTTTAAAACACAAAAAAGAAACAAGAATGCCATTTATAAATCACAAATCAGACAGTTTTTTGTTTACCTGTCTTCTTCAGCCTTCATCTGAAAGGCATCTTCAAGCCAATCTAGCAGCTTGTGGGTAAACTCACTTACATCCTGCTAATGATAAAACAAAGTAAAGAATGTTTTAAAAATGACAAGTTTGTCTCCTGCCTTTTACTGCCAGGGTCATTTATCTGCTTAACTACGCTGATCTTATAGTGCGTTCAGACCGACATTCAAATTCATGTTGAATGCCGGAGTTGGACACCTTTGGAGGCGCGTCCAAAAAATAACCTCACGCCCACGCACATGTGCAGTGGAGGATTTGTTGTGTTTTAATAGTGTTGCTGTTCTCTTGGTCCGATGGAAGAACAGGTTGAGAGCGTGGCTGGTGTATTTGCTTTACAAAGTCCAAAAACGGAGGCAATCAGCTCGGTGGCTTGTCTGGGTCCACCAGATACTTCAGAGGTGACCAGAGTTTAGTCATCATTGCGTCTGGATGATTTTTACCGGTGCAGGGTTTGTTTTGCTCTTTCTTCTGGATAATTAAATGCGTAGGAAAGTGTAATCTCGGCCGCTGCAAAAAATTTCAAATCTGTCCAACTTTTCTGCGTCAGACGCTCTAGCCGTGTAGCTTGCCGCATCCGATGCTAAAACGCAGGATTCGTGCCGCAAAAACGCTAGACGCCCAGGATGCGTCCACATAGACATTGAATGTAAACTGGATGCTTTGACGCAGCGGTGTGAACGCCTCTTTAGGATTCGAGGTAGATGGTCTTGACAAGGGAAGTTGCTGAACTTCAAAGGGAAACTGGGGCCACTCTCAAGAAGGCATCAGTGGTGTCCTGTAATTCAGTTCAATGTCTATCTGAGGGATAGGCTTAATACACCGAGGCGTTACATGACTGATGAGCACAAAGGCCATAAGTGGAGCCCAGAGTTGCCCTCTGCAGACATGGGCGCAGTGCTTTTGCTTATGTACGCACAAGACCAGTGCCTGGCACTTGACAGATGGAAATCACACTATACTACAGCTAATTCCTGTTCAATATTATTTGAGCAAGTTCAAAGAAGATTATAAGGGTGGGTAGATTACTAGAAGAATATAAGAAAAGTTAAGTATTCCTGAAGGTTTACAAAGTAGTAGTATCAGAGAGACAAGAGACACTGGTTTTGTGGAGAACATCACATTATTACAAACACAAATTGCCTTACCTGCTGCAACTCACTGGACTTAAAAGCATCTTTCAGGATCTCCACAGCACGTGAAGGATCCACATATTTCCTCTTAGAGCCCACCATCAGAGAAAAGAGGTTTCTTAACTCTTGCATGAAAGGCAAGTTTCTGTGTTCCTGGGAAAAAACAGAATAGCTTCAAAACAGTGAAACTCAAACATTAGGTACATTTACAAATGCAATGCAAATGCACACACAAAAGCTTGAAGTCTGACAGGTTTTCTGTTTTTCTAATTATGACTTTATTTGGTAGGATAGCACCTGTGGTAAATTTTTATCATAGTTTTACTTCAGTTAAGTTGCAGTTTGTGAAGACATTTTGAAAAATAAAAGTAAAAAAACAACAACCAAAAAACAGGAAGAAGAGCGGAGTTCTAAAACAGAATCCCTCTGTGATGTCATCAATATGTTACATACCATTGAAAACACAGACAATTTACACTTAACTGGCACACTTTTCTGACAGTTTAAATGATCAGTCGACAAAATAAAGATATGTTATATGGTATTATTGTCGGTCAAATCATAACTATTGTGTAATTTATATGGTTCAATACGGTTCAGTACGGTTCCGTACGGTTGTGGAATTACCTCTACTGATGTCATATTTGCTGCCCATGTCCAGCTAAGAAGTAACATTATGAACTTTACAAAAATGGTCAAACTGGGGGCATATGGCAAATATTTAGTCAAATCTGAAATATACCGTAATTGTGTTCACTACATTTAAGGGAAATGTGCAGTCAAACCAGTCAAATAGACTTTAAAGTGCATATGACAGCTAGGTAATTTTTTTTCGTAGAATCTGAAATATAAATACTATGTAATGTGTAGTCTAACCTGTCAGTTTGATCATTTTTTTATAGTCTATAATTGTACTTCCTGGTTGGACACGGGCAGCAAATATACATCATTCGAAGTAATTCCACAACTGTTACCTAGCAACTATACTGAAAACAGCCAAAAATAGCCTAAATCCATATAAATTACACAATAGTTAGGATTAGACAAATAATAATACCAGATAACACCTTTATTTTGTCAAATGATAATTTAAACTGTCAGAAAAATGTGTCTTATTTAAATTATTTCAACATTTTTGATTTGAGGGATTCCGTTTTAGATCTCGGCACTACTTCCTTTTCAACTTTTCTTCTCAATCTCTAACTTGACAACCAGAAAACAATGATAAATATTTACCACAAGGACTATCTCACCAAACAAAGTCAGAATTAGAACAACATGAGAACTTGTCACATGGAGAAAATGCCTCTAGTTTTCCAGCTGCTAAAAGCCTCACCTTCTGGTTGCGAGGCAGCTCTTGAACTCTGGCCGGAGGCGAGTAGTGAAGTACAAGCCTTTGGAACTCCAACAAGTTGAACAAGGACTTGGGGGGGGGGGGGGAAATTATAATAATTAAACCATACTGTAGTTTAGTAGTTAGAATACTGTAGAAATGATCAAGAACCACAATGTATTCCTTTGATTTTAGGAAAAGTAACTATTCTGAATAAGATAAATGAAAAGAGTACCGGTAAAGGTATTCTGTACGTATTGAGTAAGTATTTTCTGTACATGCATTTAGTTACTTCCCAACACTGCAAAAACAACAAGCGCATATGACACACTTGCTTGTATGTTGGAATGTTGTTACTTCTTGAATCCAGCACACCATGATCAGCTCTGCCTACTTCTCTAAGGGTGGGGTTGGATTACACACACAGAAGCCAGACACCATGTGATGCTGTATCCAGTGTTCATCTGGCATATTCGGCAGCAGTCGATCAAGGGGACAATATGTATTGATAAATAGAACAGCGGAGTCTCACTGTATAACTGCACTGAACAGCAGCTGGGGTATAAAATGCGATGCACGGATGCAGTTAAGTGGGTATTGCCAACATTTTTCAGGCCCACGGGGCAGTTGTCTATCCTTTTCCTGTCGTGCGGATTGGGAGAATCGCTCCATACCTCTGTGTGGGTGCGTTTCAGACTAGCCTTGTTTTCTGCAATGCTAGCTTCTAAAACCCTGAAAAGACATCAAAGAAAACCCTCCAAGTTATATGCCCTTGTGTGACACATGCGCATAAAGCACATTGTGAAGAGCTGGTTAGTCAAATAAAATGTTATTCTTTTTGAAACTCACCTGCTAATGGCTTGTTCCTCGTCTGTGATGCCAGTCTCTCTGAATGCCCGATTTGACTCCTCCAAGCTGAGCGCAATGGCCCTCTGGAGGTCATCTTTGTCATCTCCAGTGAGATCGATCACATCTACATGGACACATCAAACCATACTTGTTACTAATGCTTTATGATCAGAGTGGTATTCATCACTACTGTCCTCCTGTGTATGTATTGTAGTTTACATTCACTGCTTACTTGTGTCTGCCTGGCTTCCCACACTGATGTATCTGTCACTGGCCACTTGAGACGTCTGGTAGTAGGTCGTCTCATCCTGTTGTTGAGGAACTTTAGCATTCTTCTCTGTTAGAAATGCAACTGCCTCTGCAAGGTCTCCATTGCTCGCCTACAACATTTTGATTGGTTACATCAATATCTTCATGTACAGTTCTGACATTGTTATAGCAATGAAGTACACACATCATTAGTGGAATATACCAATTTGTTACCATTTAATGTATTATTGTTTTATTTGTACATACCTGAAGAGCTTGTTGTAGCAACTGAATGTCAGTAGTGCCTGTAACTTCTCGCAACTGGTTTAATAGCGTCTGCTGATGCTGTGGAAAGAGAAAGTGTGTGTGTGTTTGTATATATATATATATAAATAAATAAAACTTTTGTACTCACTCCTGTGAGTACAAAACATGCCAAAGCCAGATGCACTGAAGCTGGCCACACATCCCACTTAACCTGCAGTGCATACATTGAATAAAGCACTATAAATAATGGGGGAGTGCACTTAGTGTCAGTGTCCAGAACAGAAGTCTTAAGAGACAGACTTCAGCTTACTTAGGTGCACTGAGCAACTAGGGATGTCACAATATAACATTTTTGGTGTTACGATTATTGTGAGAAAAAACATCACAATTTAACGATTACTCATGATTATTGAGACAGACTAAACTGAACTGTGAAATCTTTTTTTTTCCCCGTGGTCTGACATGCTACTGTTCCCCAAGTTTGTGACCGGCTTTACGAAATTTAACTTTCTGAAAGACAAAATAAAATTTAATATGACAATAACAGCCAGATATAAAAAGCTATTTACATTGAGGTCTATTTTATGGACTAAAAAGACTTAATTTTGCTTCTAAAATGGTAATGATTATTCCGTTCTTACGATTACATTGTGACCGGAAACCACGATTATTAATTAAACTAATAACCTTGACATCCCTATGAGCAACACACAAGAAATAAAAATAATAACTCAGTGAGTCTTTACTGTTCCACTTACACATTTTTTTTTTTTCTTTAAAAAAAAATAACAAAGAAAAAACATTGACAGGAGAGTGCAGTATGAAACGGGGACAAGACCAGCCAAAGAGACCAAATGTTGCGAGCCGGATTCGAATCCACACCCCAGGCATATGTGCTTTCCACTCGACTACATGCAGTTTTTTTCTTTTTGATAATGTTGCTTAAGTACCTGCATTAAACGTGGCATGTTGTTAAACACCATCGCCAACAAATAGGTGAAGCAGAATTCAATAAAGTATCATTTTATAGCATTTGAAGAACAACCTTTGTACTTGTTAAACCAATTTCAGTTTTTTAAATTACTTTACACTGTAAAGTAATTGCATTATGACCAGTTTCTTCCTCTACACTCCCCATAGGTCGCAAATTAAGAAATTTAGAAAACAATGTGCATCTAATATGACATTTCCTTTTTTTGATCATCATTGTAATTCTTTGTACTGTACATTTTGTTGACACTGACTGAGGCTGCTGGGGCAGAGTCAGCCTATTCATGGTTTCAGCTTCCATGTTTATGTGATGAATTGAGGACTTTTGCTCAAAATATATATTTTGTTTGGAATTGTTCATTGCTATGGCAACGGTGCTAGTCATCAGGCTGAAAGAGGAAACCCAGTTCTCTGCAGCAGACCACACAACTGTATGTCACTGGGATTCACAGAACTACTCAACCCCATGTGACCAAGCTGCTTTAGCCATTTGTCATAGTGGTCATCCACTTGTGAATAACACCACTGAATTCTATGCAAGGCCAAAGCGGGGCAGGTTACAGACGGCGCTAGCTATCAGGTTCTGGCACCATTTCGGTATGTGCGTTTAAAGGAGTTGCAAAAGGAAAACAGACACGTAGTCTTGAGGTCATATTCAAAAGACATTAATCCTGTCTATTTGCAAGTTAATACATGCTCAACAACACCTTGTTACCATTCTAAACACAGAAGAACCACCAAGTCAAATGTCACACAACTACAATTAAAACCACACCTCTCATACCTTTGCTGAAATGTTTACTTTTTTCTCCATATTTGTCAATATGGTATACTAGTACCAAATTTGCCTCGACTTATTATTCTTATTTGGATCATTTTACATCTATATACCAATCATATTTTAGAAATACTCAAAAAAAAAAAAAAGAGTACATCTTTTACTATATGTAAGGGTGGAGTATTTTGTCTATGTGGGTTGACTAATATTTTAGCAATCAGTGTTTCCCACAGGTTTAAACAGACTATGATGTCACAATGTACATCTAGGTAACACTTATAGCCTCTACTGATGAAAAAGTAACTATTTAATGTGTGACAATACTTCAAGCATAAAGCTTGTGATGAGTGTTAGGCTTGTTTTTAGACTAATAGGACGCCATATTAGTCTCCTCTATTCATCGGAAACACTGGATTTACCTTAACGTATTAACATTGATCGTTATTTTACTAAACGTCAGAACATAAATGGGAACCAGCAACTACATAGTTTAGCTTTACCATCATCAGTTAGAAGTTACATAACTAAGCAAAGCTGTCAAAGAGCAGACTAATCCCTGCCCCGAGACGAGGCTTAGACACGAGCCCGTCCTCCAGTTTACATGTGTGAGAAATGAAACCTAAGATGTGTCTGTTATGACCCGCCCCACACCAGTGCCTCTGCTTTACCACTGCTCATGCTTTGTAAACAAAGCTATCCCGTGTTGCTTTATTGGGAAAGAATGCACTCGATGACATATCCATACAGTCCAATCCATAAAGTGTAGGATACGATCGAAAAAAAACCCACACATAAAGCACTGTGATTCAAACAAAACTTGCCGATTTCTCTTGGCCTTGTTTATTTCTATTGACGACACTGTTAAGCTACCTAATGTTAGCCCACTGAAGTAAAGCATGTTTTGCACATGTGATACAACGCAATCCATAAAAACAAATGCACTTTTGCATTGACCAGAAAATACACAGTTCGGTTTATCTGAACACGCCTTCCGCGCGGAGTGGAGCTAACATTCCAGAGCATCTGACAAAACATTAACGTTAGATAACTGCGTGTGCTATACGTTGAAAATAACATCGAAGCTAATCTTGACAATGTAGATGTTTCCCGAACGATTTATTTGTTGATTTATCATATGCCTTCGAGTATGGTTACAATCTGGCATGTGTTGAGTAACGCCCGAAGGATACCGCCCAACTAACTCGGTACGCAGTTCGAGCCCAGTTAGCGTCACTTTAGCTAATGCTAGCCACAAGTTAGCCTGTGCGCGTACCTTCTGAGAATGCTGCTGGAGGACATTCTGCTCCACGGTCATGGCCGGTTCACGGGATATTTGTATTGAAGAATGAATGTATCAAACGCACGGCCCAAACTTGAGAGAATTACGTTAGAATGCGACACTATGATGTCCCCTCCTTCATGAGCAACACTACGGACGCCATGGCAGAGAGAGTGGCGCGCAGGTTGAAAGCATGAAAACACAGCTGCTGCTGTGGGATCTGTGCTCGATTACTCCAGCCTGACTGAACAACTCCATTTACGTCAGTCAACGTTCGTGCGCGAGGCTGCGTGCGTCTGTGTAGGTTTACATCACTGGGAAAATGGATCATTATTTACATTTTCGTCTGAATTTGTTTAAGGTGCAGTCTGATAAGTGAGTTTATATATGTTATGTTGATTTGTACTTCTTCTGCAGTCATGGGCTCATATAGACTTCACACATGGATTCTGCAGCCCTCATCTACTTTTAGGTTAATTTGTTTTGTTTATGTTTTTGTCCGCTCCTAACTAAACTTGGTGTGGACAGGTCCTGGTAAGAGCCAATTTTAAATATTTTTCTGGGAGCTAGAGTGACCTTCTCTTTCATCACCCAGTTTTAGCACCATGAGATGCCAGTATCAAAGCATAAATCTTTGGTGTCTCTCATTTTTGGCCCAAATTTTGGCTTGTTAAAAAAAAAAAAAGGAAAG
This sequence comes from Chaenogobius annularis, assembly GCA_015082035.1. Taxonomy (NCBI): domain Eukaryota; kingdom Metazoa; phylum Chordata; class Actinopteri; order Gobiiformes; family Gobiidae; genus Chaenogobius; species Chaenogobius annularis. The sequence goes on from BJKM01000530.1 coordinate 83,776, forward strand.
CGGCAGATCATTTATTTGATCCTCAGATAGCACAACACTTTCTCAACTGTAACTTTATTGTAGTTGAAGTTAGTAGTCAAAATTAATTATTTAGTCAGTAGTCTAAATTAATTATTTAGAATCATAAATTAAAAGTAGGATAGAAACAATGGCAAATCTGTCGGCTGTTATTAATTCAGAGCAAAAAGAAGCCCTCAATAGAACTGGGTCAGCCTTTAGATGTTCATGGGTAACGTTGTTGTCATAGCTATAACTGAAGCCCTCAGCATGCTTTGTTATAATTAACTGTGTCATCTAACTAGAGCATATAAATATTAATAGGTTTGGTAATATTGTGCTGATGGGGGATACATTTTGACAGGCACAATTTGAACTATTTTCTATACATTTGATTTAAAAAATATATATATATGGATAGGATTCGCAGAATTAGTCATGTCTGAATATACTGTAGGCTACATGGCAAATTTGGCAATACAATTGGCTATAGGCTTAGCTTTGCAGCATTACATTGTAATTTAACTACTGTCCAGCAGATGGCAGCATGTTCTTTTCCTAGGACTTGCGCCTTGCATAATTACTCGCAAGCATCTGCATAAATGTAGAAAAATGAAATGAGTCGTGTAAATCACTTACCACCGTGAGTCAAGCAGTATGATAAATCTGGGCTGGAGTTTATTCAATATTTTACTTTGCACACATAGCTGGCTGCAGTGGCCGGAGTCAGTAGAGTAAAGTTTGCCTTCCGCACACAGAATGGACGTCTTGAGCGCAGACACATCCTCAGCCACAGTTTGACCTCAAGGCAGGAGGTAGAGTTATCAATCAGCGAGTTTGGGGAACTGTCAGGAAACCAATCAGAAAATAAGTTGATGAATCAATTGGCAAAGTCAAACAGTAGTCGGCGTAGATTGGGCTGGGCTGACAGGCTGATATAAAGGGCTCCGACTTGTTTGTTGAAGATCAAAACGGATCCTGAAATGAAGCCTGGGGGCTGTATGATAATAGCTTCACTCACACCAGGACATCGAAAATCCCTTCGCTGTCTGTCTAATTTAGTAATCCAGCATGAACGGGACACGAATGGCATCACATCCACTTAAAATAGTTAGAGGTACACGACTGACTGAGAATAGGTCTTTGTGGAGAGCCGGGTAGGGTCCAGTCTTACTAGCGTGGGCAACACATTCTAAAGTGAGTGAAAAAGGAAAATAGATGTATAAAATGGTGGAGTGGACTTGGGGTAGCTACACGATAGCTTTGAGGGCCCTTGATGAAGTGCCGGAGGAAATCTGCTCTGCGGGGGAGGCTGCTTCATCTCAAGTATTAACATTCTGGACATGCACAAAACTTTACTTACTTTATCTGCTGTATAAGACAATTTGGTTTGGCACTCATCCAAATGTCCAAGGGTTCAGTTCAAGCATTTTAAGGACATATGCTTATAAAGCACACCCACCCACCGTGCATATAGTCCATGTCCAAAAAAATATTATTATTATTATTATTATTATTATTATTATCATCATCACTATTAAGAGTATTATACAACAACAGAATTTTTAAAAGGATATCTTTCAGATATATTTGCACGATGAGTATCTTGAAAGAAATCTTATTACCCTAAAAGAAGAGTTAAAAAACAATATTTAGATACGATTAGGTATTATATTAGGTAGATAAGGTATTTATTGTTATTGGTTTCAATTTCCTTTTTTTCTTCTCGTTTTTGAGGACTTTTCATCATTCAAAATATATGATATTTAGTATTAAATTGACAATTGCTATGGTAATGGTCTCACGTTCTCATCATTCTGAAACTCTTGATTGTCTCCATGGGTTCTCTGCAGTTGACTCATCCTTCAGCCTGCTATAGAACCTATCTCAAGACCTTGAGCAAGGTATGGACAACCTTCCTGGAGGTTTTTTTGGGTTGGCGCAGAGAACGTGGTGGAGAGAATATGCAAACTCCACACTTAGCCCCAAGACTGAGCTGAAACCTTCCTGAAGTAAGGCGAGAGTGCTTTCTTACCGTTAATAAAAGATACATCCAAAACAACAGTTAGTCATTTTTTTAAATGCAATTGTAGATGCAAGCTTATAGCATAACAACATTAATTAGTCTGTTTATGCAAATGACTTCTGATTCCATTGTTATTGTGGGAAAGACTGCCTTGGCGCCAAAGCTTCAACGTTGTAGAATCATCATACATTAAGTGATATATATTTTCTTATTAATCATAGGCTTCCGGCAATTATATGTCTCTGAATCTGGCTGACAAAGCTTCTTACAGTATTATCAGCAGCGCCAGAGAATGGGCTATTGTGCCGTTCTCTGTATGAAATTGAGTTGTGTCCATTTATATGAGTGTAGTCTATCACATAATGGCTTTAAATTTAAATGACTTGGCACAGGCCTGTGAAGTTTGATATATTTGGACCGATTTGTTCTGAAGGCACTGGGTGTACAATTCAGGCACAAGAAGAAAAAGTGGCTCAAAAATCATAATCTACTGGTTTATGAGTTAAAGCCCCACCGTGTAACTTTGTAGCAAAGTAATTGTCTAAATGAAAGCAGTTTTTATATTTTGGATGATTTTTATTGCACTGAAAAACAGAAAACACATCCACGCTTACTGTGAACAGGTTTGCATCTCCACAAACCTGAGGAGCTGTCTCCATGGAAATGTTGTTTCCTTTGGTGTTTTGTAGAAGAAACCAGCTCCCTTTTTTGTTCCCAAACTTTAGTGAACCTTTGGGGAAATTTGTCGTCTACATTTGACCCATCCTCATTTCAGTACAGTTTATTTGGTGCCAGTCACATCACACACAGATGTACAAGTTTTGAGAAACCAAAACAGGGAGAAGCAAAAAGCTTGTGTGCCCAATATGGAGCCATTTACATTTTACAAGTTACCTTTTTTAACTAAGAAATTAAGAGAATAGGTGTTACACAAATTAACCTTAATAATTTAGGAATATCTATTTATTTAGGTAAGTGACAATTTCTAAATCATACAACCAGCGCATCTGGGCAACCTGTCAGGAGCAGTGGGTGACTGCCATGCAGCCCCCATGGACGCTCCAGGTCTTGAGCCAGTATCCTGGTCCAGATTGCCCTGCTGGAGGATTAGCCTAAAATGGCTGAAAACTTGAAGGTAAGTCACAATCATACACTAACTAGATATATTTAATTTTATCAGTGGGGCAAGTTGTAATTGAGACAATGAGTTTTGCATGCTGGTAGTTTTGTTGCTCACTCACATTTGATATTAGCACATCTATCACTAATGTTATTATGTTATCCACCAGAGAAACACTGAAAGTGCCTGGCAAACATATTAATGTATTTTTCTGCAAACAGGCGAGACAGCAACAATACCCAGTTCATTTAATTATAAACAACAGTGATTGTGTCCTTTCCTTTCCCCGGGTTTTTCTCCTCAGAGTGCAATATGAGCATTGATTTTATGACAGGGTGAAGAATGAAGTAGTTAAAGGCTGTCGTGGCTGGATGTAGTGCATCCTGACAAGATCTGTGTTTGCGAGCAGTCTGGCCATTTTGCAGGTTTGTAATTCTTATTATGGAAGACATTTACTCTCACCGCTCAGGGCTCCAGCAATTACCGTCTGCTCATATTCATCACACGCATACTGACGTTTCTTTAATTACTATCAGGGAGCATGCACACTGTCAATTATGATTCTTCAAAATCCACATGTAAAAGTATACAATTCAACTTTAGATATGTACACAGCGATTATTGGAGCTGGGTTAAGAGTTACAGAAAAAACTTCACTCTCCATTATTAGTTTGTAATGTACTGTAATGAATGTAATGTAATTCAACATGTAATTTTTTATGATTACACCATTTGACAACTATATTAAACAGATGTGGCCAGGTATTGCAGTGATTTGCATACATTGATCTAGAAGACTATTATTTATTTATAATTTTTGTTGATTGCAGTGCATGTTTGCATACAAATAAATATGGCATACGCTTGTATGCCATATTTATATTCTATTACATGGGTAAATCTAGAGATTAACCTTTTGTTCCGCTCTCATATTTTAAAGTTAAGGCTGTCTGATTACTCAAGACCAAAGCTTTTGTAAACGATCCACCCTTTCCTCTGGTGAGTATAGCAGGGGCAGTGTTGTGCTTTGCTGGCTTCATGCTGCGTGGAACATCAGAGCACAAACTCTTTGAGTTAAATCTGGCGTGCTCTGTCGTAAATGCCCCTTGGCCCTGCAGCTCAAAGTTCACATCCCAGGCTGGTCGAGCTAGACGAGTTGACACTCAAGTGCCCTTTGTCATTCTACCAGGGATTTCGAGAAATGTTTGCTTCTAAAGTTCATGACCCTGCAGATCAACCACAATGTCACCAATTGTGATGAAACTTACAGGACATTAGTGGCTCAGATTTATTCTTTTCATACAGTGGAGTCAGGAACAAAATTATGGATGGCAATATACACAAATAATGGAGAGAATTATAATGACCTACTTTATTTGAATTATTAGAAGGGCACGATATTGTAATGTAATATTCAATCAATATAGCCATTCGTGCATTTTATCACTGAATCAGAAATGTGTTCTTTTCATTCATCAGTTTTATAACCAAAATGTCAAAATATGATTTAACTGTCGATCTCCATAAAGTGTTTGCATAAATGGCTATATGGTTTGGAATGGGGCCCAAACAAGACACATGGTTTATGTTCATTCAATACTTGAATACACTACTGAAGTTATATGGTCTAGATTAGATAACAGAATGCATTAGTTAGTTGAAATGCACCCACAATTACGTTTTGCAATTGTAATGTAACTTTGGTAAGTATATGCACAACCAGTCTTTGCTTTTACTATATATACTAGGACATTTGAATCTGAAAATGCTCTCTTAGATCACCATATGCTCCAAATGTTGTCGAGAAGGAAAACATTGTAACCTGTATTCTGAAACAATAATAAAATTCTCATAGAACTTAAGCCTTACCGAGCCCTCTCACAGATCGCCAGTATGGCTGATGCGGCGGAGGGATATGCAGACAGCAGACTGACATGGCTAGTTGTCCCCAGCCAGTTTGTAAAACATTTACCCTTGTACTTATCTGACATAGCAAATATCATCCATGTTCTTTCAGTGTCAGCCAGGATATCTCAAACTGACAGGCTCCTCCGTGGACTTCAGGGACACGCCGCCATCATGAATTTTACATTACATACATTCACATCTAGACTTCATCTAAAAAAATAAAAAATCTCCTTGTACACATTTAGATTGCACCTTATAAACTACTGTATGTCTTCCTGTCCAATGATTGTCAGCACTGCTACTGTTTAACGCTTGCAGGCGGGTGATGAATGTTGTTCAATTTGAATAATTACGCTTTCAGGCTCTCACTGGGAGGCTGTGGAGAGTAGCAAGGGCCACGAGACGTAATTGAAAAGAGCCACGTGCAATATTTACTCCAAACATAAGAAGAATAGTCTTAAAATTGTCATGCTGAGGGGGGAGAGGGCAGGAGAACCACAGCTGCGAAACAACAGTTGATCCCATCCCAGGAAACAGGATCAGCAAGGTCACTGGAAGAAGGGGGCAGGCCAAAAGGTCGCGACCTGAGGAGAGGGGAGGGGTTAAGGAACAGACTTCACATGAGACAGATCTTCAAAGGGAAGGGCCCGGTGGGGGGAGCAGCGAGGTTGAGAAAATAAACGGTTCTGACCTGGTTTGTCAAAGCGCAGTTTCCCCAGGTGTTTGGCCCTAACCTCTTTATTGTTGTCTGATGGGAGGTGTTCCTGTGAGCTGTGGGGGCTGTTGAATGGGCTATATTTGTAGTGCTTCTCAAGCCAACAGAACATCTTGGTATCTTAAAGGTCAAGTGTTCCGACTGTTTATTTTTATCTCGTCCTTGTGACCTGTGCACGAGGTTAACTGATGTAGACCAAGATAAGCACAAGTCATAGTTTTATTCTGGCATCTGCTAAATGTTTACGCAAAGATGGGCAGAACAAAAATAGTAATTTGCATTGTTTTCATTTCAACCAAATTTGATTTCTACTTTGAACTGGCTCAGAATCTATTTGAGTGAGTCTAACTACTAATTATGTAAATATCCAAGTAGGCTATATAATATTATATCATTTTACATACATTTTACTTTTGTGTGTTTTATTTGACAATAATTTGTCTTGGAAAGAATCGTGTGACCTAAACAAAAACACTTTACTTAGTAATGGTAAATGTGTTAATTCAGTGTTTTGTTTAGACTATGATGGCACACATGTTTTTTTTTTTTATATGGATAATATTCTCTCAAACTATTTATTCCCTATATTTAATATTTAAGTAATCTTTTTTAACGGTAAAGTTACTTATTTTTATGACGATACAAATGGCAACAAATTGATTTTGTTATGCCAGTGTACTGGTAAGTGAGTGTCACCATACGGTCTTCTATTAATGAGAAACACTGACGTTAAAAACCAAACACTGAATACAGGGATAATAATATGATATTATAATATAACACTAATCCAAAAACGATGTGTAGTGGTTTATACTGAACAAAAATCAACCTCAAAAGGAACAAATCTGTCTTTATACGTATGTGGGTTATGTTGACAGGGACATTTTTAGTTCATGTCACGCTTCTGTGAAAGTTCCCAAAATGCCCTGGAAAACTCAAGTGTGTGTTTGTTTACATAACATGTGAGGTCAAAGTTCAGATGGTAGCAGGAGGGAGGGTGATTGAACATCTGTAGGTATGTATCTGTCATATGCCCTGCAATGTCCATTGATCTCATTGTTGACTCTGTTTGACCTCAATGTGGGAAAACAGCGACTTACATACTATTCATGCAATTAAGTAAGGGTTTTGTATAATACAAAATGCAAATACAACTATGATAACACATTACTGTAATTGTGTTAATTGTGTTACTGTAGTTTAAATATGTAATTTCCACCATTGCGTTTCCTATTATTGAAATTATATAATTATATACTATATATGAACATATATATATATACATACATATGTGTGTGTGTGTGTGTGTGTGTATACACACACACATATATACATATACACACACATATGTATACACACACTAATATATATATATATATATATATATATACAGTACATACACATACATACATACATACATATACATCTCAAGCTTTTATACTGCACCATCACTTGTTACTATGTCACATGTGCATCATTTGTCATTGGGTTGGAGTTTAAGAATTTGCTTTGAATAGAACTATATTTGTATTTTCGAGACCTTGGCCTTTTGACTTGGTTGTTCTTGGTTCACATCCTCTTGGTCCTTTATACTCCTGCGTTGGGAAATCAAAGAAAAAAGTCGGACAAACAGCTGATTGTCAGGTTCTTACACCTTGACCTCAGTTTAAACTTGTGACTCCGTGCTTTATGTTTGCCACCGCTTCAGCAATCGCAGGAAATCGAGAGGTTAGCACTGGTTCAGGCCTTGATAAGAATCTTGAAATAGAGAAGTTCGTGGAGGGGAAAGGTTAGCAGGAGTTTAAAGAGTGTGTAGTCAGTCATGGGGAGGATTAAATAAAAGGGAAGTCAGGCCTAGAGTGGAGGGGGCATGGTTTCCAAAGTGCACTGCAGACAAAAAGCTGTCTGTTCACTGGACTTCATATGCAGACTAAGTGCAAGAGAAGTTTAGCTTGAACTTGGCTTCACCTTTGGGCAGCACTACAGGGTAAAATTGTCCACTATGATGCATTCATGGCAATGGTAATTGGTTATAATATTGATAATGATCATTCTTATCTGGGGTAGTTTGAAGTGACACAAAAGAAGATAATTAGGCGCACATCTGGTGACCTCTGGTGTTCCGTCTCCAGTGTCTTTCCTGCCTTTGTGAAGTGAACAGAACCAGCTCAGAGGTGCAGGTTTGGGGGAATACAGGACATCCTTCCACTGCACTTAGTTAGGCCAGGCTCTTTGATGTTCTCTTTTATACTAACAACCAAAGTCATGTAATTAGACCCTTCCACTCACCCAAAAATAATAAATAATAACAAAAAAATACAAACTCAGTCATGCATTTTAGTACTTTATTTTGGAGATATCAGTGCAAATGAACACCAAAAAGAAACATAAAAATGACATTATTTTAGGGCTTCACATGAGAAAATTAAATGTCTTGTTTGTTGCTACAAATGTATTTGTCAGATGCACAATGCAGATCTATGATTGTACGTCAATCACCCACTAGAGCCCCTAGCTCCTTCACAGAGCTGTTAACCAGTAACAGAAAGGAAAATCACAAAAATATTTAATGCACGTTTATTTTCACATATTTGTCTTTTTGCTTAACAGTCTGTGGTTATTTGTAGACTGTTCATACTCTAACAAACGCTCTCTGTGATAAAAAAGACCTATATTAAGACTTGACATTGTCCCCAGTCACCAGGAGGGTACACAGGTAGTTCCCATGCGTCTGCATGCAACAGGCAGCAGTGAGGAGTCAGACATTGTTACACAACACAGCGCAGGATAGATTATCATTTACCACATAGACACATGCAAAAAACAAACCAACCAAAAGATGGGCATAACATCCTCTGCCTTTATATTTACACTTGTATGCATATAATTCCTATTTACAGGGCATTAAAAACTAGGATTATATCTTTTCTTAAACATTACAAAATAGTCATCTTCCATACTGAAAGTACTATTTACAGAAATACAGAATATTTAACCATAGTGAAAATGTATTCATCCAAGAGACATACTCCATATATGCAAGTAATAAAAGGATCACAAGACTTTATGGATAAAGCAGTGTGAAAGGAACCCATACTGAAAAATACAGTACAATCAAGATGGTGAGCTAGATACCCTCGACACACCTAAACCAGTGATTTTTTTTCTCAGAGGCAGGAACTATCCAGCTGGGCCTGTGGTCATCTCTTTGCATCATGCAATTCTTTTGACATTTCTTGAAGATTAGAGTGCCACAAAAAGATGTCCATAAATCACAATAAAACTGAATAAGAAGTAATTACAACAGCCAGCTCTCAAACAGATAACAATAATGAGAATGTAATAACATGCTATTAAAAAATTCTCCAAAAGCACCGAGTTCTAGTGCAAACTCAGAATGCATCATAACAGTGAGGGGGGAATGAAGTAAATGAAGCCACATGCTTGAGAGGTGCGGGTTGAACCAGTACGGAAAGAGAACCTGTCAAATGCGGCAGCCTTTAACTGCTGCTCTAGAAACCTGTTTACAGTTGCTCTACACTGTTGACCCATCTGCGCAAAACTGCTCAATCTGCAAACACATTACCCTGAATTTGCACTACTGAATATTGCCCTTTAAAATAAATTTCACATAAAGCCCATGACAAGCTGTGATCATGCAAACCTCTGAAGCAGTCTCATGATTGTTCTATCAGATCACTCTAATGCAATGACAGTAAGAATTGAAGAAAGTACGATTTGGACAATAACGTGATAGCAGATTACCATAAATGTATAATAGTTAAAGAGACTGATTTTAAAGGTGGATTTTTGTTATTGACAAAGCAATGTTTAACTCACAAGGATGGTAAAACAGCTGTGTAGCTTTCAATGAATTAATCAAACAATTGTGGAGGCTTTGTTGCCATTCCATGACCACAATGTATAAAACATAAGAGGCAATGCAAATATGCAATTGCATAAACAAAAACAATTATTTTTGTTTGTCTCATCAAACCAATTTGGCAAGTCATTATAAAAAAGAGAAGTACTATATAGTCACGTTAACAGTTTATAAAACCTCTATTCAGATGATTGGCTCAGCCCTCGGCTCTTATGGCTGTGCTTGTCATTGTGGGGGGGTGATTGGGTGTGGGAGCTGTGTTCATAAGCATGCGGGTCACTGATTGGCTCCTCTTTGACTCGGACAACAGGTTGGGTGCCCTCAGCCTGCTCTTTCATCTCCTTTCTGAGCTGGAGGCTGCCCTTCTGCAGCATGTAATAGAGGATAGGGTTGGAGCGAGAGAGTCTGGGAGAGTCAGGGTTAGAGTCACAGTCCTCCTCCTCCTTCTCTGGACCACTCCAACGACTAGGGCTCTCAGGTTCCTTTTTAACCAGAGTAGGAGTGTCCCGTTTCTGAGAGACGGGCCATGAGGCCGGCTGGCGGGCCCACTGGGTTCGATTGAGCCCATCAGATGCGGGTGGGGTAGATAGTGCTCTGAGGTGTCCAGGTGGCCCAGAGCTGAGGTGTCCATGTGGGTGCCAGCCAGGCAGGTTCAGGATGTTGTGATTATGAGCAGGCTGACTGTGAATGCTGCCATTAGCTTTACCATTGGCCTGCAAAACAGAAGGGCTGGGTGCTCCTCTCGACTGTGGGGACAACTCTTTCAGACAGTTGTCCGATAAAAGCAGCTGCTTGAGTACATTGAAGCCCCGGCTCTCTTTGCTCAGAGTCTCATTGGGAGGGCTCCTTTGTGGAGCTTCATCTACTTTCGGACTCCTCCGCTGGTCTAACTCCTCCTGAACAACAGGAGAAACAAAACCCAGGCTGCAATGTTCAACTGCTCTGGGAGAGCTACCAATGTTCAAAGTGTCAGTCCGTTCGGAGCAAAGACGCCTCTTTTTGGGACTGGGGCTCTGATAGTCTCTCTGCTCCTCTTTCACCTGTCTGAGGTGTGGCTCCACCTGCACAGCGGCACTAGTGTAATAAGTAGCTGTCTGTTGTTTAAGCAGCTGGCTGAGAAGGCCATATTTTGCTATGACTTCTGTAGGCCGGGGCTCTGTTTTTAGGTCTGGCTGATAGTCAGACAGAGGGCTATTCTTCTCATAACCTAATCTTTTTCTGCTACTCAGTTCATCAGATGTGCCAGAGAGCTGTCCCTTCTCTTCTAGATGCTCTGTTTTGAACTTTACATCTAAAGCAGGGCCATTGGAGCTATCACAGATGGAGACACTGGGGCTCTTGTCATTATGGCCCCCGGACACCTCCACGCTCCTACGACCACTCCCAGAAGGCCTGTCTTTGCGGTTGGGTGTAGAGGCAGTTGAACTGTTCCCTAGGAGCAGCTGTAAAACCGTGCGACGCTCCAGAAGGTTTTCAATCTGGGAAGGAGGTGTGGGTTCCTTGCGGCTAAAGGGGGTCGAGCTTCCTGAGGGTCCTTCTGACAGAGGTGTAGTGGTCGTTCGGTGCACTGGGGCATTGAGCCTTTCTAAAAGTGCAAGGGGTCTGTTATCGAGCTCCGGACCCAGAGGTTTACTAGGAGGGATGGGTGGAGAAGTGCCACACTGAGCCAGATTCTGCAAAAGTTTACTGGCACTAAAGCCGGGCTCAGAGGACTTCTCAACAGGAAATGTTTTGGATTTGCAAAGATCTAATGGACTGGATTGGACATGAGGTGAAGGGTAGGAATAAGGGGAGAGACCACCACTTTGTTCTCGACCCAGCGGGTACAGAGGATGAGCTTGAGGCACTGGCTGACTGGGTGGGCTATTTGTTCCATTTTCATCCCAGGGCCCCAAACCCTTAGACTGACTACGAGACATTGTGGCCATAGTAATGTCCAGAGGCAAATCCTCATTACCAACACCTTTGTTTGTCATTTCATTATTTCTGCGCTCAAGAAGGAGCTGCATAAGTGTGAGTTTAGGGTGGGATTTTAGGTCAGGTCCCATTTCAGGCTCTTTATTCCCAGAGATCACTGAACTGGATGGTTCAGGTTTCCACTTGTTTATTAAAGACTCAGTTAGTTTGTCAAGGGAAGAAGTAGAGAAAGACAAGGATGAAGAAGTATTAATCGTGGCAATAGCTGCAGATGTTGGTGAAAGAGCTGTAGAGCACTGAGCAGAGGGTTGAGGGGAGAAACATGCCGGAGCAGAGGAGAGCACGCAGGAAGGAGGGGTGCTGGAAGACAGGGAGGTGGACAGCATGTTTGTTTTGGGGCTTGCGTCATTGACGATTATGCGACTTCTCATTGACAGGTCAATGGGAGAGCAGCTCGAGTAGGAGCTCTCGGCATCACTGCTGTCTTTAGCCAGACTTCGCTCCTGTGTGGAACACTCACTGTCAGATGTCACAGAGGAAGGGCCGCTGGGGGGTAAAATGCCACAGGTGTCCTCCAGGTGCCCATTTTTAGTCAGCTGCTTCTGATTGTTGTGATTATTCAGAAGCAGCAGTAGTAAGCTGCTACATGTCTGTGGAGGACGGGTGGGGCGAGAGTCAAAGCCCCTCTTCTCCCTTGGTGTATGGCTGTGACTTTGAGAGTGTGTGGGCGGGGAGCTTTGGCTGTGACTGCGGAGCAGAGAGGGACTCTGTGGACTAGACAGGCCTGATCGAGGGAGTGTTGTTGTTGATGTCGACATACTGTTTAAAGTTGTTAAGGAGCTTAATGTGTCTGAGGCTCCAGGCAGAGTGCCTCCCACACTAGGTGGTCTTTTGTCCTGGCCATGCTGCTGGTTTGCCATAGCTGCCAGGCGTTCACTGGCAGACCTTCCAGAGAGTTGGGCTTTGAGGGCATGCTCTCTGGAGTACTGCTGGAGATGGGCCTCACTGGATAATAAAAGAGCCAACTGACTACAGGCCACACTGGGCTTAGGGGAAGGGGCAGGACTGGAGCGGATTTTCACCATGTTGGCCACAGCCTTCAGACGCTCGGCACAGGAGTCTGAGGGGGGTGTGGCACTGTGAGCAGACCGCGGGGACTCTGGGGGTCGGTCTTGGCTATGCCCTCTGCGACTGTAAGGCGTGTTGCTATGATTTTGCTGTTTGTTTTTTCTCATAAGACCTTTCAAACGGCTTGAAGCTGTCCCATACACAGGGAGTGGCTCCTTTTCTGCAGGAGTCTTAGGAGGAGGAGAAGGTTCACCAGGGGGTTTTGTGGGGTTCTGGGACATGGCTACACTCTGAAGACGTGAGCTGAAAGACTGTAGCAAAGAGGCCAACAGGGTGCTCTCACCGGCATGAGGAGATCCCTCCAGGGCTCCATTTTGTAGGCCCCCTCCCTGACCATTCATCTCAACAGAGGGCGAGCTTATCCGTTGGCTTGGTGAATCATTCCAGGCCCCAGAGCGCAGTAGGCGGGCCTTCTTTAGATGCTGTGAAACACCCAGAGAGGGCCCATTGGTTCCAGCGGCTGGAGCAGTGGGTCCATGAGTAGGTGGTCTGCCCCCTTTGTCCACCTGCTGCTGATTGCTATGGGCAGCTTCAGACCTCCCGTCTACTGTGGCCCCGGGCCCAGCCACCACTGGATGCATCAGTAAACCTTCCAGATAAGTTAGAACAGCTGAATCCTTGTGTGTCTCAGGGCCAGGCTCCTCCCCATGAGTCATGTTCAATACTAGGATCCCCTCGTATAGTTCAGTACTGTGACCGGAAAACAATGTCCATTAGGTCATTTGGGTGACAGAGGTACTTCCAAAAAAGAAAAATGTCTGGAGGGGTTAAACAGCTGAGATTAGATCCTTTGAAGTGGGCCAGTCAGCACTGCTGTGAAACAGCCTCTGTAGGTGAAGGCAATCTGCTGCAGGTGGGCCTCCTAGGCATTGTCGTGCCCTTAAACACACTGCAATCCCAGAAGGCCCAGCCCCAGGCTTATGCGAGTGGCTGGAGTTGAGGAAGCAGGATGTCACCACAGAGATGTTGAAACATTCCGTGGCAGTAGATGTTTGGGATGTCTGTCCTAGGCTTGGCCGTGCTTCTGCCAGTGGCGCCTTTCAGCTTTGCAGACCTCACATTGGGGACCTATAGGAGTGAGCGATAGGCAGAGAAGAGGGGGAGGGATTGGAGGGAAATGGAGAGAGAAGAGAAACTGTGTGAGAAACTGGGATTTGCACAGCACTATATCACATTCATTTCAGCACCTTGTCTGCCATCTCTGTTACTTAGCAACATTTCAGATTGACTGCACACGGCTCCTTCTCCTCAGCACTCTCCCCTCTCAGCCACCCAGCAGACGACAAATGTAGATTAGAACTGATTGGATCCAAATTGAAAATTCAAGCCCACTACCTTGAAAACATTCAGGTCTTGAGCTATAAGCCCCTCACAGTGATGTCTTTCAAAAGTGAAGGGTCTTATGAGAGCTGTGAATAATTTCTTATGCAGCTTGTCATTTCAGTGGATTATCCCCCCTACCAACACCACCCCCTGCTCCTTATGCACTTGAGATGCAACCTTCAGTATGTATAAAGACAAAGGTTCCCTCCCAGTTCCCCACATGTATGTGAACACTGAACATACACTGAAGTAGTTTCTATTATTATGTATATCACTTGTATACTACAAATATATTCTTAAAAAACATGTTTTCGGATGTGGGCATATACACATTCTTGTAGAAAAACTTAAAACACGCTGCTGCCTTTCATTGTTGAACATATTGCAAGCTGATTTTCTCCCAGGAGGATTACATTAATTATTTCAAACCCATTTTATGGAAAGGAACAAAGTGGTTTAATATTTTGAAGACATTGTAGCTCAAAAAAGCAGAGGACAATGAAAGGAAAAACATAAAAAAGATATAGCCCCATACTGAGTGTCGTGTGTTTTTTTTATGCTGGGGGAGGATGGAGTGAGGATCTGTTGCACCTGTCACAGCACACCGCTGTCAGGGCAGAGTCCCTGACACTGGGGTGAGCATGGTGCCAGTTGCCATGACAGTGTCAGTGGTGCTGCCCTTAGAGACCTCTGCTCTGAACCCTGTCAGCGTGGTTTCTGTGGATACAGAACACCGTCGACAGCGCTGGCCGTCTCCATAAAGGTTAATTAATACAGAGTTTCCACCTCGCTTCAGCTGCTGTCTGTGTCCTTTCGGTGCCGCTCTCACCTTTGGTGTCCACTGAGTGGACCAACATTGTGGGTCACACAACAGGACACTGGACAGCAGTCCTTGATAATGACAATAGGCCAGGCCAACCCACGCAGTTGCTAGTTTAAATACTTTTGAGAGTTGCAGTAAAGCCAGAAAAAGCAGTCTACTAATCAGGCAGAAATCCAACCTTGTGGTCCAAGTCCATGAGTTGGCCTGACAGTAAGGGCAATGATGTGCCACTTTAATGCCACCAGGAAAATGAGCAAGGATTAGAAGTAGACTCAACTATGTTTACTTGCTTGTAAGAAAACAATGTAGTCTGCTTTGTTGGCAACTCTTCAAAGCCAGCCTCACAGATTGATAAGAGCTTTTCAAATATGCAGCATGGCATAACACACAAAAACCTAAATTGGCTCATCAGTGTAAATTACCTTTCAAGGCCACTTTAAACTGTTGACCTAAATCTGACAACAAAAGCCAACCTGGTCACACTGGGCCATCTGACGTCTGCTGTCATGCTAATCTTAGATGCTCAGGATTAGGGATATTTTACCGCCAGTAATCTTAGTGCAATTATTAATAGAAGGCCCTATAACACTGTGTTTGATCAGCATGGTAAACATGCACATATGTTTACCTTCAACACAGCCTGGAAACTGTAACTAATACAGCCCGCAAGATAGAGTGAAAAATATTAATGGAAAAATAAAGACTGACACGGTTTCAACATGGAAAATGCAGTTAATCTCTTTACTGCTGGCAGTGAACCTTTGGAATTACAGTTGACCTTGTCTGTGTTTTTGCCCAAAGAAACTTCAATAGAGCAGACAAGGCTGCACAGGGACAATGTACAGAATTCATTTATATACAGCACAGCTACTGCATACTCCAGCTGTCCTCTATAGCGTGCCCCTAAAGCATAAGGCCCTTCTCCTTTCCCTTCTCAGTATGTGTGATCTGTGCATTACTATTACATTATCTTCCCTGGTGTATACATCGGAAATGACCTTACACATCTGTTAACATGTCGTCTCATTGGTGGTGGCACCCAAAAAGCCTGACCTCCACCCCAACCCCCACTGTGGGACAACAGCGGGCCAATGAGCTGCTCGACACTTTCTGTGGTGATTATCCATTATCCTTGACAATGTCAGCCAATGACAGAGCAGGCACAATTCTAACGTGATTTTTACCTTTTGCTGTGGCCCATGCACATGTGAGAGGGAGAGCAAGTGACGAGAGAGAAGGGGAAAGCTTCATCATCCCCTGGCCGCTCCACTCTTCATTTATTACTGTCTGTCTTGCTCTTCTTGTGCTTAAAGACGGGAACAGGAAAGGTCACTGCACTCTCAGCCACTTTCAGAGATATGAGGCATTACCACAGAGAGTGACATACAACTGTGCCAATGCAGATGTCATGGATTAGATTTGGACAAGTGACCTTTGCTGGCTCACCAACCTCAAGATTACACACACTATCAGCCCCACAGACATTCCCACCAAGTACAGCACGCTTTCCCAGTATATCTTTGGGGTTAATAATGACCTTCATTGTCATTTAAAATGTATAAGACCAAACAAAAGAATTAAAAGGGGCACTGCCATTGGAGTGGCAGTTAAAGTCAAGGTCATTTGTGCCGCCAAGGCTTTTCCAGTTGATGCAACAGCTGGTGTCCATACAAAGCTCTGGGCGTTAATAAAAAGTGACAATGCTGCCCAAGTGGTGTGTATTACTAATGTCTGACACCAGCCTGGCAGATGTGTTCTCCATGCATTTAAAAGGAGTCAAGGTTAAAGAAATTTAAAAAAAGAGAGGCGATGCCTAAACACTATTATATCATGTAATCTGCAGCCCAGCTCTGCAGCACACACAATGGGGGTGCTCTACTTACACATGCGCCATGACCGCTATTTGTAAATTCAATATGGCCTGACATGATTAAATAAGACAAAACATAAGCTACCTGACCAAAAGCACTTGTTCCAAGTCCTCCACCAGTGCCTGAGTGCACCTGAGGGAAGTTGAATTAAAGCTCTCGTTCACCTTGAAAGTGGTAAACAAGAGAACAACATGCTATTGAACAGCGGGAGTGTTCGAACAAGAAATTGTTTTTTGTAGATAAGTCAATCAGGACAAACTAAAACTGAAATGCAATCCGCAGACACTAACACACCCACACAAAAGAGAACTAGGGCACTCTGACCCACTTCTTAGGATGCACTGACCAAACAAGTCACGCATAGAGCGCACGCCCCCATGTGCTCCTGCACAGAGCTGTGCACGGAGCTCACATAAAGGAAATGTGATACACCACTGCTAGAGTCAAGCCTCGAGTGATAATCCACAGGGACAAACCACACTGCTCAGAACACTTGAATATAGGAATAATGTGCATCAAATGAGATGGGACTGAAGCTATAAAGTCCTTGGCATGCATCTGCCATGAGATGGCCAACATGGGGGCAGATTTTAACGGGCTTCATCAGTACAGAGAGTTCTCAGGGTGGAGAGAGAGGAAGCACACACTGATGAGTCATCTGAGCAGTTCGGGCGCAGCTGACTGGTGGAGAGTCTATCTGAAGAGGCCAGTGAGTAGATGATACTGTAGCTTACATGATTAGCCTGCATGGATGTGCTTACAAAATTGCTTGTGTCCATAGTAAATATTTGTGTGCCTTTTCAAAGACCCACCCAAGGGCCATTTCCTGGGCGGCTGAGAATTAGTGCTTCAATTAAACACACACACATTCCTTCTTAATGAGCCATGCCGCCATCAATCTATACCTGATTCATTTCCATTGCGCTCTGTGGTAATCTTCCCACATCGCCTGTCCAAAATGGTGCTCATTTCCCCTGCCGAAACAACACACCGTTTCCATTTGTAAACACAGCTCTGGAAATAGGAACAGCTGATTGCCCATGGTAAGGGCCAAAAGGCAGAGCAAGGCTTTTGAAACAGACTGCAGTGGTGATGTCTGAGGGGAATGGGCCACTATGCAATTGAGATCAAATGTCCCACTGTCAGACTGACCCGAATACTGGAAAAAAAACAGCTTAAAACCTTGGCCTTTAATTAATCATTTCCATAATATCTTTGGCATCAACCCCGCGAAGGCCATTGCAATGAGTCAGCAAGATGTCTGACTTTATTGGGTTAAATAAGTACCGTTTCTTTTTTTTTTACTGTCTAATTTAAAATGGTTTGGAATAAAATGTTAAGTGAGAGGGATTGGAGGGATGGAAGACATATCAAGGTTTTTTCCTTTCTGACCTACTCCAATACAAAATACCAATGCAAGTGGCTTAGCATTGATTATTACTTAACCCTTTTACTTTACTAATAATGACATGTTTATATGCATTATTATTAATATTATTTTTTACAGGGATCAGCTTGTGTTACATGCATAAAAAAAGTTTCCCAATTTAAAAAAATGTAAGAACTCAAAATTATTGAGCTGTTGCTGATCTGTATTTGCAAATGTTTGTTTTATTTATTTTATTAGCAAAGTTTAGCACGAATGGCGAATGTACCTTTTGTGCTGGCCCACACAGCCTAAATAATTAATTGTTGTGTTAATTTTGCCAGGGCAGACAATTAATGTAACTGCAGTATTATGAACAACATTACTCCACTGAAGTCAAAACTCTATTTAAAGTTGCCCCATTAAAAGGCATCTGCTACATACATTACATTTAACCCAATAAAGTTTAAAACAATTATGTGTAACCTTTTCCGAAAAAATCTCTCGAGCCACACCAATCCAGTTGGCACGCCAGCCGAGCTGAACGCATGCCAACGAACAGGAGACTTCAATAAGATTAGCCGTACACCTGATGTCCAGCCCAGCACTTGTGGAGCAAAAGGTGGTGCAATCTACAATCACAGCTACAGCAGAGTTCTCACTGTCAAACAGGTTAGTGGTTAGAATGCTGTAATATACAATCGTGATAGACAGGCAATCTATCAGAATCACTCAGTCAACACTCCAAACAAAACCAACACTGATTCTAAAAATGCCACTACTAGGAGACTATTCCAATCAAAAAGGTTTTTTTTGTCTAGTACTCTATCTGTTCAAGGTGCAAAACTGGCAGAAAACCCAAGAGTCCAGTAGAAACAAAGTATTGCACACACAGTAACCAATTACTAGACCTGAATACTCAGGACAATTACACAAGAGATTATCATAAAAAATAAGAAATAATATCACCATTGTACCCAGTGGGCAAAGTGCTGCAGCCAGTCAACAACCAAAATTCCAGCCTTTTTTTTCCTGACTTGTCCTAGATAGAAGACCATCAAGTATGCAACTTGAAATTATTAGTATAGCAACAACAGACCCGGTTTCTATCCATGTTTATAAAAAGTATACATGAGCTAGTGGCTAATTTGATTTATACATATTTTAGTGTGGACACAGATAGGTCTTATCTGCACTCTTCTCTTTTAAAGTATATTCTATAATGATTACTTATGTTTGCATTTGTTTGTCGTAATTTAATACATCTTTCCCTGTTCTGTAAAGCACTTTGAATAACTTTGTGAACAAAGTGTGCTCCAAAAATAAACCTGCCTTGGTCTTTTGATTGGAAGATAGTAGTATTGGAAGAGTGTAGGTCTGGCCTCGTTTATTTTAACTTTTTAAAATCACTTTTACAAACAATTATTTCACTATTAATCCCACAAGCCCAGCTATTGATAATAGACGTTTCAATGAAAAGTGATGTACAGTTTGACCTGGGCTTAATGGCTAAATAATATTCTAGCAATATTAGTAGTATTATGTCTAAGTCATTGTGGTTGTTAATCCTGGTTGTCATCAGTCAAAGTGCTGCTCTTTATTCCCACACAGAGGTTAATTGCCGTAATTGCCTTCACTTGTCAGCTCAGGTACACAACCCCTTAATCAGCGCTGAAGGACAATATGAAAAATTTGATAATCACGCCTAACGGTCCTAATTGCAAACTAGGAAACAAAAAGGATCCCAGTGGTTTTCCTTTTTTGCTACGAATTGATCCTAGTTGCGGCCGACTGTAACCACACTAATTGTCACCCCCCTCGCAGACAAACATAGGGCCAAGGCTTGCAGGAAATGAGTCTGTCTTCCCCAGCCAGGCATCGACTATTAAATCAGACGGAAAGCAATAGACAAGGCCAGCGCTCAACTGCAACAGCCTATTACTTCTCTGTAATGAAGGTGATCGAGGGGAGAGAGGAAAGTCTCTGGAGGTAAACACACTCAAAAAGTTAAAGTTGGAGACATTCTGCCATAGCACTATGCATGGAGTGAGAGTAGACACATTGCACTTTGGTCCCTTGTCATCCTTAGCTATGGGGGCTGATACAGGTA
The DNA here is from genome assembly GCA_015082035.1 of Chaenogobius annularis. Classification (NCBI taxonomy): domain Eukaryota; kingdom Metazoa; phylum Chordata; class Actinopteri; order Gobiiformes; family Gobiidae; genus Chaenogobius; species Chaenogobius annularis. The sequence continues at coordinate 103,963 of BJKM01000530.1, forward strand.
AAGTGCAGTAATCAATTTGCCCTACTGGCAGGAGCACTCCTTTAGAATACTAATAAGCCCCCACTCCACCTCCATGCACAACACACTTCCTGGCCAGGCCTCTCTCTCCTCCCGTTCTGCCTTTCTCCTTTGCCGTTCACCTTTCTCATGACTTGACACCCCCCAGTGCCCCAGACCTGACCAAATGCTAAAGGAGGGCGGGCTGTCTTCTGCACAGATAACTGCTGCCACTAATCAAGCCTACGTGCACCGGGGCGTGGGATTAAAAGAGCTTGCACAGCTTGACTCAGGCACTGAATGGTTGTTGGCACACGCAACACACACGCACTGGCACACACATTTGAAGTCAAAATAAAAAACCTATAGGGAAGCCTGCTGCGTCTCATTCCAGAATGGTAGACATACATAAAAAACTCTGAAGCCATAGACGAGCAAACAACACAACAAGGTCAATTTAAAAGCTACAGTTAGATGAACATTCACAGGCTATAAAAGAACACACAAGAAGATTACATCTAAATTTACTCTGTCAGTCAGAACGGCACAGAGCCACCTTCATTTCTATCTCTCAGAACACATGTCACGCAGGAGCCGCGGTGTTCAGCATCCAGAGTGAAAAAAGGAGTCAACAGTGAATTGACAAGGTCTTAATTCTTGTTCGTATTTCATTTGCAGAGACGGCTTAAGGGGGGTCCATGCGGCGTATCAAACACAGTGGAGTTGCCCGGGGGCTGTACTGATGCGTCCTACTCACTGTAACACGGCATGTTGTATACAGCAGAGCGGCAGGGAGACGACGCCACCCTATGCATCAGCAGGGATATTTCATTATGTACATAACGAGTGCCATTAATCGCTCTTAACAAGAGGACAGAACCTCACCTTGGCCGTCTCACATGCACAGCGGGAAGGTTGAGGGGGCGGGGGCATGGAAATATCTATAGTGCACACCAGAAATTAAAATTCAACACACTCAAGGATCCGCCGACACTGTCGCCTCCCGCCTCCTCTTCCTTTTTCGCCGACCACAACGAGGCGGCCTAGGGGTATGTGCGCAGATGGAGGCGAGCCAGCAGTCATATAGAATAAGATAGACACATAAAAAGTAAGGGAAGAGAGGAGAGAGGGCAGAGGGGGATAAATATATAAATAAATAAGGGAAAATGCCGCAGTGGTGGCAGCCAGCGGGGGTTTGTGCCCTTGACACACTGACACGGGCTATAGAGGGAAGAGAGGGGAGGGGGCACTGCCATGTGACACATGTCATTTGCCTGATCACCCGCTTGTCCACCCGGTCACTGGTCCGCCCGGCCACCTGCCACCCCCCTTTTATTCACCACAGCCCCTCAGCACCACCTCAATGACCTCATCCTCCCTTGACCTGCCACTGTTCCACCCCTCCTCTGCCACCGATGCCCGGCTATACCCTGCCTCCATCTCTCTCCGCATTCCCGCCCCACCCCTCAGCGTCTCCCCCTCCCCCCTCCCACCACGGTGCAGCAAGGTCAGGCGGGTCACTGTGTCCTCATCTGTAATCCGCTGCCATTCGTCAGCAGCAGCAGCGAGCCCCAGCCCGGGCTGGAGGAGAGGAGAGACAGGGAGGAGAGGGAGGCAGGCGTGCGGACGAGGGGAGAATGCCCAATTAGGCAGCTGTCACACACACACGCACACACACGGAGCAGAGCGGACTGGAGGAAGCGAGAGGGAGGGTGGGAGGCTGCAGAATCAGCCTACTGTCTGACTGTATAGAGGGGGAGGAATGTGCATGAGGGCGCATATGTACCCTTTCAGCTGGAAGTGTTTTCATGTCGGGGGAAAGTGGAGAAAAATAAAACTTTCTATGGCACCATAGCTCCGGCTGCAAAAGACGGGAGTAAATACTGTGCAACAATACATACAGGTAACCACCGACTCAACTCCTAGCTAACCAGACGCTGAGTGATCTCCGTGGAGTCACCTTTTTCATTCGTCAAAGTTATCATATGAATTTAGTATGTAGGAAATTGGCAAAGTTAAAATTATGTAACTTTTGTTGAAGACACTAGCCCTTTAAAAACATGGACGCTCACATGGAACTCATCCTGCTCAGTTGCAAAGTGCTACGTTTTTTGTACCCAGTCACGGCCACGTTTCGCACCTGGAGGAGATACTTCCAGGGTGGGTCGCTGTATGTCCCGTGGTGAAGTGGGTCAGCGTCCAACTGCATCTGATGCCGATGTAGTGGAGGTTGAACTGACATTCAATAAAAATATCAGTTTGTATATTTTTTTCTCTCCGTAAGCTTTGAGTTGTGCGCTGATACTTCATCATGCCTCGCTTCCTCCTGTGTGCAAATGCAAAATACAGAACTAAAGTGGACTTTGTTGACATGATGGGTACAGCACCTAGAGATCACCCGATTTGTCAAAGGCTAAGGTTGAGTATTCTGTTGAGTGCTCCAAAAGTTGCAAGTGCTGATACAAACAAACCCAAACTGTCCCCACGTCTTTGACAGACACCAGCAGAGGATCCCAGACTGGACACATCCTTTACTGCCCCAAACGAGCTGCAGATATCAAATGGGTGACAAATATCCTATAATTGGATCATTTATCACCGGCAAACACATCTGTTTTGAGTAATGGGAAAACTAATCAGCAAAAATGATACAGAGAAGACTCCACGCCAGGGACTGCGAAGATTTATGCTGCGACGATCCGAGACTCCAGCCTGTACGTATTGATTGTTTAGTCTAAATGCTCGAACGTTTAATCAAAAAGGAAGAGTTCAAAATGGTGTTTATGCCAAGCTAGGGGGATCGAATAGCCCCAAGTGATACAAAAAGACATAATTTTTCCAACCCAAGTCTTTCCAAAAGTGTCAAAGGTCATTGGGGTTTAGTGAGGCACCAAATCCAGCTTTGAGTGGTTGGGTGTTCGGAAGGATTGCGTCACTGGTGCGAGGGACACTTATCCGGTAAATCCCGTCTGAGTAGGGAGTGCAGTTCATACAGGGCTACATGTCATATGCTCTGGATACATATGTTCCAGTATAGCCCAGGGGAGGCTCTCACTCAGCTACAGGTGTCGAGGCTAAATTATGATATCCTCCCTGCTCCATGTGCACAGAATATAGGGGAAAAGTTATGTCTGAGCAGATTTACTGTCCACTCTTAAACTTCTATTGTTGCAGACTGGAATCCCTTTGAGCAACACAGAGCCAGGTGGAAGGATGTCACGTTTCTGTAGAAGTCTCGCTGTAAAATAGTTTGAGAGATAGGCCAAGAACAGAATGTGATCAAGAACGACTATCTAAAATCAGACACAATCTTTGCAACAACAGTGTGGTGAAGAAACTAAATAAATATACCAGACATATCTATAAAGAATACACATTTTGAGCATATGCATTCTTGTATTTACTCTTTTCTTTGGTGGTATTCAGAATACTGTTACTATCCTAAAATCTAAGGAATACATGGCAGTACTTGCTTTTGCAAATTAGGCTTCAAATTGAACAGTAAGAAAAAAACAAACCAATGATTCTGTGGTGAGTGCAAGTATGATTTATCCTCCTCCAAACAACGTTGTTCTAATCTTATGTTGTATGTTTACACTATAAAATAATCCACCTCAAAAGGAAAGTATTCAGAATCAAATCATTATGTGACGTAATATGTCACAAAATACATTTCAACGCAGATATTCAGAATTCTGTAACTTAATACATTTTCAAAGTATTCTTCCCATCACTGCACAAGAAAGGTGTATTTCGCCTGACTACTAGGACCAAATCATTAGCAACAACTATGTTATTAACCAGTATCACATATATTTATTTAAAACATAGCTTCTGAGTTCAACATTCAAACTGCCTAAATGTGTATTCACACTTTACTTTCTGCAATTACCTGGACAAAACAAATAAAGACCAAGTAGTCAATTGGAGTAGGTTGAGTAACTTGTGACACATTGCGATTTGAATCAGCCTTTAGTTTACCATATTAATAAAGCATAAAATACACATCTTATGTTGCTTAGTAACCTATAAATACAGTCAATTAAAATGAATGCCAACATTAAGTGGCTTTAAAAAATGACACAAAAGGTACATTTCACGAGAATGTGCCATTTCTCCTTAAGACTGTATCCATATGGGCCCCACCCATCTAAAAGATTGTTATTCTAATGAGTCAGTGGTTTTTGGCTTGCGTTTGCCTCCTTCTCGTCGTGCTGAAAGTACCTAAAGTGCACCCAAAGTCTACTGATTGTAATCTGTGATGTCATATTGATGCATAGCCTGAAGCTACTCCATTAGCGGCCCACAAGACTGACTTTGGACTCAAACAATGTCTGCTTGTACTTTTACATCTAGGAGGAAATTTAGATGATAGGGGAGCTATTAGTTCTGTTCCAGAAAACACAGCCTTATCTGCCTCCAGATCCCGGGTACTTTCACCTTGTAGCACTTTTACAATTCATTGTAAAGGGGAGTGATGTAAAATGGTGTGAAAAGCATAGAGAAGGACTTTTTCAGCACTCAAGTGAGGGATCATAAAACTTCCTTGCTAGTCTTAAAACAAAAACACATCAAATATTCCTCCCACATCATGGTAACGCTTTGCTTAGAAATGAGGTCAAAGTTGAGGGTTACAGAATAGAGCTGGCATTTCTTCGAGTCCTTTCCCAGCCGAGTCTCTCACAGTGAATCCTGATCAGTACAGCCGTGTGTGACAAGACATTTGTCCTCACCACGCAACCACAGCGTAACAGGCACTGCAAGACGACACCCGATTGACCAATGGACACAACATGAGTACAGCGTCAACAAAAGTGGAACGGACAAGTGGGCCCGTGTCTAGTGTACACACAGGACTCCAGTGTGCGCTCGGAGGGAAGCTGCCTGACATTTACAGGCGCCACTTTAGCTCATGTATTTATTATATCACTTGACCTTTCGGTTTGATGAAACGGGCGGTCGTCACATCACTGCAAGGTAGTTAAAGCAGTAGATAGTGAAGAACATTCAATTTATAGTCCCTTGTCTTACAGAGCCAGTGTACTGCTCATTAATGGTGAACCTTTAACAAGTCATTTCAGGTCTCGACTACGCAGTACTGTGTGGGGATTTTGTGTTATTTATATTTGTAAAAGACATTTCTACGGTAGCTTCATTCAATTTTACACAGAACACAGTACAGGACAGTAACGCTAGTATTATTGTATGAAAAAGAAACATCTCTTCATGTGATTAAAGTGTCTGTGAATAAAGTAGAAGTTTGACTCAGCAAGAAAGTCAATGGATATCATAAGCATGACAAGTTTCATCTTCTTACTGTAATGTATGGACATGAATAAATGCATGTATCCATTTAGTAAGTGGAGAGTAAAATGTGAAAGAATGCAGAACTGTCTATTATAGCTGGCAGGAGCTACCTGCTGCCACCCCCTCCACACTCTATTTCTCTAAACTACACTGGGTACAGTCTAGTGAAGACTGATTGGTGAAAAAGGTGACATTCACTGGAGCTGAAACCCCTTCAGCCTCAACCCTCAACTCAAGCACATTTGGAGGCAGCCATCGGTTCACTGTCCCTTTAAATAACTTTAAGACCTTTTTTCTCTTCTCTACCTCCCTCCCCAGAGCTTTATCACAGTGACTCCTCTCTTCCATCGCTCTCTCTTTCACACACACAGTACAGCCTGTAGTGTATGTGTAGCTGGCAACTACAAAGCAGTTAGCCAGGCATCTCTTGGCTCTGTACGGAGAGAATAAGACACTCTCATTACTGCCCTTAAAAAGCTCTTGCCCTCACAAAATCCACTACACGAGCAGAAAGTCACAGCCTGGATAGAAGTGCGGCTACTTTTCACTAGTGCAACCTAACTCCACATGTTTGTATGTTCATGTGTGCAATGGTCTGCCCACCTCGCCCCTCGCCCCCCCTTCCTCTTCCTCTTTAATGTCACAGGGCTGGCTCATATGACCTTGAGCACCAGTGTTGGCACGGCAATAGCGAGAGCTGCCTCGCCTGCGGGCGCCCTTGAACTGGATCTGCAAGACAAAAAAAAAGCCTTCATGCGGCCTGATAGACATCTCAGCCCCCCACTACCCCCGCATATCCTCTGCAGCCCTCCCTCTCCTCCTCAGCTCTTTTATTCAATCGACGCCACTCCTTATCTGTTAGCCTGGTGGGAAGAGATTTATCAGAATGCTGTATCTTTAACCTCTCTATCAGACTCCGATAGAAACAGAATTTCAAAATCTCTGACCATGCTTGTGCACATTTATTTTTAAACCTCCACCTCCTCCCTTGTGTCATTTCAGGAAAGCTTCTTGGAGGAGCACTAGGAGTCATAAAAAAGAGGGCTCCTCTGTGGAATAAACCTGTGGAGAGATTTCTCCACAGTCCAGAGGAGGTGTTTATGAGCAAGGAAATACCAGACTGTTTTCCCTCCCTGGTTTGCCCTGAGCCACTGGCACACACTGACCTGTAGCTTCAAAACAAACACTAACAACCCTCTTTCCAAGGATAAAAGCAGCCACAGAAGCCAATCAGGGCCTGGGGCTGAGTGAGTGGGCGGGACTTGGAGGAGCAGTGTTTTGACAGGCTGATGGTGACCTGCTCTGTCCCCATCCAGACCTCTGTTTCTCCACAGTAAACACAGTCCACAGTCCAAAGTCTGCAGGCCGGGCCACTGTCCATGTGTGTTAGCACCACAGTAACAGGACAGAGAGCGTTTATCTCAGTACAAATATTATACAGCCCCCTCCCTTCTGCTGAACCAGGCCACTGTGGTTCAAGTAATACCGTCAATATTTGCATTTCGCTCTTAAAAGTGGTGTGTACTGTTACGGTACTGGTGAATGATGATAAAAGAGTATTTCTTTCAGGCTTTAAGAGAGTTTATAGAGTTCACATTCCCAGAACCAATTTGAATAAAAGGACTTATTACTGTTAAATATTGTGCGTTTTTATTTTGTCTGTCAATATTAATGATTACAATGACAACAAACCATTCATATTGAACAGGTAATTGAACAGTATAAAGGCAAAGTGCAACTTGTTTAAAGTTGTAAAGCAAGAAATGTGTCTTTGTATAAATTAAAAATGTGTCAGATAGGGCTGCACAATTTGGTAAAAAAAAAATTCTAATATGCAATTCATCCCTAAAGTATTGCGATTGTGATTAAATTTGCAATTAATGTTTTCAGTTCACATTTTAAACGCGTTTATGAGAATTGAAAAAAAATACTGAAAAAGGCCTATGAACTGGCAATCTAAGGTAATAAAAGTTTAATACATGTACTGTATTTCAGAACATATTTGTGCAGATCTAAACTGCCGGGTTAGGATATTTTGTTTGTGGAGGAAAGTATGGTACTTATAGAATTGCAGCCTTTGTGTTTTGCTAATTGCGTCCATTCAAATTGCGATTTTGATCAATTGCGATTAATCTTGCAGCCCGAGTGTCAGTACACCGATTCTCTGTGGTGCATGTATGCAGCAACAAGGACACTGGTCCCTTTTAAAAGACCTGGCTGAGCTAAGAGCCCCGTAACTGCACTTGGAGGCGTGCTGCCTGGAGCAGACAGTTTGGACGCAGAGTGGCCTAGCCCTCCCACGGCTTCCCTTCATGCCTGACCTTTCAAAACTGTAATGTTATCACATGTCATGCGCCGGCCTGCTGGAAACCATCTGTTAAAGGCAGCACTGTGGTGGCTCCCCATCTCTGCGCAGAGAAAGAAAGGAAAAAAGAAAACATGCTGTTTGGCTTGAGTGGCGCAGTACTGGTTAGAACTGGTCTGTGCCCAGCATTGCTCAGCTTCATACAAACAGACAGAGACACACACAGGGATAGGCAGAGACGTACAGAGAGACAGCCAAACAAAACACAAAGGGACACACAAAGACAGATGGACAAACAGAGACAGAGACATAAAGACACAGAGACACTGGGGGACAGCCAGAGACACATTGAAGGCCACACGAGCCACAAACCGCTCCTCAATTAGCAGTAAGGGGCTTTTGGCTCAGAGACACCAAGTTCCGGGGCTAAGAATAACATGTGCAGGTCTGCAGTGAGCCCAGTCGAGGCGCTGCCCCCCCTCTGTGTGTGTGTTTGAGTGTGTCTGTGCGTGTCCAATCTCCCACCATGTTCAGCCCCACCTCAGGGTATAATGTTCTGTTTGTTAGTGTGACACCTTGGCTAATAAGGCTGTTTTAACACACTGAAACCAATATGATTATTATTAGCATATTCACCCCAATTAGGGATGTCAGTGTCGTTAAAGAAGACTTATTATAACTATATAGCAGACAAAAGCATAATAACAAAGTTGATCTAAAGTTCATTTAGTGAAAGTAGATTTAATAAAAGAAACTGTTTCAACCAAAAAGTGCACAGAAGCAAACAGGGATTTTTTTTGTCCTAAATACTAAAAACCAAAACAAAATCTGAAAACAAAATAGAGAGCAGTGGACGTAGGTGGGGGGTAGGGGGAAACAAGAATTTCCACAGCATTGGTGTCTTCATTGCAGGAGAATCAAACATGCATAAATACAACTGTGAGTGGGAGGATAAGGGAAAGCCATTATAACATGGCTAAAAAAGAAGATTTTTGTCTCCTTTAAAGACGCTATTTTTTTCACATACAAGAGTGTTCACATCCGAAAGTCTGCGTTCAGATTGAAAATATGAAAAATTAATAAGACTACAACAAGACCCTTCCCCCCTAGTTCACCCCCAGACGGAACATCCCAAACCATGTAGCGGAGGAGCACACTGAAACTGAAACACTGAAAAACAGTGGGCTCAGCTTCACCTGTGCACTGCAACTGAAGACTGAAAAATCGGGATCAAGAGTTCAAAAGGTCTTAGGGTTCACAACAATTATTCATGAAGGATAAACATGTGTCTAATCTGCTTCGTCTGTGGACATACAGAGAAAAACATGCAAGACAACAAGCAGCAAAGTCATACAGAACACTGAAGTCTGCTACTTTACTACATGCATGAGTGGAAGAAATTGAAGAATGTAAGATAACAGACGAGGGAAGTGGCTAGGGAGAGGGAGGACAGGAAGAAGGAGCACACACAGTATACGACCATAAATAATTGAAATAAACTGAATAGATCAGAGATCACACAATTGGCAGAGCAAAGCTGTGCAGGTCTTTGGGAATCAGATTGTATTTTCAATGTAATACTTTTGTTAGACTTTATTTGTCGGCTACGACATTTGCATAGTTATTCCGTTTGTGTCAGAACTGCAACAAATTCTATAAATTAGTCAAACTAACCATAAGGACATTCAGTTCTGATATTGCAGAGTGCATGGACAGAAAAGGATAACTTCACATGTCTGGTTTTGGCACAAACAATATGTAAAGAGGTCATTGCAGCTGAATAAGCATCTGTATTGCTCATTTCTAAACCACAGTTGAACTTGGTACAGTAAATAACCTGACCTGAATAAAGTCGAGCAAATCTGGGAGAAAGCGCTCTATATTTAGAAAACGCTTGTGTGTGTGAGAGACAGAAATGTGAAAGGATCCTTTACTTAAAAGAGTGCACGGCTCAGGCTTTGAGCTTGTCAGATCTGACTGCAGTAATCAAACGCTATTACCACAGACTGAGAGGGGAAGAGCGGGACTTAAGGGAGGTGGTGTTGCGGTGACGGCACAGAGCTGCTCCAGCCTTATATGTACGTACAGGCTGGTGTTTTTGAAGTGTGGCACTGGGGAGTGAGGAGGGACCTCTCTGCCCAGCTTGGGGCGTATAATCTATGGTTCATTTGCAGCTTTTCTCCCCAGTATGACAAGCCGTTTACAAGACGTAGCCTCTGCTGTTGACCCAGTTCTGAGTGGCTGCGTTTCGCGACAGGGCCCTGCCTCCCCATCAGGCCCTGCTCCAGTCTAACTGACGATAACACCGCCACCCTTTGCCGCCATGAACTGTGGGAAAAAATAGGTCACCCTGACCTACTTTTTTTTTCTCTCTCTTCCTCTCCCTAAGATCGTGTAAGGAGTTCTGCAGAGCGTGATCAAGGGAGACAGTACAAGAAACAAAGGAAGAAAGAAATCTCCATGGCGCTAGTAGTACTAAAGGTATTGCATTTGAAACCTGTCTTGTTGTCTTCTCCACTAGTACCTACTCAGTCGTACTCTGCATTACGAGCTTGCCCGCAGCCTGGCTGGTTTTCCACAGTAGACTTCATTGACATTAGATTCAACCGGTCCAAAATGCAATAATGTTGGTGGAATTGCATTTGCTAAACTGAAGAAAGTAGACAAAAAGAGCTGTGTACCTGGGTCACTACAGCTCTGACTACATGGTGCCGGGATACTTTACTTAATTCTGTATTTCAGACAAAGGTTATTTGGTTGATAATTAAAAATGAAAAATATAAATATACTTTTGTGTGAATGCTTATCTGAGCAGTTTGGATATAAAAAGCTCTATTAGGAGTGTGAGCTCGGTCACACTTCTGTCCAATCAGCGACCAGCAGTCTGTTGACACTTATAGTATCAGCACAACCTTCTTGGAACTGGGGAAAAGGGTTAACCCTAACACCTAATCCAAGAAAAAAAATACAGAATTCCAGATGTTAGCGCCTAGAGAAAAGGCACCACAAGTTTTCATGTTAAGTGATGCGGTGCTTGAGTGTATTTGACTTCAACTCCCTACTTAGTATATCTTTGCATGTTTTTTGCAAAGGTCCTGATCTCAACATGGACTCATTTCATCCCAGCCATTACTTAGCACGATCTTGACTCCAGCGCTCCCTCTTAACATTGCAGCCCGGTTTTCTTCAGAGCTTTTATCAGCTGTACGTTTATCATAAATCCTCCCACGCCTTAATACAACAACTGCTCCCGAGGTTACCCGCGTGCGCACACACCCGCGCGCGCACACACACACACACCCGCGCGTGCACACACACACCCGCGCGTGCACACATACACACACCCGCGCAAGTCCTCACCACTTCACTGTTCCACATATCTGTGGCTTCTACCTTAAATAATAAAAGGGGACCCCTGGTCTCATTCTAACATAGCCCTGCTCTTTGTGGCCATTTAACACCCTCAGAAGGTATGACATGTCACGCAGTGGGAGAAATGGGAAGCGTGTGTAGGCTTGGAGAGATACTGGAGTGCGAGCGGCCCTAATGCCTGCTAGCATGACACGAGGGGCTCGCTGTGAGTGGGTTAGCCTATGATGTATCAGAGATCACGCAGGGAGACTGGCATGCAAACCCTTACTTCAGTTAAGCTGGTTCATATATCCTCCCTGTAATCTAGTCCTGCATTAAGTCCTCTATGTCGACACATTCCCCCAAAGAGATGCATTTTCATAACGCACCATCTATATCTATAGATATAGAGCCAACATGCGCCACAGACTGCGGTTTTAAATATTAATGTATTTGCCCAAACATCACCACTATTCCCTCACTCAGGCCTCAGCGTTGCTTAGCAACCTTTGTTTAGCTCAGACTCAGACATTTAGGCTAATTATTACATTTATATACCGTTCATTTTTGCTCAACTCAGTGTTCTATCAGTTTTAAAGGTGTTGGGCTAAATGAAGAAAACATTATTTTCTTTGCACGAATTTTGCTCTACAAATAAACATGCCTTGCTTCTCATTTGCAATGGCACTTAGGTCAAGTCTGATGTACTTTGTGACCAATACTGGAAGTTTTCAAATTACACTTGAAGTTCGTATATACACTTGCATTATCTGATGCAACGATGATACCATGCCCATAAGAGTGGTCTTTCCTGCTTATTTTTTTGTGTGCACAAAATAAACATTGCAAATCATGCAGAGAATAATTATTTGGGTGCACTTTAATGAAAATGCACATAAATATAGCCAGTATTAAAGCTTACATCTATTTAAATCTATTTAAGACTAGCGATGTCATAATATTGATTTTTAGTGTTACGATTAATGTGAGGAAATATCAGGATTTAACTACTATTCACAATTATTGACACAAAACAAAAAAAAGTGACATTCTCAATTTTCTTTCATTTAAATACATTACTGTTCCAATAATATGTAACGAGCTTAATGAAATTGACCTTACTGAACGCAAAAGTGAAGTTATTGTGATATAAACAGCTACATAAAAAGCACCTAACATTTAGGTGTACTTTTTTTGAAGTACAGATTGAATGCAAATTACTTATTTTCACTTCTAAAATTGTCAGGATTATTAGTTTTTAGTCTTTACATTATATTGTGACCTGAATAATCACAATTATCGATTAACAGAATAATCCTGACATCCCAACAACCAATGAGCGCATCATTTCTGTTTTTTTTTTTTTTTTTTTTTTTTTTTTTTACTCCGGCCAGTTTTAGTTATATTTACAGGGTTAAATCCGTGATCGCATACATTAAAAACAAGTGCACAAAAAGTAGTTCTCCCTCACGTAACAAGTTGGTGGTACATTAGCGACCCCATGTTAGCACCATGGCACCACTTGGCCACAGTGACAGATGCTCCCTGCTACATGTGTTTGCGTGTGGACTCATTTGCATCAGCCCCCTGTTTGACACTGCGCTCTGGAAAAACCTGAGGAGGCCTGACCTGCTGCTAAACTCTCACCGGCCTGGTGCTAAGCTGCGGCGCGCTAACGGTGACCCAGTGCACACAAACATGCTGCTCACTCGCTCCCCCTCTGCTCCACTTTCAACCTGAGAAAAGTGGAATAAATATAATAGAACAGAAAATAGGCTTGTATAAAATAAGGATGTGGCATTGGGTGTCAGTTCCCAGTATGTGATCGGAGTTGGGAGAGGTGGATGTAGGTCATTTAAGCAACAAGGTCAAGCCAGAATGGAAGGGAAGGTGGCTTAGTGCGAGAGAGGCCCTGGATAACGCGCACTTGTCTGGTGGTGCTTGTGCCAGCACCGGTCATGTAAACACGGTTACACAAGGCTGCTGTGCTAACCCGAGGTGTGGGGGTAAAAAAAAAGAAAAGAAAAAAAGACCACAAATGTTATACAAGTTTTTGTGTGTGTTGTGACCTTTCAAAACTTGTCATCAAAAAATTACAGCAACAAGTGCATGGGGGATTGAATCATATATATATATAAAAAATCTAAATATTTTGTGTTTTTTCTTATAATTTCGTTTTGGTTTTGACCTTTTAGTTTGTGCGATTACGAAGACAAGGAAACAAGCAAAAGGTTCCAGTCCTTATCCAACTGTTCGATCTGATTGTAAATGTCAAATCGTCACAGGTGATCACTTTTAGCTTCATCCAGCGAGAAGACATTTTGTACCATATCTCTAGCGCCAAGGGAACAACCTAAAAATACAAAAATATGACTCCCACAAGACCCAGCCCATCTAAAAGTACATTTACAATGAGAAACGTTCAACAATGTCTCCAACCTGTAAACAAGCCTTAAATCTAAACTGGAGCATGTTAAACTAAATCCCCCAGAATTACATGGCTTCTTTTATGAGACAGCTGCATTAAAATAATAAATATGTTTATGGGTCCAACTAATCTCCCTTTAAAAAGCCCCTTTGTTACCAGTCCATCCTGCTGACATGCATCGGGCAGATCAGATTTCAGGTTAAAAACAGTCTGCTCAAATCATAGATCATAGTGTCTGTCGGATTAACTAATGATCAGATCAGATATAAACTATTGTCATTTATGCTGGCACAAGAACCTGTCTGAAAGTGAAATTACATTAGTTCAGAATCGTGTCAATCTATACAGGACTAAAATTTAAGTAAGAAAAAGATAGGTCAATTTAGCAATGGCTTAAAGGGTGACGGTTGGAGTTGCTATCATGATTTCCTCGGCCATATGGTAAGCACATCCGGGGGGCACAAACCTAAACATGTGAGTAGAATGATACTCTTCGCCCGTGGATACACAAGCATTCATGGCAGTGCTGAAGTGAGCCACTAAGCAGGGGGGCAGCTGCAACAACTTAAATTGTCCATGAATCAGCTCGGACACCACCACCCGACCTCTCTCCGACACACGCTGGTATCACAGATCGAGAACTCGGCGGATGACTAAACCTGCCCCATTCGTCATGCCCCCCTCCATCCCCAATTTGAGATAAGGTCTCAGGACAAGGATCGGTCTGTGTGACTCACCCCCGACCCCGTTTGACCTTGGGGGTGATTAGCCAACTGAATGACTGGCCCCTAAAGCCTTGACGTTCTTGACTGCCTGCGAGTGTGGCAGACATACAAGGTCAGAGGAGAGAGGACAGAGGAAGGGGGAGGGGGGAAGCCGGGTGAAGGGTGTCACATGATTGGATCTGCTTCTGGAGAGTTACTTAAAAAGCCTCCTCAGCAATCAGGTCAAGGTCAGGCCCCAGCGCCCTAATGCCAGAGGAAAGACGAGTTGAAGGGAGTCTGCCAGGACAGCCAACAATCCTGTCACAGTCGCTTTCTATGCTGATCAATGGAACCACTATTGTTGAGAGGGCAATGTTAAGTATAGCCTCAAATCCAAGCACGTTCTACATGACGATGATGATTTTACAAGGATGGTTCGGCAGCACTAGTATAATATATTAGATGTAGCTGTATATAAAAAGAATTAGGTCACATTAGCGCAAATGCAATAAAGCACAATGACCCGTTTCAAATTTAGTGTGTTATGTATTCAATAGTAATGTAAAACATATTTTAAAAGACATTTACATGCAATATAGGTCACATTATTGCCACAGCAGGCTGTTCTATTGGCAGTCAGCTCCTCTTCATCAAGGAACAACTGAAATAAAGTTCATCCAGATATTGATTCAGTGTCAGCAAAAGTTACAAATTATAACTTGTGTTCTTCACGTCTAATGCACCATGTTCTTTTGACCCATTTTTGTGCTGATGTGGTTTCAGTGAAACGCCCAAAGCTTAACTTCAATCAATCACTTTTAAATTAATGTGATATGAAGACCATGGTGTCATATAGAAAACCAGTACAGAGTGAGGATGGAAAAGTGGCTAAATGGGCATGTTCAGCCATCCTCAAGTCCTTGATAAGTTGAAAACATAAGCTATGTTTCTATTAGCTGTATTAGTCTTGCTGCTTAGTGGACACTTTTATTCAAAGTCACTTACACCATTATCGCTCTTGCACATCTCTCCCCATTTCTGCAGCTGGATATTTACTGGAGGAATCCAGGTTAATTGCCTTTGCTGAAGGGCAGTGGGTGAGTGGAGTATGAGCCAGCAATCTTCTGGTCACCAGTCCATTCTCCCTAAGTAATAGGTCATATGGGTGCCTCTAGTCATCAGGCTTGTACTCTCCACCCTCCTCCTCCTCCGAAATGGCCTCTCCAATACCCAGAGCCTTCGAACACAGTTAGCAGAGAGCCGCACTTCCGCGCCACACTGTTTCAGTCTATTTACTGAGGGCTTTGGTGAGGATGCGATGAATAACGGCACCTCGCTAATGGATTTACAAGTGGGCTGGAGGTTCACAAAAGGACAGCATATTTCAGAAATTTTCAGAGCACTTTAAGTGAAAGAGGCAGTCTGAGGTTATGCCAAATGTCCTCACTCTCTGTGCCCTGATGTAGCTTGCCTTTCATATCATCATTTAGGGACAAGCCACTAATTTGAGTGAAAGTATTCTCTGAAGGTTCACTGATTCACTAATGTATTCAATTAAAAGATAAAGGAGGAAGCAGATGAAAGGTCACAGTCATGACAAGTTTACACAGGAAATGTGGTACTATATACAACAAACTACTTCAAAACACCAGCCAACAGCTGTGGCATGGTGATGGCACTGGGTGACATTCCAGCATCAGAGCTCACTGCTTTGACTCTCAAGGCCACCAGCACAGGTCCCTTGTTGCCCGGCAACTGTTCAGCTCGTTACCAGGAGCCAAAAAGTTACACAATTACAGCAGAAACCAAAGGAAGATTTGGGCTGTGCAGACAGCATCTTTCACAGAGTCATTTCCAACTTAACATGTGAATGAAAAATAGGGGAAATCCTGACTTGTGCGGTTTTAACAGTGAAAGTAGGCTATGTTAGTGTGCTCTGGGTTACACTAAAAATCATATTGAACGCTCAAAACTCAAGTTTGTTGTTTGTACAGCAGGTTCAAAGTTTAAAAACACCAGATTTCCCCACTGAACTTCAACCTCTTCGAAAATACGCCCTCTGGGACCTCTGCGCCCCCTGTGAGCATAGTACAATAGTGTACACATCACCCAGTCCTCTAACCTACCCCTCCTTGCTGCTCCTTCTTCCTCCCGCTGTCATCCTGTACAATATATCCATCATTCATTCATAAATTCTGAAAACTCCTCTTTAGTTAATTGCCTGGGAAAATTTAATTTCAAACGAAAGCTTTTAAAAGAGAAAGATATAATTAAGTTGCAGGGATGGGTATGGGGCAGAGGTGGGAGGAGTAGGGGGGAGCAGTGAAGGAGGGGGGCATGTGTGTGGCTCTGCTGCGCACTGCTCCGTGTCAGGAAAGTCATACAGCCATGTTTAAAGCTGTGCGTTACATAAAGCCACCCCCCGCTCCACAATGCACCAGACACTATGTCCTTGCCTGGTGCTGCCCAAGGTTCCCAAAAGGACGGGCTGCTAAGAAGTTGGGAAGGACAGAGGACTGTGCAAGCCTGCAAAGAGAGGGGAGAGGTAGAGGGGGGCACTGCTGCGGCTTGTGACAGCCTTGGACTTTGAATTCAGCGCCAGACAGGCTCATGCATCAATCCCTCAACTTACAAAGACAAGTGGCTAACCTTGACGAGACCAGGGACTCTTCAGGAATGAGTGGCATTTTCACTTAGGGCCCCTGCTTCACTCCTCCCAGCACCTCGCTCGCCCCACCGCATAACCAGGTTAAAATAAGACGCAATAACAAACCACCTCATGCTACTCTTGACTTTGTGACTCAATGTTCTAGCCTTCGACCCTGGGGCAATTTTAGACTTTTACTGTACATGGTTTTGGTCAACTGTAAATTCTTTCATAATTTCAGTTTTGTATAATCATGTATAACTAGTTTTTGTTCTACATTTACAAGTATTTTGAACAGCTGTACTTAATGTGTCCGGGAAATTAAAAACTTGGTTTTTTTTTTAAACCATGCTCAATTATAGAGCACTTTACAACCATATGGAAGACCCAAGTGATTGACAACAGTAAAGTCAGTAAATAGTAACAAAAAGAAAGACTATAACAAGCAATTAATTTATTCTGATTCAGATTATATTAAGGCAATTCATCTGAAATGTGTAAAAAATGGGCCTGTAATTGTCTTGGATAAGGTTCAAGTATTGCACAAAATGTGAACGTGCAGTAAAATGGAAGTTCAGAAATATCACTAACTTTTGTGCCATTTATACACTTGGTATTCTAATTTGACATATCACAAAAACACTTTTGGTTATCTAATATCAAGTTGCCCTACTTCTGACTTTGTGACTCACTGTTGTCACCTTCAACCCTTGGGCTTTTTATACATATGCAATAACACAACGGCAAGTAAACAGAGCAAGTGATGCGGTCTAGTCTCGTCAGGAGCCCGTCTGTGAGACATTGTAAGCTCCTACAAATCCCTGATCCTTGGATTGAAGGTCTGCATTATCATAGACCTAATTATATTCGAGCACCGTATCTGCTAAACAATTCCCCGAAAAAGCTATCAGCATTGTTGTACTTAAAACAAGGTTGTCTACAAAAAGGCTCCACACCACTTGGTCACGCCCCTAACACTGGCCCGTTTGTGGCATCGAGGAGGAAAACCTAGCCCTGTGTACAGATGCAGCGTCCTGGCATGGCTTTAACCACATCGGTGTCAGCTGCACCTCGGAGGCCTGGGGGCTAAGAAGGAGGGGTGGAGAGGAGAGAAGGAAAGGAAAGAAGGGAAGGAGATAGTGCCATAGTGGACTGGCCACAATAGTAGTCAGTTTCACTCAGATCAGCAACTCAGGATTACAACGTGAATACTAGTGTTCGGGTACAAGACTGCAGGATAAAATATACACATCTAGTTCTAGCTGATTATAATTTATTCCTAACATATTGGTTGTTGCGATGTCACTATTAACCGTTTTTTCAATCATCGCAATTATTTATGGCACAGCGCGTAGCCCAGCGTGTCAACAAGACTGTATTAAAAGGGAAGAGAAGTTAACTGTTATAAAACAAAATTTTCCTCTCACAAGAATATTTAATTTATCTCATACTTGCAAGTTTAAACATAAAAAAATACAATATAAATGTTTCCTTTCTTTTTGCTGATAATTGTGAATAATCGTAAAATCGTGATATTTCTCCTCATGATAATCGTGACTCTAAAATTAATATCGTGATATGCCTAATTGGTTGACCCTAAAAAAAAGTCTTTTGAGTCAATTGATTTACAGAAAGCGATATTTTTATGCAAATGGTTCATAAAAATAATTGCATCAAAAGGTAACTTTTTAGCCAAAAAAATACACTAAAATAAAAAGGCACCTCCACAAACTTGACCTGGAAGAGCCTCCACCTGCTTGTTTCCATGGAAATGTTGTTCCTTTAGGTATAATATTCGACAGTATGGCATAAAATCTATCTACTTCATGAAGAATTTTCCAAAGTTTGGTTTTAAAGCTGGGGAGCCTGGCTTTTTGGGGGGGTAAATGAGTACATTTTGTGTTTTCCACCAAAGAGTATTTTGTAAAATCAGCACTTTGGGACAAAATTAAGACCATTGTGCTTTGTCTGTGGCTAATAATAAAGCATTCCATTTCTCGTCAACCAGGAAGTAAGGGTTGAAAGCAGCACTCCGATTGGCTTTACTTCAGCGGACCAATCGAGTTTCACTTCATTGTCTGAAAAAAGCCGTTCTAAAGCCATGCATGCACCTAAAAATGAATGCTTGTGAATATTAACAAAATGCCAAGGGGTTTGTGAGAGACAGGAACTAATGAGACTAATTTTAATACCTGCTTCAAGTTTTGCCAGATTTGGAAAATCAGGTACTCCAGCTTTAACTTTGTACTCCCATGGAATCATACAAGTGACATACCACCTCCAAAAACTCACATACTTTAAATTGCAAGAGTGTATTGGTAATCTTCCATTAACTTAAGAGTATTTTCCTTGTTGCCGTAACAGTAACGCAAATACAGAATGTGCTGTGACAGAACACCATCATGTAAACAAATATTACACATTTAGTCTTCATGTAAACTAAAAGCCAACCTTTCTAGGCACAGCTTTCGCGCATTTTCTGTTTCCAGGTACCCCTTTATTCCACATGGGCTATTTATTTGTCCTGCAACACAGTCTGTTTCACTCCCATTTTGCGGTGCAATTTTCTGTAAAGTCTGAATAATTCACAGCAATTGCAATCAGCAGCGATCAATCGGCGGTGGATAATTGAGGGCCCCTGTCATCGCGGCCAAGGCCAAGGTGAAGCGGGCAGGCACGTTAAGGGGGCGGAGGGCTGGAGGTGAGGTGGAGGAGTAGATGGGAGGGCCAGTCGTTCCATTCAACAGATGAGCTCCGGCCAGTATCCGTCTCAAGGGGTTGCTAGCGTTTCGTCATCCCCCGCCAGCCCCCAGGAGCGATGGTTGTAAAGACGCATTTAGCGGTTCCTGCTTTGTCATCAGAATGAACCCCAATGACTTTGGTTGCCTTCTGTTGGCGACAGAGGCTCCAACAGGAGCCCGAGTGATTGTCTCTGAGCGAGATAGTGCGCAGCTATTACCGAGGAGCACTTACTGAATCCCATCTCCAGAGCACACGGGGAATACTCCTAAACTGCCCAGTGCCCACACTATCATCTACCTTCAAAAAGCAAGCCTCCAAGTATCAAAGCATGTTTTAAGATTTACAGGGTGAGAAAATAGATCCTAGGCAATTCTTTGTACCAATATTAAATCCATTTTGCCAAATAATACAAGCCGTTTTGTTATTGACTCTCTTATGCCAGATAATGTTGCCTGGGGTATATAATTTTGAACATAACAGACCGGTGAGGTGTGGAACAGCAGGAGTAGTGTCAAGTACAGCAATACCCGTTCAACTATCAGCCAGAACGTCCATATTTTTACATGGTTGACCAAAGAGGCATAATGTACTGGCCCTACAAATGAGCAGCCATTGTTAGCAGTGTTGAAGGAGCAAATGCATTGAACACAATCTTGTTAAGTGGTTTTGGTCCATGTGTACAGTAGCCTGGCTTTGTACGATGTTTATTACACACAATATTTTTTTCAAAGATTTTCCTTAAACGTATGACTTCACATACTGGTACAAAAGGCACATGCAATAGATTTCATTATAGATATGAAATGTAGAGAAAGAAAACAAAAGGGTTACCTCAATTCTAGCTTGTCAGGTGTTTAAACATTAATATGATAATTTAAAGACCAGCAGATTTGGGTGTGGATCTAACAAACAGAGTCAAGCTTGTTCCTAGGATACCTGTACAGCCACACGGGGACATCAAGGATAATCTATTGTGGGATATTTGATCAGATCACACAAAAAATACATGTTCAGGCATTATCATAATTGTGGAGGTCTGCTTGTCTGATTGCCAATAAAATATTTCAGAACGTTGTATCTCTAAGTAATTACTTCTTTACCCTGTAGTTTGCAACATTAATCCGTGACAACACTGCCCTGTGGCCAGACGCTGTTTTGACTTATTAGAGCATCTGTAGAATCAACAAACAATAAAAAATGAGCAATAAAATGATTTGGCTTCATGCTGCACACAGAGATTATATAGAGCCAGGACAATTAGAGAAATGTGCCGGTGGCAAAGGTCTCTGGTTGGAATCCCGAGCAAGCCTGACAGAGTGCAGGCCTCTAAGTAGATGAGAAATGCACTTCTATTCCTCCATCTACTGTCAAAGTGCCCTTGAACAATGTTCGGCAGCCAACAACACAAGTTCTGGGCAGCACCCAGGTCTATAATAAATCAAAAACTCTGCAGTAAATGCATGACACTTGTTCTGGTAGATTGCACATTAGTTTGTTTTCGTGCCAACTATCTGAAGCGATCAGAAAGTCTGGTGCCACCCTCAATTTAGTCTGTAGCTACAGTGAGTGACAGATTGACAAACAGTAGGTTTTGAGGCTGGAACAGTGGAAGCAGTGCGCGAGGCTGTTAGTTGAGATAAGAATACAGGTCCTAAGGTCTAAACAAATTCACCATAGAAGATCAATAATAGCATAAATGCAGGATAAAACTGGGGTGTGTCGTTTAGTCATGAAAAATGTAAAAGGCACAAGGAAACAAAATAATAATACAAAAACAATAAACTGCAACACAGAGCAATTCGCACCAATTTAACAACATCATTATCTCAAAACGGCTGTAACCAAACATTTTCAAGAGCAGTAGCTATTTTTTTTATCTTAATCTTATTGACGTATAATTTGAGATGCGAAAAGTGACAGAGGCAGACTTCCAGATGACACAGATGTATACGGACATCTTTCAAATAATAATTCCCTTTTCAAATGAGAATACGTGTCACCATATTAGGGGTCATTTAGAGCAAAGATCACGATTTAGATTTTTTTTTAACGGTTTATAAAACTGATATGTTTTTACGCCATTAAGAAGCCATTATCTGCTTTTGAGAATTTACACTTCCTGTGATCGGTTAAATCTACCTGCCACTAACTCATGCTTGTAAAGTTGCATTAAATAGAAAAATACTCATCAAAATAGCAAAAAAGGATCTAATCAAAATAGCAATCATAGTCTCAGATCACAATTTACTTTGTATCGCTACACGCCCAGTCCTACACCATATGGTTATATTTAGCCGTATGCTGATAAATATGAAGAGCTAAAGAATACGTTTCCCACAGGTATATAATCCCAAATTCATCTTGTTAACCTTACTGTATAATAAGACTGCAAGGTAACCCGCCAGCGTTCGACCCAACAGGTCACTTGGGACAACAGTTGTTGTTATGAAAGACAAGTCAGAGTGGATCAGGGAGTCAAGTGCAGAGTCCAACCTTGTGACTGTATAGGCCAGCCTTAACATCATTTGCATGGGGCTATTTGAATGTTCCCCTTGGTCCTGTCGCAGCCAAGTGCATTTCACTCAACCGTAAAGCAGCTCCCTGGACAAACGCCCTAGTGCCAGAATGCTTTGACTTACAGTATATAGACCAATGCATCTTAAACGAACACTGAAGTTGAGCTAAAAATGTGCCGTGTTTAGTCATCTTTGGCAACAGAGGACAGTGTGCGAACTACCTTGAACATGCCGTGTAAGTTCAGGTCAAATAATTAAGCAGCTTAAATACTCAACAAAGGCGAGGCTAAAAAGGCAGCCCCCCAGACACAGACAGTGCAGGAAGTCGAATTTAGGAAAGTTTTAGCAACAATAGGCGAGGCAAACAGGTTTTTATCTGTCCTTAAAAGCTCTGGATTTGACCCCATTAAAAAGGTTGAACGTTACTTGTCCGTAACTTCCAGCCAACTCTCTTATAGTCTGACCTTTGCATCGAAAAAGAACCCAAAGACCAGTGAACTATAGTGAGTAAGACAGTGGAGGAATCACACAAAGGGCCACTCAAAAAGGCTCACGGAGAAATGTCAGCGGGTTTCATTGGGAACATATCTGACTCAACAAGACAAGTGATGTGACAGGCAACAAGGAGACAAGTGTATGGTTGTTCGCAGACAAAACTGATATACTTACAGTGGGAAAAGAATGTTTTAAAATAGGTTACACTCATAAGTAATAAACAACACATTATGATCATGTACAATCAACTTGAGGATATTTTTAAGCTGTTGGTCATCTATAAATACCAGATGAATCAACATGTTTTTCCATTGCAGTGCCTTACATGGTGTATTGTGAAGAAAATTGAGCATAGTGTGCCAGGCCTAGCAAATACTGTTTTACATAACACTACAACTGTGAAGTGCTAGTTTTTATTGGTGCTAAAAGTGCTTCGTACCAAAATATCACACCGTGTGCAGTTTGACCCAGTATAAAATGTGTATGCGTAAAAGCCATTCCACTGAAAGTCTCCAGACGATGCTGGCAGAGGTAAAGACGAGGCTACGTGTCATGGGGATGGTGTGATCTGGTGAGGCCATGAATGAACCTAAAGGAGCACCGTTCACTCCATACAGTGTGACAGTGGCGCTACCGTAAGCTCAAACAACTGGGGAATTGGCGTCTAAATAAAACACATCCAATAATCTACTTTGCACTGCGTGTTCCAGTTCTCAGTACATCTAACGCGTTATTCATGAAGCTGTGGAGACAGATTGATGCCAGTAAGCGCTGTCTGAGCTCAAACTGACGCCTGTGACACCGCACAGAGCCAGGTCCATTCGCCACTTCTTTATGCAGCGTTTTCAGCGCTATCCATATGCGCCTCGGCTCGCGTCACACAAACAACACTCCCAATGGCCCGTCGGTTTCAAGCCTAACCCTCGACATAGCGACCCGAAATCCAATGTTTTAAAAGCCGGTGTTTCAAATGTGCGGTTGTGTCGGTGCGTTTCCGTACCTGCGTTTGTCCGCCACACAGTCAGTCAGCCGGAGAGGCGCATCGTTAGTATTCGGCACAGGCAAATCCCATAGAAAAGCGTCGCATCTGTCTTGACACTTTTACGGAGGGGAAAATGGCGGGTCAGTGTATAAAAAACAAAACGTTTAGTCCTAAAAACGTGTCGTTGTTTGAAAAAGGATGCCTCTGTCGTGTGCGAGCCGGGAGAGCGTGTAGCGTGCAGTCAGAGGGGATTGTTTATTGTCGGAGTCCCCTCGCTGTAGAGAAGTGAGTGGAGACCGCCACACTCCTCCTCCTCTGCCTGCGCTGACACCACCCTTAAAGACGCAGGCTCACCCATGGCACGGCCACGCGGAGCGCACGCACGTACCACATCACCTATGTCATCATACAACACTACTCATAGTATTACAATACTATTTTACTATATTTGTCAACACATAAAGCTGCACACTGGTAGTGATGTTAGTCAAAGCTGCGACTGCGCATCTAGGTCAGATTGCATCACAAATGGGCTAACATAAGGGTCAGGGGCAATGTGGACCAAACCCCCTACATTGCCTACACATGAATGCATTGTGTTGTTTTGATCCAAACTCTTGTCCAGCCTTTAGAGATAGTAGCCGCTTACAATATGAATGTGAGCCTATTGACGGATATAGGCCTAATATCTGTCATTCCCATTTGATTTGACTGGTTTTATTGTTTTGGGACTATAGTAAGATCAAATTGAGCACGTGCTGTCTTTTATTATGTTTTATTGTTTTGTGTTTGTGCAGCACTTTGGGAACTGTTTCTGCTTATAAAATCTGCAATATAAACAAAGCGGATTGTGATTACTACAGCCTCCGACCACTTCTATGATCCTAAACTTAACTTACAGTTAAAACATTTACTCTGAAAGGGTTTTTAAGGTTTTGTTCCCCTAAATATTGTCTACTGAAAATGTAGTTAAGTTGAAACTTGAGAAGAGGAAAAAATGGTCACCATATCATTTTTTGATGAGAACTGTACAAATTGTTAAAGTCCACTGATTAAGTTCAAGGATATACATTTTGCAAATGGGTGTTTAAACAGGAATTTACACATCCACATATAAGCACCCATCACAATCATTTGTATCAACGTACAGAACAAAATGTCCACATACTGATCAGATTTGCAGTCCTGAATCAGCATTTAGTCTGAAATTATGTAAAAAATGACAGTACCAAGCAAACAACCTTGTACCAATACCCTTGAATAGTAAATTTAAACATGCAATTGGCCGTAATTTGATCCCCATCCCAGTCATATAACTGATGTCCTATTAACAAAAGCGGGTCAATAAAAATGGCCTTTCAGTAAAATGAAGAATTAAATAAGGAGTAGCCACACAACCTTTTAGTCAGCATCTCTAAACAAATCATTAGCGCACTTCTGGCTTTGCTCCAAAATCCCAGAGTTAAAAGAATATATCTGCCAGTGAGCTCTAGATTTACGACTGGCCTGAGCTCAGTGACCAAGTGGGGAAAATGAACAACACAAATGCAACAGAGGTGCCCTTGAACGCAACAGTGAAACGGCTTGAAAGTGTGAAAGGGTGACAGGAAAGTGTGAAGAAGAACATCAGTCATTAACAGCAAAGTTTCATAAGTTACCTGTGAAGGATTAGTTCTGAAAGTTTGCCGTTATTCGTGCAGGAAATATTTTTTTGAAAGTAGCATTTCATGTGGTGGAAAAACCATCATCACAACTTGGCTGTTTTTTATGTAGTTTAAAGTTTTTCTACTGATGAATGCTACATGCTGTGATACTACAAATTATCTGTACAGTTAAATACCCATTCTCCAGCTAATACTGTTACATCTATGACTTTTCCCATGGGTTTCAAAATGATGAGAAATTAGGATCGAAACCTGATTTATTATGTTCATACTGGGAGATTAGTTGATCCAAATCTAGACAAATCTATTTTATTCTATTGATACTGACAACACATTACCTTTTGAGTTTGGGGGGAAAGTCCCAAAAAATTTGCATACAACAGGAAGCAGCACTCCATGAATAGAATGACTAAAATACACTTTCCTTCTGCTCAGGATAATGCCACTGTCTTTATTTAAACATAAGGTCAGTGTGCTTTGCCGGTACATCATGCCTCCAGTATCGGCGCTATCTGTTCCGTCGGCTGGCAGACTGATATCTTAATATGGCCTTGAACAAAATGTCTCTAAGGACCCGGGGAACATCAGCATTCTCATGAACTAGAACACAACAACATAACCTACTTTTTGAGTGGCCCTCTCAGTGTTTCACTTCTCAGATGTGGGAGTGGGAATGCGGGGGTGGTTTGAGAACGTCTTGCTCCTCCTCCTCCTCCTCCTCCTCCTCCTCCACCTCCCCGTGTGGTATCACGTCACACTGTGTTATGGGCCGCTTGGATACAGTGCTGCTAACCTGTTGTAACCCTGCTGTGGTGTTTAAACAGTAATTCACTTCATTGGCGGTAGTATAAACACAGGCGGCACTCAACGTGTCAGTCAGCTAAATTGGATAGTTTTCTTTTACAGGGCTGTTGTTCACAATAGGTGTTACCTGCCATTTGCATTTTGAGTACAAGAGCCGTTAAAAGTCTGATCAAAGTCCCCTCCAAAGTGTTGTTCATAAAAGCGTAATGTCGCTGCTTTATAGTTGTTCTTTGATTGCGCTACAAATTCACCCTCGCTCTTGCTCCTGGAGATTTGGATGAGCATAGGGGTGGGCAATATTGACCAAAATGAATATATCAATATTTTTGGCACTTTCTCGATTTACGATATTCAGACCATATTTTAACAATGCATCAGGAATGTGCTAAATGTCTCGGCGAGAGTCAAATCTAGCACAAAACGTGAACGGACCACCTCAAAAAATGCAGAAATATCCCCTTATACCTTTGTTTGGTAGATGTTTCTCTTTTTGAGCTCATTTTTAATAGTTATAGTTTTAGTTTAATATACTTGATATTCTATTCCTCCAAAACAATAGTCGCAATATTACACATTTTTCGATATATTTGCCACCTCTAGATGAGAAAACCGGCTTAATCATTTGGAAAGTATCTCACCTTGTAACCTATCACCCCTGCGACCTTTCACCTCTAACCTATGCCCTGGACCACTGCATAAATGGAGCTAGGCCATCCTGCCCCCCATCTCTCCTCACACACACCGCCCAAACAGAAACTGCTCAACTTTGACCCCTGAAACTTTTCACAGAAAAGTGCTTCAGAGGAGCTGCGGCCTTTGACCCCGTGTGTGGGGACAGATTGCGGCAAACAAAACCTGCTTTTAGAAACATTTTCATCTGATGTTATTTATGCTTGTTATATACTGCTTTCTGTCTGGATCTGAGTGATATGGCAAAAGTGCAGATGTTAACCGGCTGTTCGAAAAGGAAACACACCGAAATGTTAACAAGTGTCTTAAAAGTTAATAGGATGTAGGCAGTTTACAATCTTGTTAACACAGTTCCATAAAGTATTGCCTACTATACCCGTGTGACAAAGTATTGTAATCAAAACACCTTTACTGCTCACACTAAAGAGGAAGATTTAACCTGGTTTGAACCAAGATGCAGGTTTTTATTCATTTATTTATAATAGCACTGGTTAAAGGCAGAACTGAAAAAAAGCACTTTTTTAAAAACACCTGGCAGCGTTTCTTTGCCTGTCCAAACTGTTATATAGTCTGAACAACAATGAATGCAAGCTTCGACTTAAGAGCAGAAGAGAGGTAACATTTACATAGCATAAAGCCATTACAATGGTTTTATACAGCCCATTCAACTGGCGCTCACTTTTCATATCAGCCGAGAGTTCACGAGACGGTTACTAGAACACATTATCCTTCATATCTGTGAATGGCATATACAGATTGGATTTGTTCCTTCTACTTTATTTGACCTTCAAAAGCCTCTTACACTAGGTTTAAGATTCATTTGAAATATATGAACGCACAGGCAAAGGTCGCTCGTGCGGCTGTACAAACAGTAAAGACTTTAGTTTCTGACGCCTGATTGTCTCTGAGGGAGGGGGCCGCGGCGTCAGCAGACATTAACCCTCGACCTTTGAACTCTGACTCCCAAGAAGTCATCAGCAGTGTCTCCTGAGGTCGTGGTTGAGTGTCGGGCAGGGGCAGGGGCAGGGGCAGGGAGAGGGCAGGTGCGTTTGGAGGGACGGCCCAGTGGAAGTCACACCATACTGTCACCTTTGAACTGGAATAAGTAAAGCAGGATTGTGACATTCCCCACGTATACAGCTGTGGCAAAAATCATGTGACGCAGCCGAAAGCTAAACAGGAATAAGGGCTGCAAGATAATTATTTATGTAATTTTTTAAGAATCACAATTTTATCTGCAAAAACCCCCCCAAAAAAACAAAAACAAATGATGTGTAAAACTTATTAATCATGTACATCTTGACTTCTACAAACATGTTCTGAGATTCCTTTATGTGCTGTTGTTAGTTTTAAGTTTATATTTCAGTCTTCTCTCAACTGGCTTAAAATGTAAACTTTGGACAGAATCTAGCTATTTTAAAAATTGGAAGTGTAATCTAATGTACCGGTAATCGCAATTGCAATGATTGTCAAAAAAAAGAAAAGAAAAATAAATCATAGTTGGATATTTTTTTCCCAAATTGTTCAGCTCCTAAGGGAGAGAGATTTTTTTTAATGCTGTTTATTTTTTTATAACATTTTTAATTGCTTGGAGGCATCTCACACATTTATTTATTTGTTCATGCCATTCACCATGCCAGCACCACTCCACCGAGAACAGCAACAGAAAACATTCATCCTTAATACTGGCATGAACAATCTTATAAGTCCTGCTACTTTCACAAATCATTGAAATAATATAAAATATAATAGAATGGAGTCATCAATCTTTCCCCTCCCCAACAAACCATTCAGAATTACAATATTCTCTTATGGTTTACATTTATTTGACTTAATGACATTCCCTATTTAAATAGTCCATAATTATTTTCTCTGTGTACATGTAAAAAAAAATTGTAAACATTGGTGCAACATTAAAAGTCCTTATTTAACACATTCCAAAGCTTGGCTCCATAAATATAGACACACTGCTGTTTTAACGTCCTTGTGAAAGCTGTTCGGAAGAGAGATTGTCTTCTATGGTCATCGTCTTCAGAAACAGAAACATACTCTACAGGTGGACTATACCAGTATCTAGCCTGAATAAAAACATTTATGTGATCTGGTAAATGCACTACAACACAACTGGCAAATCAAGACTACTCAAATTGAGATAAATATTCTAAATTCAAGTAGGGCTGGGCGATATGGCGACATATCGTATCATGCTGTTTAGTCCAGTCACGTCATATCACGCTTTTGTTTAATGCAGTTCTATGACAGGTGGATTTAATCTATCACGGTCAAATGTGAACTCTCAGAAGCACTGGATGGCTTGAGTTAATAATAATTCTCAAGTTCTTAATAATATAAAGTTATAAACTGCTTGAATTTGGGCTGCATGATATTTGCAATTGGGTTTGCAATTTATGTTAAGATGATTATGATCAAAGTTTACGTTTTAAATGTGTACAGGAAAATTGAGCCCAAAAAAAAAGAAACCTATGAACTGACTAATACAAAATGGCATGTATTTCAGAACACACTTGTAGAGCTCTAAACTACAAGGTTAGCAGTTCTTATGCAGAATAAGACAGGATATTTTGTTGTTTGTGGAGTAAATGATGGTACTAAATCTTATAGCCCTATCTTCAATCATGATAAGTAGAAAATACTCCCAAAGAATATATGAGTGTAATTCCACATTACAATAGTCTGCAACATTGCCCGAAGTCTTGACCCTTCGTGAGTTCCCTGAGCTCCAAATTGTCCATCAATCTACAGTGTCAGTGTCCTACATAGCAATTACACATTGTACACACTGTACAAAACTGATGTAGAATAACAAAGTACCAGCTTATAAAAGATGTTCCTGGCCCTTAAATGCAAACAATCTGGCCATATCTCATCTTGGCCAGTTGTGAGCGTGAAAGCTGCCCAACGCCTCATTTAGATTCTTACGCAGTTTGTCTACTTACCAGGGCTGTGTATTTAATGCGGCAAAACAAACAAAGTGATAAGTGGATAAATCTTCCCCCAAGTTTCAAAGTCATCTCTTCAAGGTCACCAGCCCGTCCTGTACAAAAACAGTTAAACAATAAGTGGCATTCTTCCTGACCTTGTGATGAGTGGATTACACATTAACCACTGGAACTGTCTTCTTTATTGGCGTCGAAATTTCTTGACCTCCATTCAAAACAAACACAGGCGGAGTGATTATGACTGGATTACAGCAGACATGCTAAACAGCCAGTCCGCGTATAGGCTCGGTAAATATTCCACTTTTGCCCTTGAAGAGTGTCAGAGGAGATGGAAGTGCGTGTGATAGACAAGATGGATAATAGCTCACAGGAGAGAGGAGGGAGAGCCCTGAAAGTCACCGCTGACGAAAGGTGAAGCACATTACTGATGCAGAATGATCACCTTTTCTCCAGAGCCACATTATTTTCTCATCAGCCACACAATGTCACACGGAGTAGCTTTACAAGACATTACGGGACAGGGAAAAATGAGTTATTGTAGAGCCGGCTGAAACCAAACTTGAAATATGAATATACATCTTTAGATAATTTTAAGATTGCTTATTCTCACAATCATTGCTGTCGGTATGATTCAACTTTTTACCAATGCTCTAGCTTGAGATTGACTCTTGGATGAGAGTCGAAACATTTTGTTTTTCTAAAAACAGTGTCCAGATGACTACAACTGAATCTTTTTCTACAATGGAACTCTCCTGGACGATTGAGGGATTACACCAACAATGCTCTAGAGTTCAACTCATGGGTGTTGAATGTAAAGGGTGCGGTAGCCAAAGCAAGGCCCAACACAGAGCATTACTGTTCACTTATTTCCTGAATCGTGATGTGCCATCCTATCAACTGTGAAAAATGTAAAAAAAAAACAACAACAACAACAACAAACAACAATACAGATTCATATATTTACTTAGAATTTATTACCATTACTTCTTAACATACTACAAACATACTACTAACCTACTCATATTTTCTGCAGGACAGCAGCCTCTAATTCAATATTTGAAATAGAAACAATGAAAATATGTAAATGTTCAATGATCGAAATATATACTATATAATATTAATGTTATTTGGTCAAGACAATGCATGTTTATAAATATACATGATATACATGCAGTAAACATGTCGGATTGTAGCCATGGGCTCACTTCCATCCATTGTCTTGCGTTTGCTCTCACAAACACACACTCATACACCAGCATTAGACACTGGAGGTAATGTGTGAGGAATGAGCAGTGTCTTGCCAAGGGACACAATGCCAGTTTGCACTACAGCCACTGCTGCTGTCCCAGCTGTCTCTGACACTACAACTAGTGCACAGACCATCAATGCCTTCAATTGGGCTGATAATAAGTGTTGGGTAGTGTTGCTTTAAAAAGTAACTTGTTAAGTTACCTCGTTACTGCTCTGGAAAACCCGTTAAGGTAGTGCGCTACTGTGTAATAAAAGTAATGTGTTAGAGTACTCTTACGTTACCAATAATTAACATTATTGTATAACCATGTCGTTTGCAGACAATTCCTTTGCGTTGCTGAACACAGTAACATAATCATTAAAATATCAAATAAAGAATCAAAGTAAATGCGTTTGACTGAGCTTTATTTATCTTTTATGTTGATAGATAACCACAATACTATGCCATACAATAATCACTAAAACAAAATTAGTGGATTGGC
Organism: Chaenogobius annularis; assembly: GCA_015082035.1. NCBI lineage: Eukaryota > Metazoa > Chordata > Actinopteri > Gobiiformes > Gobiidae > Chaenogobius > Chaenogobius annularis. The sequence continues at coordinate 135,288 of BJKM01000530.1, forward strand.
AAGAGCACTGACGCACTGAACAGAACGTGCTTGTTTTAGGCCTGTAGTTTATTTAAATCAAACTCACCACATCGCTGTTACCCTACATTTACACCTCAGATACAAAATAGTGGTTATAACGGAGGAGTTTTTCAAAACATGCATCTGAAAGTTAATTTCTCTTTGGCTTGAGGACAAGACTCACTAGTTGCACAATGTGCATGCTCACAACACGCCGAGAGTTTGGTGACGCAGCTCTCTCTGTCTCTGCAGCTGGGAAACAAACCTGGGTCTGGGATTGCGGTGAGGAGATGAGACCGGCACAGTGATGAGACCTAACCAAAACAAATGTGTTACTGATTTGAAAAAGTAACTAGCACTAGATTGCATGGGTGCACAAAATGAAAGGGCTACGTTCCTCGTTACACTAAAAAAGTTATTTGAGTACTCTTACGCTTTACCCCCAACTCTGATGATAATGGACAAGCAAACATTTTCATTGACGTACTTCAAGTACTTTTAGATTTTCCGGGATGTATATTTACAAAAATAACAGTACACAAATCTAGTTACTGTTAAAGGACTAGAATTCAATTTCATCCATTCTTTTTTTTATTTTTATTATTTCCATCATCAGCCTGTAGAGTGTGAAACCTCACAAGGGCGGGTAACATTGTCAAAAATGAATATCTCAATATCTTTTTAAAATTATCTCAATAATGATATTCAAATGATAATTCATCTATGTTCGATTATACACATTTTTAGATATATCCACCATTTAGCAGTAAGACAAAATCCATATAAAACAATGTAAACACAAAAAATACAAACAAAATAAAACTCTACAGACTATATGGAAACAGAGGTGCATCTGACACTGCTCTGTCCTATAGTATAGAACTATAATAATTGTACACATATTCAATTTTAGGTTAAAAAACCCTCCAGGACAGAAACACTATAGCTTTCTCTGAGGTCAAGGTGGGATTTTTGGGTCTGCCTGGTGCAGGTATGTCAGTTGTTACTTGGTTCATCTTTCCTGGCTTGGGTTTCTGAATGAAAGGCCCACGCTCCTAGCAGCACTGGGGGAATATCACAACGTTAGCTCCACAATAGCAATGGTGTCTAATTGCCTTTTCACCCACAGAAGAATAGGCTTCATAAACACCCCTGCTCCCCAAAAAAAGGCGAAGACAAGTCCCTAACGCCACCCCGCCTGAAGTTGTTTTGTTAAGGTGTGACTGTTATTCAATAGTCCCTCTCTGACCTGACCTGAACTACTGACAGGACTACTTTACATTGCACCTAAAAAGACATGGAAAAGATTTATTTATGTTTTGCTTATGCCCTACAAATGGGCAGGAATCAATTGTGCGCTATCCTGACAGCACTGGGAATGTTTACTTCTCCCAACGCCTGTCCTCGTATTTGATGCTTAACCCATACCCACTTGCTCCACAAAAAATCAAGAGGAATTTTGGAGTTGTTTTTGGATAGCTGTCAAAAGTATGAGTGGGGGAAAAAACAGGTCATGGCGTAACCGTGTCTAGTGTTTGTGTGTGTGTGTGTGTGTGTGTGTGTGTGAATAGGAATGCATACTAGGCCATCTCCTGTGTGGGTGTATCGGTGCGCCCCCCTTCCTTCTGTAACATGGGCCCAGGCCGACTGCATCTTGTTGACCTAGTTGGTGCTCTTTGACTAATCCCTGGTGGTTCTGCTGGTGGTCTGGGAGGAGCTTTTCCTCAGTTTACTCTGTATTTGAATATCAGATGGCAAAGGGGCGGGGATTCAATGGGGGGAAGAAAAAACTGCCAGTGGATTTGAGTGGAATTGCTGCCAACGTGACACGCAACATTTCTATTTAGCTCACTTATAAGAGATGGTTCCACTTGTATCCTCTAGTCCACCATGTTTTTTGCCTATTGACCCTGCGCTGGCTGTATGAGTGACACTGATACTTTGAGTGATGGCCGGGCGGATCAGATCTGCGCCGCTCTCAGCTTACATGTGTAACAGGAGTTTTGCCACTGTCGCACCACTGACATGCTGTTGCCTTGTATGAGGTTTTATTACTTATGTTGAGGTGATTCTGTTACTCTTTCACCTTGTGGTTTAAAGCTCAACTAACCCACTCCTACACTAAGTATGGGCCATTTGCAAGCATAATGACACATGGGTAATGGATGGGATGACAGGAAAGGCGCTGCATGGTAGGTCATGTACACCACTAAATATGTTACGACACATATAACAGCAGAACACATCTGATTGAAAAAAGTTTGTAAACCTTTCTGATTGGGATTGACATACAATTTACTTCTGACAATTTGCTAATTGCAATCATTAAAATGTGATTTGATTTGACCTTGCCGGTGGTGTAGTGGTTTAAGACATTGTGCATACAGGCCTCGGAGTCCTGTGTTCACTTCCTTCATGGTACGGTCCTGTAATTTTATAAAACATTTTAAAGGAATTTTTTATGAAGCGTGAAATGAAGATGAGGAAGGGAAGGACATGCAGCAAATTTTTGGAGTTGAATTCAAACACACATCACTGCTACCTGCTCAAATGGAGCGCATCTGTGCTATCCACTCAGTCACTAAGCGGCACACTGTCCTGTCAAACAAAACCAAGGCACAGAATCACTCGCTCTCTCTCTCCAAAAAAATATTGATTATGTTTTAGGTTCGTTTTTAAATGTTGTTACTGTAAAAGAGCAGCTACTCAGATGAGATGTTAATTAAATTTGGTCTAATTGGCTGATCAGCAATTAGAGTGTTGTCAGTTTAATCCCAGCTCGGACCAATGCATACTATCGCCTGTAAAGCAGTGTCAAAATGCGTGGTATTGGCTGGTCAGGCAAGTGAAAGTGGGGTTTAATTGAGCGAATTGTGGGGGACGATAACACAGCTCGGCAGCCTCACTACTGTCCATTTCTTTGGAGAAGTGCTATAAGACTAGACTTGGGTTTGAGTTTCACTAAGCAAAATTGTGTCTGTTTTGTATTATTTAACATAGGGCTTGTTTGTAAAATATTTGCATATCACCATGCCCCAGAGCCTGTACTGACATTGTCTAACTTTAATATTGCACTGTGAACTGCTCAAAGTCAAAGCTGCAGCGGTGTTGATTTTACAAGACTAGCTATTTTGTTTGACCGGGGCTTTGGTGGGTGGACACAGCGTGGGCTGGGCTAAAGAGTCAGATATCAGGGACACAGCCACCTTCAGTGTCCCCACACACAGCACACACAGAGAGAGAGAGGACAGTGGAAACACAGCACTATGTCCCTGCACAAGCCCTTGTGCGTCCTCCACCCATTCCCACGAGGCCCCAATATCCCTCTGACCCTGCTCACTCATTATCAGATCAGCACCAACAACGGGACATTTTAACCTCCGCTCTGGCCCTGTTTCCACCCAGCCGTACAGTTTAGTGAGGCTTAAACCTACATTTAAATAGTAGCCTTAAATGTTCAATAGTCTAATATTTGTCTTCTCGCTTACATATTAGTGAAAATTGTCAAGGTCATTTTGTTTGTTTCTTCAGTGAAGTTCATAAACTACTATAGTTTCAAGCAAAGTCTTTGTTAGGATTTTAAGAACGAAGGAAGATGAGGATATTTCTGAATTGTATTGCATGAATAGGGTGTATTTCTTTAGACTTTCCTTCAAAAAAATAAAATCCTACTTCGGCAACACATCAAAAGGGTGCTAAAATATGCTTGTTATTTGTGTATTGTGTAAAACATGAATAAACTGCAAAATGAGCAACAAATGCGCAGAATAATTTCACCCACCTCTAATATACAGTATATACACAGCGGTAATTTGGCAAATGTTAATATAATTTAGAAAAAAACTTCTAATCTAAAGAGTAAACCAATGTTTTTTCTTTCATTTCTTAAATTAATATACAGAATCAACACAGAGCTCTTGTTTATAGGTCTATTTGCCTTTTCAGAGATACTTTGGGCTAAGTTGCTATATGACAGTTGAACCAGCACTAGAAGGTGACAACTATTCCCGTGTTTGAATTTGTAAATATCTAAATTTGCGTTTATTTTTATTTTTATGTTTTCCTGCTTTGGTAACAGTGTCACTTGCAGAAATTACTGTACTATTTTGTCAGAAAGCTTGTTGTAGGGAGTTGTTTCTCTGCTCTATTTATCTTCCATCTCTGAATCCACAGCGGTGCCACGGAGCACTGAGCTGATCGGTCTAACATGTATCTGCTGTTCCCTCTGGATCTCCACACCCTGAACATCTCCTCCACAGATGCCGCTGCTCCCTGGAGACCGGCGCCACATCTCCCCAACTTCCCCGTTGCTGATTGTCAGTAAACGTGTTGACATAAATGTAGTGTGGCTACTAATGAGCTGCCAGGGAAGCGCCACTGTCAGCTCCTTAAGACCTGTCAATACAAGACAGCGGCCGGTGCGAGCTCATTACTCCGTAACACTAACATGTCTCGCGTTAGATTAAAGCAAGCGGCGCACAGTTTTTTCATTTATTTGAAGGCCAGATCATCAGCAGGGGAAAACATGTGGAGACATTAAGATGCAGCGTGGACATGTGTGGACTGTGACAGGCCGGCTGCAATTGAAATTCATGGCAGGTCTGAAGCAGTGTGGTACTTGGGTAGGCACAAAGCTACACGTTTAATGTTTATGGATAGCAAAACCTACATAGGCTGTTATTATGATTTCAGCGCGGCATGGACAGCTTAGTTTCAGTGTTGGAGCGTGTGTATTGTATGTGTACACGGCCCTGGTGTTTGTTTGTGTCACACAAAAAACAGATTAGTGAAAACATGGAGGTAAAATAAGCAGCCTGACCTTGCTCTGAAACTGAAAGGCAATCCTCTGAATGATCCGCGGGTCAGTAGCTTTGTCCTTCAGACAGTTAAAGTCTATCCTTCTCATCCGCCCTCCCCCACAGCCTGCCCGCTATGTCCTCCTCTGCCTCTGTACATTTCGTCTACACTACTTATCTCACATTAAGGCTTCATTCCCAGCAAGGACTACATTGGAACATCAGTTCACTTCATTACAGACAGTTTGGGTGATTTGACTCCTCTATCTTGTGAGAGTTTCTCAGGGGTGTCTTTGTAACATTGCAACAATGTGACATCACTCTAGCACCATGCAGTACCATTTGTACTCACTGGCAAAAGTTAAATGGTTATTTTTTTGAGTAGCTCACACTGAACCTGTCACTGAAATCTACAGCTGTGCAAGCTTTTACCCCCTGAACTGGCCGGTGCAACCCCAAGACTGTGTAGATGAGTTAACATAATATAGAAAGTCCTGTGATATCCACATTTGAAGTCTCTAAATCATCGAATCATTTCGTCTTCTTTCTGGTGGACGCAAAAATATTCATATCACTTTTTTCAATTGATCACAATGCATGTACCGGTATATTTTTCTTAAAGCTTTCTGCATCTTCTGAAATTTCCCACTTCGTATTTAGATTTTGTCTTGTTTTAATATTAATCTCTGCTTTATTCTAATAAAACATTTTTTTAAGAAAATAGCTATAAACACGTCACTGTGATTATTTAAATGTCACTCAGAACTTGACGAGACAAAACAATTGGAGTAGTGGTTGGTTGTTTGGAGCTTAGAGCTGCTGCACTTGACACAGTTGCAGCAATACAAAATATAACAATAAAATAAACAAATACCCCAAACCTTGTAATATCTCATCCCTGTAACAGCCCCCAGGTCAGATTCCACAATTTTAGCCCCTCACTAGACGTGTGTTACATGGTTGTGTCAGTAAAAAGGCCTATAAGTAAATAAAAAGTGCAACTGGGTCCAAAAGCTACTTAAACGACTCCTTCTGTATGGTTTATATAAAATCACTCTTGCAGTTTCATTCTGTTTCTTGCAAATCTGTCTGTTTCCACGTGCTGCTGGGTCTGGCACGCACCAAAACACACTTGCGAGTCTTCAAATGCGTGTCATCTTTTCATGTCTGCTCTTTGAACGCGGCTGTTTGTGTTATTTCAAGACGTGATTGTTCCTGATGACAAGCCGTGATGGCACTGATGTCTCTGATCTGCTGCTACGCCTCAGAGGCAGACGAGCCGAGACGCAGCGAGGATGGCAGCCGATACTACCAGCCATATTAAAGACTTCCCCCGCAAGAACTCTTTGAGCTGTGAAATGTTTGACGCTTTGAGAACGGAGAGCGGGTTGCCAGGTGAGCGTGCATTAGCAACAACAGCCCCCTCCTCCGTTTTTTACCCGCTCATTCCTCCAGATACTATATGATGTCTCGGGAGTTGCTGTATTCACTGTAAATTGCGAATGTGTCAGCAAGTTCCACATGTCAGTTATGCAGTGGGTAATTACAGTTAGAAGAGAGGTCTGTTGTGGATTCTATATTGTCGGCTTAAGCTACTATGGTTCTCTTAATCTTTTGTTGGTACAAGGTGGTACATGCCCTTTTTCTTAAACGGTAATCCATGTGGTCCTGTTGCACGATAATTTGTTGTGAAGACGTCTGTGGCGATGTACCAAAAAGAGGCAGACGGAAATCAGTGCCATAGTCAGCAGACTTATTTTATTATATTGTTTTAGATCAATACTGCGATACGAAATGCCCAAAACATAAAATAAGGATTCACATGTGTCATCGATTATAACTGATTGTCCAGTTATATATTGGACTGAGATTAATACGGCAGACAATTTTTGACATCAATATCCCATTCAATTTCAGAACTATATTTAAGCCTCAAAACTCCTGCCATGGATACACTAAATGTATACCTTTGGAGCATACTGATGGCAGCAGGGAAGAAGGCCATTACAAAAAATGGAGGATGCAAACTGTTCCGACAATCGAGGACTGGTTACAATTTTAACTGACAATCAAAAAATTAAAAAAATTACTTTTGGACTGAATTTGAAAAAGGACCTCTTTTGTGTTGTGTTTTGTATGTTTACATATTTTAAATATATTTTTTAAAAGTGAAAACTGTCTAATAATGTATTAAGTATTTTATTATTGGAGCTGAAAGCAGCCATCTGATTGGCTGATCTTGGATGGTCCACCCTAGTGTCAAAAAGCCGTTCTAAAAATAAATGCATGTGAATTTTAACGATGTGCCAAAGGGTTTGTGAGCGCTAGGTTAGATAGATTTAAATATATACTTCCTCCATTCGTGGTGTGAAGATCAGGGACTCCAGCTTTACTTTGTTGGGTCTATATTGTAACAGTTTGGCTTTAATTATTTAATCCTTTTGGATGTAGATCACACACAAGAATATTATTGCAAAGCCACAGGTTTTCTGGTATGATAGTCAGAGGGAAAAGTTAAAAAACTACATTCAACTGCAGAATCCATTTAAAAGTTGGCTACGCGAACACAATACACATACCAAAAAAAGAATTGTGCAACTTTATTTTCTGGAAGCTCCCCAAACACCGACCTACATTTCCTTTCAATCTGGGTTATCACTGCTAATCTCACGCTTTTAAGAGCTGTAAAACAGAAAACAGATTGCAAAACCAGTGCATTTCTCATACACGTTGAGCTGCCGAATAACTAGATTAGAGTCAAACATGTGGGATAAACAGTGGCAGAAGCTTTAGGCCAGCATATGCGGTTAACCAAGGTGAACAAATCATACACAGGTTAATCTAGTGATCATGCAGGAATGCTCACAGATCAACATGCCACAGACACACGTTCAATGCTGACGCCCAATATTTTCCTGGAGGGCCAAGTTCAACTTTCCCTGGTTATCTTTAGCCGCAGTGGTAGGAATGCCTACCACTGTGCCACAGTCACAGGGAGAGATGTTGAGGTATTTCATTCCTCTTTAGTATTTCTGTGGTCTACGGTGCACTTCATAAACACGGCTGCTACTGAGGAGAGAAAGGTTACTACATTCAAGATAACAAATCACACCAACAAATCATATCATCTTCAATTTTATTTTAGAAATGTGGTAAGTATTTGGGTAGACCCAACTGTATTCAAAAGGTTGGTATGAGTGAATGGGTATTTTATTGTTTTAGTCGCAAAGCATGAATAATATGTGAAAAGATTAGAAGTAATGAGTTTTCAGACTTGTTTACCCAGTGCTCAATGTGGGGAAGGGCCCGACCAAAAGTCTGTAATGTTGTTTTATCATAAAGAAAATCAACAAATTTGTATATCCACTATAACATTTCTATTGCATCATCCAAGCCAATTTAAAAAAGAAAAAATCTATTTCCTTCTGTGTTATTTGTTGAGCCACTAAGGTACTCCCCAACATGAACAGCACATTCATGATGAATGTAAGATGTGGCTCCTGTCCTTCCTTGCAGTATGCATTTGAGCCCATAGGTTGTTACTATGCTATGGTTTGGTATGGCTAATCCATGAAAAGGCTTACATATTTATTGCTTTGTCCTGGATAGCAGAGTCAGCTATATAAATAATCATATCATGCAAGCACTGTGCATGTGTTATAAAATGGAGAGAGAAAAAAAACGAAAAGAAAAGATCATTATTAACATAATATTTCATGCCAAATGTTAAATTGTAGGAAGGCAACCATGACCAGAATAATGGAGGCTTAATCCTTGTATAGCAGTGCAGAAGCATGGTATAGCTACATAAATGTGTGGTGTAACTATTTTCTATTTTGCAGCATTTTATGAACAGTGTTTAAACTAGTGAATGTTTTGATTGAGAGTGGGATTCTGTCGCTGTGTCCATGAGCAAGGCACTTCACCCATCTTCCCCATATAGGAATGTCGTGTGTGTCCGTCAATGATGCAGACTGACACCCTCGCTTCTATCCTTCAACCACAGGGCAGATGTGGCTACAGAACAGATTTTAATGTAGTGCTTTTGAAGGCTTGTCAAACTGGTAAGAAGCAATACAAAAGTAAGGCATTATTGAACATTTTTATATTTTTTTATTGTCTTTTACTGTCTTTTTCATCATATTATCGGCTGCTGCCATTTTTCTAAAATAACATCAAATTTGAGAATATCCAAAATACAATCTATTTCGTCAATAACTGACTATGCCAAGCACATTTGTTGTAATTGTACATGCCTGTATGACAACACCCACAACATAAACCCAGTTCTGCAACAAAGACAGTGCAACCAATTAATTCTCCGGCCTGTAATAATAATTCCACACATTCAGAGACAGGTTTCGCAGCAACCACAAACTCCAACCACTAAAGTCTAATTGCTGCCAAGTTCTAATGCAAGAGTGGGACAGCCCCCAAAACATAAAGATTTTGCATTCCACAGACAAAACTGCATTTCCAATGATTACCTCGGACGCTGCTGACTCCATCTGAGGATAAATGAACGTCTCCTACAGCTTTATGTCGCCATGGCGATGACTCACATGTCTGGTGTCTCTATCGGAGTTGACCTTAAGATGTGACAAGTCTAGCTGGACGAGAATGGTCCAATGTGAAGACAGAAAGAAAGCATCCATCACTTTGAAATATATAAAATGGTTATAATTCAGGTTTTTAAGAGCTGATAGAGGTGAGGCTCAGCTAACAAATCAAACAACGAGGTCAAACAAGTATTGTAAAAAGTGCTTCTACATGTGCACTCAAATGACTTATGACATGAAAACTTCAACATGTTTGAGATCAAAAAGAGGAACATATGCAATTGTGGTACATGGTTTGATTTATTAGACATCAAATGTTTATTCCACTGATATCTCCAATAGCCAATCTCTGCCTTCTATTCAGCTAAAGTCTAACATCTATACATCTCACTTAATGCTATACTGCTCATAAACTCATAATTGATGAGGATGCCTTATTTATGCCCATCTCTGTTCATACAACTCTCAGGTCATGGTCGTTTTTCAGACCTTAGTTCAAGACGTGTTGGGGGCTACAGGAAATTTTAGCTGCAATACAACTTTCTACCACTTTTTTTTACATAAATCACTTTTATTGTATAACATAAACTGGTTAGAGAAGAGCAAGAAAACTTGTTTCAAAAGGTGAATCAATTTGTACCAACAAATACAATACTGGTGTTACAAATGATTAGGTGTCTTGCTCAAGGACACATACTCGAAGAAGTCTCTGCTGATTTTGTTATGATGAAAAAGCACAACCTTCAACAGAATCTAGATATACTCTCCTGTTTCCCATTTTACCTTGAGTGAGGTATGTATGTTGCAACAATTTGTTGCACATTTTACACAGAAAACCAACCATACACAAACTGTGAGCAAATGAAGTTGTTTTGCAGATATGCAACATTTGAAAATTGAGTATTTCCTTAAAAAGTAAATTTGCAACAAAAAAAGCTGATTAAAAATAAAAATGAAAAAAGGTTCAGTTATAAACTTTCAAATAAGGGTATAGGGTGATATTCCTGAACGTTTGTGATTAATTGTACAGACATGTCACATTTGTCCGTGAAATGTCTTTAAACCTCAACTAATATGTTTAAAGACATTTTTGTTGGATTGACATAATATTGTCTGACTATTGTTTATCGGGATACTCCCAAAACAAATAATATCAAGATATACATTTTTGTCAAGGTTGAGTTGTTTCCCAAACCTAACAGGTAAAACAGCACCATCGTAATCCATACAATATTAACCATTGGAAACTCAGGTAAAGCTGCAGTTATACTTCTGAAAACCCTATAGTGTTATTAGTATGCACTGACCCCACACCTCCTTCTTCCCCCTCCCTGCACTGGGATGACAGATCGATGGAAGAGTGACAGCGGGTGAGGAAATAGAGAGAGATCCAGGATTTACATCGTCCCGTGACACCCTCATATAAACGGCCTGCCATGGTAGCCACAGTGACAAGGACACTCGGATTCTGCTGCTCACAACTTCCAACATTTGCTGTCTCACTCTCTCTTCCCTCCCTCTTTAGCGGATTTCAGCGCAAAGCGTATAACCTTTGTGAATTATTTAGTTTATTGACCTCTGTGGGGATTTAATATGAAGGTCGTTTCCTGCTGGCAGAGCGAGAGCCGGCGGGGTCCTCAGGTGACACGGCCAAGGTCGCCCGTCTCCCTCCGGTTAATAATATATTTGTCACACGCACAGCCACAACGCCATCGCCTTCCACTTGATTAGTGCAACCAATAAGGACTGCCAAAGATAATAAAGTAGACATTGGCTTAAGGAGATGTGTCAAATGTCCACAGCATCCCTCCCTCCCCTCCTCCCTTGCCTCCCCTTTCTTTATTGTTTCCTAGATGAAGGTTAAAGGGAGATGCTGAACAGACAGAACAGCCCCAGGGCCGTGAAGTGGCCTGCCTCGGAAAAATGCCAGCACTCTGGGTATACATACAAGTCCAGTGGAGAGTCAAGAGGGTTTTAGTGGTCACAGGGGCCAAGCATCCACACAGCACAGGGGCATCTGGGTTACCGAATCTGATGCACACCAAAGGCCAGGAGGGGAGCTGACCGCACCTGTCATGGATAAGAAGCTACAGGGTCTTATTAGCGCTCTCCGACAAAATGGCGCCCTATAGGTGAAAACCAGGTGAGTTATTGCACGGACAAGGCAAGGCATTACAGTATGAGGCAGAACGGGAGGCGAATATTTCCTGGCACAGTGCTGCTATGAGGATAAAAAGTGAGCAGGTTTAAATTGTTCAGGGGTGAACAAGACTTAAGTGCAACATTATTGATTTCATTGTACAGGAGCTGGTGATAATGGAGAATTCTAGGAGGCCCGGCGGTGACAGGAGAAAGGACAGTGGTGTGAAAAGGGAAGGTGGCACAGTGAAGGTTGTGCGGCGCTCGTGTCTCATCCGGTTTGTCCCTTTCCCTGAGCCTGGAATAGTTTGCATGGAAAGGTCAAAGCAATGTGACTCGCGTATGCAAACCACATCTGTGAGATACAAAAGGTGGAGGTGATCGTGTGAGTAGGCAATGTATAAGACAGAATATGCAGCTGTCAACAAGCTACATTAATACACTTATTTGTGTTACGTTTCTACATATAAAGAACTGTTCTCCTGTGGACTACAAGGATAATTAACACACTTAGTAAAATGTCTGTCAATTTTGCGCCGCATAATAGTCGAGTGGCCTAAACGGCAGCACTTATGTCAGCCTCAGCGTCGATTCTCGATTCCAGCAAATTGCTCCCTGCTATTTGAGCTGGTGCAATTATCAAATCAAGACTACAATTATATAGGTATTAGAATGTCAACTGTAAACAACAAAATATCCTGTTTGAAAAAACAAATCTACTAACCCTTTAATTTTTATCTTGAAGTGTTAATGCTCCTGTACGTGTTTGAAATTAGCACTCTGAACAAACATCTTGTTCACTTCAATTCAATGCTTTGGCTGTTTTAAAAGTGAGCATTTTTTTAAATATGATTGAACAGAATTCCAATTTGAATTACAAACTTCTTCCTGTGGTTTGTAAATAAATACAAACATTTTTGCTGACTAACTATAGCTGACAATTTTGAGAGTGAAAAGTATTGTGAACGTAAATTAAATACATTTAGTTTTCAAATTAAAAATGTATCCAAGCTACACATTTGCAAATGCTATTTCTCAGACTGTAAGAAGACGCTTACTTTAAATCAAGCCGATTCTGTCCGCATGACCCCTGTGAGCACATATGAGGGTGTCAGAGGGTGGTGATGAAGCCGATACCAGTCTGAAATAAACATTAGGAGCCAGTGGAGATGGGAGGCCACACCTGCCAGAGTATTAGCATGATGTATGATTTGACTAGAGCGGCGACGCAGTACATTCTCCGTGAATGAATAGATTTGTTGAGTCTATTAATGACCTTCTATTCTAGACCTTTTTCTCTATTATCTGAACTGCCCGGCGCCATCCATAACATGGGCCGCTCCTATCTTATAAATCATTGTTCCAGGCCCATCTCTGCTCTATCATGACAATTAGGCTCAAAGCTAGGATTCGTGTTTGCTAAATCCAGATTAACATGTCCCACCTCTATATCTATAGAACATATGAAGAGGATTAATGGAGACAATGCGCTCCATTATATTTGAGATGGTCTTGTGACAGAGGGAATTAACATTAAGGAGACCCTAATCACTGCAGTTCATCCTAATGCACCAAGGTGACATTTTACAGTCGCACTAAAAAAAGGACTTGTGAAGAACAGCCACAAAGTGTTATACTCAATTCAATGTATCTATTTATTTATTTAATTAAACCATATATCATAGCCATATTTTTATAGTAAGGATACAATGTATGTAAATTCAATTATACAATTTTATGTCTATAGAAAAGCTAAATTGCAAAAGAACAAACAATATTGAGACTGCTTGTAAAACGTGTCAGTTGGACACTAACAGTACTTATTTTTTACGCATTTTGTATAACCCTTTTATTGATCATTTACCCTTGTGCTAGAACTTATTTAGCTCTTCAGCCCTATTTCAGTTATAGGTTTTTAGTTACTGGTTAAGGATATAATAATATAACAGTAAATAACAGTCTTTTAAAGCTGTCTGTACAAGCTTTTAAAAATCAGGTTTTGAGATGATGTAAATGGAGGTTTCAAACTGCTATTGAGTAAGTTGTATTTAAATATATAACTAATTGCTAGCTGTCACAACCCTCTTGGCACCTACTTAATATTCACATGCATGAAATTCTGGGCATGTACAAAGTTTTAGAACAGCTTCTTTCACACAGCAAAGTTAAAATGGGGTGGACAGTCAATCCAAGTGCTGCTTTTGGCTCTTACTTCAGGGGCTGCAGATGTTCCTTATCTTTATTGAATCCCTAATTCCGTTCGTGGAGTGAACCATTTTGAAAATGGATCAATTCACAATTTCTTGTAATAATTAATTACAATTAATTTGAAGGGGTTTTCATTTAATTATTTACTACAAATGTAAATTATACTTTATTATTTACTAGCCCTCTCAACAGTATTAACCTTCCTCCTGGCACACCATATACTACAACTACAGCCCTGACTGGAGCTAACTTAAGGCTCTCGGGTCTCCATGCACTTCTAAAGTAACTGTGTGGCTCAGACCTCATTTGCAACCAGACGAGCCTATTGTAACAGCAAATAAAACAATATTGATTTGGGGCGAGTGGCAACCGGGGCTGTGCATCTTATTGATCCGGATCAAGCACTTATCACTCTTAGACCCGGAGTGTGCCAATGCTAAAGCGCAGGTCTTAATTACGTCGGTGGCCTTTACATGATTCCACGCCTAATGATGCTCCGCTGAGTTTGACCTTCTCCGGGTGGACACAAGGCCCCGCTACATACACGGATACAATTTTACAGCTTCAATCATTTCCGAAGAAGTTCCACCCTAGGATTGTAGGTGGCGCGGGCTTGTTATTTAATATTTAACATCTCTCTGCGGTGTTGAATCTGCCGGTGCATCAATATCAGTGAGTAGCGCTGACCTTGTCCACAAAGTGACTGCTTTGTTAATGGGAGGTTACAGTGCTCCCAGCAGCCATATGTTGTGCTTTAGTGCTGCGGGGCAAGGCACTCAACTTTGACTTAATGACAGTAATGACAGTGGAAAGGTCAATTTAGTTTAATCACAACATGCGTGATGTTTTAGCGGATGGAAAAAGGTGACACAAGGAGAGAGACACCCTGATCATGTGATTGCTTCCTGTCAAACAATGTCAAATGTAATCATTAGCCAGGCTGTCTATTAAAACATCTATAAAGTTTTATTGAATTGACTTATTGTTGATTTACACAGACACAGTAGGAAGAGTGCAGACCAAGAGCAATGCTACACACTGATATTTGTGTCTTTGTTCCCTTCGTCATTGGTATCTTTTCCCTAACATAACAAACTTTTGCTACTAATGGTTCTTTTGCCATTCCATCTCTTAAGCGCTACCAAGCCCTACAACACTCTCCTCTGGTTGTTTTTCTGTGACAACAAATATGCACGGGATCATCATATCCTCAAATCCAACAGCAATGGAGTGCTAAGAGTTTGCTTTATAGCATGTTATTCTAAAAATCTAAAGTTAAAGAAAGCCGCAGATTGCAAAGTTGAAAAGTCGGCCTTCTGCCGAGATTGGGAAGTAATTCAGCAGTGCAGGCCAAACATGGGAGGATACAAGCCGCTAAAATGAATTCAGTTCACCGCCAATATATGTAAAATGCATGCAAATATTTTTCTTTCTGGCCAGGCAAGGTCTTGATCAATGACAAATTAGCTAACTTCCATTTGGCTCAACAGAAAACCAAATCCTTATTTTAATGGTGTCTGGAATTTCCACACACAAGTCAATGAAATTTAAAAGTAGAATGAACATCGTGGTGATAAATACAGTCTCACGATGACTATGCTTAGCCTTGTATAGATCGTGGCCTGTATTTCCAAAAGTTTAAATACCATGCTTCAGTGTCACGTAACCCATGGATCAGACTTCACCCTCAGCCTACTGTGGCTCCAGCATCAAAATGCCCTCAAGATGAACTCTCTGCAATGATAAAAAAGTAAAATGCAATTACCTCCAACAGATATTTAACCATTACCATTGCAAAGCCAGTGTCGCTTAAAGGTAATAATGTGCACCTTTTGCATAGGCCTTGGCGTGATCTGCCTTAGAGGAATAGGAGTGTAATTGTGATTCTCAGAAATGTCATGCTGTCTGAAAGACGTAGCGCATTATGAAAATAAAATAAAGGTTCACAAACTCATGAATATATTTACTTAGGCCTGCCAGGTCAACAAACCCTGATACAAGCATGAAGAAAACAAACAGACTGCGTGCATTTCCCACATAATGTGGAATACACTCACAATATGGTGCTAATGCAGGTGCATTACTGTAGAAGGAGAGATTTAGTATTGTGATGCACCGCACGTTTTGATCAACTGAAGATTTGAGAAGAAGAGTCCATAACAGCAGACATAGATTAGGGGGCTAAAAGGAGCATTGCCACTCAAGCTTCTGTCAATTGTTGAATCTCAGTACTAGGTCAGTCAATGGTTCCTGTGCCCTCTCATTTCTCCCTCTGCCTCCTCTCTCAGCAGTGATCTTCTCAGATCTTTGGAGGAGGGAGTAAAATCAATGGAGTAAAGTAATCACTTGGCGGAAGATACAGCGGAGGCCCGGGGCCCACCCAACTACCTGAGTTCCATTTCACGCCTCAGCAGCTGCAACACAAACACACAGCGCTCGCCTGTATTCTCATCTTAAACAACACGAGCAGCCAGTGCTCTGCACCCAGGTGACCTATCAGTCCCCAGAGGAAGCTCCCAGATTGCACTGCAGCACATGGTTCTGTCTACGCACAGCCCACTATTGATCTGCAGTCTTCTTCACAGAGCTCTGACAATGCCAGCATCACCAGATTTCCAAAATGCCAAGTGCACAAACCTGCCCCAGAGCCAGTGACATCAATGGCAAATGTGTGTCAGGTTGAGTCCACATGGCCCTGTTTAATAATGCAGTGCTTTTATGACAAAATGGTGCCTAATAAATTAGACCAAATGACAAAATTTGAATTCAGCCATTCCTCTCCACTTTCTGCGTTTCTGTGTGGCCACAACACGGCTTCTTGGCCAGCATGCGAACAGTGGCCAGTGTCTAGACAATGCCACTGTACTGGTTCTTTTACCTTAGGTTGGTATGAGAGGAGAGTGGGTGGAGGGTCACAGTCGGTGGCAGGGAGAAGCAGCAACAATTGTAAAATGCAAATGTTTGTGTGTGTGTGTGTGTGTGTTTGTGTGCACTGTAGCTGCTGTTATAACAAGGACCTAAGGGAGAGGTCAGCAGTGCCTCAGAAGGGTCAAACCAAGAAGGGAGCTCAAGAGCAATGGCTGCAGCATTAAATACTAACTAGACACATTACCGCGTGTCCTTAGGTCTCAGCAGCCGTGTTGTTTATGTATGGGGTCAATACGGGCCAGTCATTTTTTCTGGGGTTACCCATTTTAAGCCGCTCACACACAGCTTCTGTAGCTTTATTAGTTTGCATAGCAGCAGAGGAGCAGTGAACTCTTAAATATACGGTTACAATATGAAATAGGGTTAGCTTTTAAATGTCCTTATCAGAATCGGTGTGTTTACTCAGAGGAATAAAATAAATATTCAAAGTAGTGGGATGAAAAGAGCATTCAAAATAATAATGCAAATTCCCCAATCTCCACTTAAATTATTTGTCCAAAACCACCCCCAGTCAAAACATATAGTTGTTTGAAGGCCCGCAGTAAGGAATGGCCTTAAAATAAAGAGGCTGATACTTTGCTGTAGCGACTCCTAAAATGGAATTTTACTCAAAATTCACGTAAATATGTGTTTGTTCTTGTAAATATGTTGATAGAACCATGACCTTTGACCTGTGTACGTAAATTAGTTCAAGTGAACATTTGCAGCAGATGTAAAAAAAAACTCTCCTCAGGCATTTTTAATATTTCAGTGGGATTAAAGTCAAGTCTCTGTGACCCTGACTTTTGAGTCAAAATATACAAAATTATGATGAATCATATGTTATAGCCTCGGTTAGAAATATTATGCTGCACTATTTAAACTGCATGTAGAAAGCTGGAATGATATGTATTGCACCGCCGTGGAAAAGATATTGTGGAAATATTGAGAATGTTGCCTTTAGTGCAACCATTTATTTTTATTTTTATTTTTATTTTATACTATAGTAATTTTAAATTGTCCCTTAAATGCATGCCCTTTTGTTTGACTGAATATATGTTGTTTTATTATTGCTCAGTGTTTTGTGTTGCACCTTCATGCCGAGACATGTTCCATGTCATGACATGTCATGTTCCATGACAAGCTCATGTCTGTGAAGTTTGTTCATTGACAATGGCAATAAACCCCTTTCTGATTCTGATTCTGATTGTTGTCATATCTGACTGGTAGCAGTGCTTATATTGCCTTCATGTGCTAAGTGGTAATTACAAACGTTTTTATTCAAGTGCTTTTGTGGTAGTTGGTGGTTGGAGAAAGAATCTGTCAAAATTAAAAGATAAAAAAAATAAAAATTGACAAATATACATACATACAACACACAACATTTATTCAATATCCAACAGATTACTCTGGAAAAAAGCAAACAATAACTGCCCTATTATTTAATATTGCAAGGTGGAAATAAGGACATTAAAGCTGTGAATGTAGCATAATTATGTTACATCAATCAGCTGACACGTGTTAAAACTTTTTGTATTCTTCACCACTGTGTTCACCATGGTGAAAGTTAAAGGTGAAAGGTCATGGGTAAAGGTTAATTCAATCTGAAGGCAGCAATCATTTTGGCTACATTCAATCATCAACACAAATGTTTATGGTGCAGAGACGTTACGTAAAAAAAAAAAAATATATATATATATATATATATATATATATATATATATATATATATACACACATACATACTTATTACAGCCTTACATTGCTATATTTTTTAAATATAAAGCACAGCTTGGCTTCACTATAAGAAGGCACGCTAAACTAAGTCTTTCCTACCTTCACAGTGTGCTTCCATCTCTTCTGCTTCTGACAGTTTATTGTTTTAACGCTCGTCCATTTATTGTGTACAAGTTGAGCCACTGCCTAATTGTTGCCATTTCTTTGAGCTGGCGGTGACCCTGACAGCCCTCTTCCTTGTTGCCACAGACTAATGCACATCTTGGTCAGCCTCAGTCAATTTAAGTAAGAGTTTGTTTTGCTTTGAAGATAGGTAGAGACCATTAAAGCCGACATATATCAAAGCGAGACACCATCTGCTGGGGATGTTTGTGTGAGCCTGCTTCCTTACTCTTACTCTGCTCTGGCAACACTGTCTCTGGAACAAAATATTTCCCCTCTGGTTATTTTAGCTTGAGTTGTTGCTAATAAGAGATTGTTTATAGGAGTTTCCAGAGAATCAACAATGGCAGGATTTTGGAAAAAAAATGTAGTGAGATTTGTCAGACAAGTATACCATTAGACTTTCAATTTATAAGATTTGCTGTTCACAAAGCACATCTTAAACAACTCCAGGAACTGTAACATTTGGGAGAAGACTGAAATATAAGAAATAAGACAAGAATCACACGAATCTCAGAACACATTTGCAGAAGTCTAAACTCCAGGTACAGCAAGATTTTTCAATAAAAAGATGGGCTATAAGACTTTCTATCATCAAAATAATTGCTGTGTTTGCAATGTGATAATTGTTGCACAAACTCAAATTGCAATATTGATTCGATTGTCATTTGTGGAGTTTAATAAACACTGGGAAGAGTTTGGGAGCAACCTGCCTTTAACTTCACATGAACATGGTTAACGTCAAAATGCCAAGGTTCCCGGGACGGTGACTGTGCTGAGATGATTCCGAGCTAAACTTTTGCGCTTCTGTTGCTCGCCGTATAGGCAGAGTGTTCCTTCGTGGCTCGAGGTCACCCTGATCTCTAATGCCTCTCCTCCTCCTCTCCCCCGTTCTTCCTCTCCTTGTCTGTGTTTTGGTGATGTTATCTTCTCACTCTCCTCCCACTCACTGCTGTTCCCTGGATGAGTGCTTCATTGTTTTTGTCCTTGCGTGGCTTTGCAGATTTGGGTGTACTGCCTGTGCGTGTAAAGAGGCCTCGCACTCAGTTTGACCTGTTCCCTTTTACAACTGCAGAGGTCATGTCTGGGCTAATTACTCTATATGAAAAAGTGTACTCATCAGCAGCCAGTTTATGGGCTTTTTCATTAGTCTCTTCATTATGCAATTAAAAGCTGCGCTGCGTGTTTTTGTTACACACAGTCAAATGTGACGCATATGGCTACTGTGACAAATCAAGGGCACATTGGACACATTACAGTTTATTTGACTGAAGTAATGTCATGGAGGTGGTTATGATAGCAGACGTGATCCTACTCATCCAGAAAATGACTGACTACAATACCTGAGTTAATACATGAGGTACAAGACTATGCACATGCACATACACTACATCAAAATTAAGACTAAACTGTGACTAACCGGAAACTAAATAATAGGACCACAGCAAGTCTACATCAGGACTAAACAGGGCTCAAACCAGGACATGGCCTGCTCCAGACATTTTTCGAGGAAGGTCAAAGGGTGTGCTAGAAGGTCTTCCATAGGGGGTTATAAACACTAATGTGGAATTGTTAGATTTATTTTAGCGGAATTTTCAATGTATTTGCAATTTGATTTTTAGACAAGATTGAACAAGGGGCTAAAATGCTAGGGGGATCTATGGGGGTACATTGGCCATCTTACACGGGACTGGTCAAGTGTGAATGCACCTGTGACATGCAGTTTTGCCTGTCAATATATGAAGCAACTGGTTAAGCTGGGGTACCTAGTGATTAAATACACACTCCTCTCCAACTCTCAAAGCTGGCAGGATGTTTATTTTGCCACTGGCCTCTACTAAATTCTTCATTCCTCACCTCCGGGCAAAAAGCAAATCAGTTGTAAAGCAGGGGTTTTCTTTGAAATTAAATGAAAAATTTAACATCTCATTTAAGTTTTGATGGACTGCTGTTTCATGCTGTAAATTTACATACAGAAAGCTTTACATTGCGCCATATTGTTTTTGACAACTGCCTTGTGCCTAATCAATGTCTTTCCAGTTGTTGCTTGTTCCGTGATGCTGCCTGGCGCCACATGCCGAGGTGCTATCCATCTGTTTACCCAGGTTGTGTAGCGCTTTATTTTCTGATTCTGATCATGCACGCTGGCAAGTTTCACACAAATCAAACACACCTTCAGATGTGGGTCCCTCCACAGGGGGCTGAGTGATCGACAAGAAAGACGCAGTGCCTCCCCCCAGAAGGGCCTCCAAAATTGATGCGCCCTTTTGGTTCTGGCAACGGTGACCTTAACAATGTGAAACGCTCACGTAGGAGGGCTCCAGCCACTGCCTCACTGCTGATCAATCTCACAGGCTACAACGTGAACTCAGCTCCCCTTCTCATGATATGTGCTTAAATTGTTGTTTTGTTCTGCGATGGCAAGTATCAGGGATGAAGCCAGGACAGCACAAGCAATGTCTTGTGCATCACTACATCATGTCATATGTGACAGCCGTGTAAGAGGAGAGCTATTAGGAAGCACGCTTGAAGCATATGGTCCAAGGATTCCAACATGACAAACTCTGACAAGCTAAAAGTATCTGACAGGACGCAGAACATCAACAAAACCATGTCTTGAATAGTTAACTGCATGTTGCCCAGCTTTGCAATGCGTTCCATGATTATCCCCATTGCCCCGGGAGTTCTCATTACGGATTTCGACCTTGAAGGTGTAGCACGCTGTTGACATCTTAAATAAAAAAGACCGGAATAGGCACAATGCACATGCGAGGGACGCTCTGATCACATTGTCCGTGCTTGGAGACAAGACAACTGAAGCGGAAAAGCCAGTGGAAGTTCAGGAAGAAAAAACTAAATGTGATGAAGTGCTGCAAGGGTAAGATGTCTTTGGATTGACCCACTCCCTCCCCCCTTCTCTGCATCACCAAAAAAAAAACTCTTCCCAAACCAAATCCACCCAAACAGTGTGCGTGCTTCGTAACACAATCCCTATAGGCCATTACCTCAACCTGGCTCCCCTCTCTGACCCTGTCATCCTCATCTTTTCCCCTCGACTTATTACTCCCACTCGGCCGATCTCGCTCCTCCACCTGTTCTCTCACCCGCCCTCCCCCATCACCAACACCACGACTCCCCCCTTAGGTCGCTACTGTGTTCATGTCAAGGTAGGAAGCGCACTGCGTAATTCTCCCAGTGATACGGGGATGCTGACCTTTCGTTGCACCTTAAGGAAAGAGGGGGATTTTTTTTCCCTTCGCCCGGCGTCACTTCTCATCGGTGCTGACGGGTCCCGGTGCATTCTGGGACGCGAGGTCTGGAATCAGAGAAGTAGGATGGAGGGAAGAAGGAGGAGAGAGCGAGGGAAGAGGAGAGAGGGGGCACGGGCTGTCAGAGCGCTGAGTGTCAGGCCTGACCCCCCAGGTGGCCTAAAGGCAGACAGCAGACAGACCTGCTATTTGTTGCCTTAAACACCTCAGAGGGAGATGTCAGCGGCCATCACAGGCACACATCACCTGCCCGGACGCGGCTCATGCACTTTTATGAACATGCGCCGTACACTGACCGACCTCTAGTCAACATGGAAAAGCAGCACTTTCACGTAAATAGTCCTTAAAATTAGGTTACACAATTTAAAACAAATTGTTTAAACACAAATGTAGCAATCACACTGTAAGAACCCAAATCACAATAGTTGAATGGCCTCCATTTGACATAAATTTTAATAAATCTTGACGAGAATATTAAAAGAGAAATGACAACCACAAAGTAGTCTGTGAGATGAAAAAGAACATATGTCGGAAAATTTTGAACTACAATACACCAAATTGTGCATTGTTTTTAGAGATGAATAGAAGAAGGAAAGAGGGGGAAGCATGACTGGGCCCTTGAGGAGCAAATTTAGCTTTGTCGTTTTGTTTTTTTTGCAGATTGGAATGACAAATAAAATAACCTTGAATCATGATTAACTAGACTCACTGATGAAGCACCACTTTTACAAACGCCTGACTCCACTGTGAACTTTCCCTGATCAACGTAAGCTGAATGTGGCCTTTACTAATGTATGGGCATACACTCTCTAAGAAGAAAATTTTTCAAAAAACTATATCCTTACAATTTAAATTGCATTCAAGATTCTGAATACATTTTGCCTTGACACTTAACGCACTGCCTGTGAAATAAGCTGATGGGAACACAAAGAACTGATAATGTTTGTCTAGAAAAAGATAAAAAGATGAGCTATCTGTGACCTTTTAATTTTCAAAGCTTTCTGAAAATGTGAAAATACATCTCTAGTCAAATTGTTTCAACAGAGGCTATTGAAAAGGGCACACGATTTATTAAATTAGTAATTTGCTATCGCAGAATAAAGAAACATGAGCATGATTTTGCCAACATACAAAAAGGACCTCCAGGCTCTAGTCATGTACAATTCATCTACACTTTCAATGCAGATTGTTCAAATTCCATTACAGATGTTATAGAATAGAAATGACAAAATACAGAAAATAATATATTGAAAAACCCATGTGTTCATGTGTGTGCATCTCCGAACTATAAAGAAAAGTTAATTAGGGTTGGACTACTTTGACAGATCTGATTGGAGAGAAACGCACCCAGATGTTAAGGCTGACAGCTCATGGCGGAACTTCTGTTTATAGATTCTAATATACACTTCCTTGACAGCCCGCTCTACTGTGGTTCTGTACTAAACATTGGGAGAAATGTCAAAGGATTGTCACAGCTGTTATATATTAGCTGTACATTGAATAACATGGCATGTCATCTCTCTGTTAATTAGCAGGCGGCTTTGATGGAGCTGGAATGAGATCAAAATAAATGGGCCATGGTACCAATCTATTGTTTGAAGCCTGAAAGACAAAGATAGAGACTAAATTATACACACTACATTTTCAGGCAAAAACACGTCTTTAATAGGCAGCTTAGGGATTGCTTATGTATGTGTTTAATGCAAAGGTCAGCAATAGTCTTTCTCTGTGGAGTCTGCATGTTTTCCCTGTGCTTAGCGTGTTCCCCCAGGATTCTTCTACTTCCTCAAACTGTCCTTACGCGTACATATATCAGAGCGCTGGTGACTCTAAATCGCCCATAGGGAATGAAAGTTGGTGCAAGTGGTTGCGTGTCTGTGCATGTCTTACAAGTGCTGGCCCTGCAATTACCTGGCTATTGTCCTGGGGTTGTCGCACAATCTATGCAATTGAGACTCGATATCTATGAGACCACGAATCCAGACGACGATATTCAGACTGAAACTGTCAGAAATGTGGTAAAATGTGCTGATAAATCTCTCGTGGTGTGGTGGTGTTGAGGCTGTGTTCATTGGACAAAATGTGAATAAACTCAATTTAACTTAATCTCATTTCTATAAGGCACTTATTTTACATGAAAGAACTCTAACTTCACTTATAAATGAACTGAACTAAAGGGAACAAAGCAAAATGGCACAGAAGGAGGTAGGCTACATGTTTAAAGAAAAAGATGGGGAAAAGAATGTTGTTGCACAGGCTAAAGCCCATAACACTTGCTTCCACTTTCCTTGTGTGGCATTTGACAAATGTCCTTATTGGTCCTTGATTGAACACCTCTTTGCCCTTAACAGTAAAGTGACACAAGATGCACTGCTGTAGAAAGTCCCCTGACTCGAAGGCCGATGGGGAAGTGATAGTGTGTGGCAGAAGTCATGATCCCGTTTTCTGCCCGCTCTTGTGACGCTGTGGTTCATAGCTCCCTGCCTGTGTATGCTCTGTGGTCTACCATGAAGAAAGGGTGTTTGGTTTCACCACAGCAAAACGATTTTATGGAAGAAAACACAAAACCAGAACATATGTACACATAGGAAGTGGCCTATGAACATTATGGAAGATTTGTAGTATTGCATAACACTACATAGTTTGTGAATACATAGTTGCATCATGTAAAAAAGATAGAATCTTTCTGAAAGTCACAAAAACATGTAGCCTAAGAATAGAACTAGGACATTGTAATAAACTGTGTATTTGCATTAATTGAAAGTGAAATGTATAAAGAATTTTAATAATAATGCGAAATATTTCATGCTTTAAATGTATTCAGTTCAACATACATTTTTGTTTTTCTGAGGTCAACAACAATCCTCTACCGCTTGGACTGTGGAAAATAGGTATCAGTTTCCTCCCTGACACTGACACAGTACTAATTATGACAAATAAATTAAAATATTAAACGCTGAGTGTACTATTACTATGTATAGACTGTTTTTCACTTTATTGAATATACAAAAAATTGTCGCCAAATGTCCTTAGGAAAAAGGGAAATTCACAAAGTGTTCATCCCTGAATTTTGTGTCAGGAACTCCTTGAATTTGCCCATTGTTCCAAATTCAGAGACACAATTGTAGCACTCTTTTGGCCTCTGCATGATGGGAGGCGAGAGTCAGAGGAAACTGTTTCAAGTAGTGTACTTTTTTCATTACTTCCACCTGCAAAACCACACATTGGCTACTTAATCTTTTTAAATGAGACCTTTGAAACACTTCATGGGATGTTTCAGTGCTTTATTGGTGCATAAACTATAGCTCTGCGATTTTGGTAAAAGATGAAGGCCGTTTCCAGAAGTGTGCCACAGTGCCACATAGGCTGGACACATCTTCCGCCTGTCCCACAGCCCTGAAGCCTTTTAGGCCTTTTAGTTCAAGTAACTGTGGATTTAAATCTACAATTATTAGATCTACACAATGCTGTTTCACGAGTTATATCAGGAGCCCGGAAATGTTGTCTTATTGTCACGTTTGTTGTTTGTCTGTCCTTGGACTTTGGCATCTACTCATCATCTCCTGTCCCCTCTTTTTCGCCTTTTGAAAACTTTGAACCATGAAATAAAACAACTTTTTTTTCTTATTTTGTGACTGTGAGTCACATGCGTCTCCAGGCTCACAGTGCTTGCATTTGTTTCAAGCAGGGCAAAATAGTTTTATAGCCCTTGTGCTATCTTCAGATGTCCCACAGGTATCTGCAGTAGAACAGTAGAAAACTTTTTTTTTAACTTTTGAAAATATTGGAGGTGTTGAATTGTCTTGCCTATGCCTATGATACAGTGCTGGGCAATGTCCTGGCCACTTTACACAGTTCCTCACACCAATTGCAAGTGTTTTGTCTTGCTCAAGAAGGAACTATTGTGACCATCAAAGATGACCTGGTTGTCAAATAGATTGTTTTTTCTAAAACTGAGTCCAGATGACTACAACTGAATCTTTTTCTACAGATTGCTTAAAGACTGTTTGGGATAAAATAAACACATAGTCTTGGATGCCTAAAATTTCATGCCCCAGGTGCTGGCCCAGTTACTTGAAGAAGCCAGCACGTAATTCCAACCTGTGACTGCTCAGGCTGGATGTGCACTGGAAAGAGTTATTTATGTGTCATCTGCATATGCAGCTAGTATAACTTCAATGCCTTCTAAAAAAGTAAAACAATACTTTAAGAAGACAAAAAACAGAGATTGGCAGATTGCACTGATGGAGAGGAAGATTTTGACATTTCTATTGCTCAAAAGGTATTGTTTGATTGTTGAATCAATAACAATTTGATTGATTTTGTTTTTATTTGCACTGCTGAAATTGACTCTTCCACTGCACAAATTCTAATTTATTGAAATAAAATTGCACATAAAGATATTGAAAAGATGAAAATAAATTCTCATTTTCTGTGACAAGCCTTAACACTATGTATGACAGACATTCTATAATAATTCAATAATATAGGCCTTGATATATGTGACTACCGGTAATCAAACAGCTTTTGGTCAATGCGCACTGAAAACCATTAAGAGTGACGTTAACACCTTATTACGTCTTGATTGCTTACACTGATTTGAGAATAAATTTAATAAACGACTTCTCCCATGGGTCATTTTATTCTTGCAATATCCGACAAACAAATGGTTTGCTTACTACTACAAAGTCCTCTTTCAATGGCAGCTCTGGGTTGTAAAAACTCCTTAATTTGATATCCTGTCTACTTCTTATGGCTTCAAAGGCCCTTCTCTACCTAATTTATACACCCAGCCTGTAAAATGTATAATTGCTGACCAGAAAACAGGTCTAATGTGGTATCATATCAAAATAACACAGACCCTTCATCTGAATGGGCTACAAGCTACTCACACTAGGTGATGGGAGGGACAGTTGTATGTTCATGTCTGTTTTGGAGGAGGTGCTGGTTGTCACACAGCAAAAGACATTCCTGCGTGGAACAATAGTAATGTTCTTTTTATGAGGCATAGGGGGATTGTAGATGCTTAAGCACCCAGGGGAAACTGCTTTTTAATTATTATATTTATACTTAACAATAGAGCCCACACAGGGACAGAAATGGGTCACAAATGGATTATCTTTTTGTGTTTGTGATTTTTGACACTGCTTTCACTGTGTGCTATGTATAGATGTCACAGGAACAATTTCAATGCTGAGCCTTTGATAAAGAAGTGGAGTGGCATAACATAGGATTAATAATTAGGGCAGCAGACTGGATCTTTACTTACATAGTAAGGAAGTAAAAATACTCAAAAAGCACATTTTGAGTAGAAGTAAAATCATTACTTTCACTGGTTCTTTTACAAATGACTACTATTAAATAACCACCATTGCCATCATTAATACACTTCTACCACTTTCTACCATTTAAATAACAGCATTGCTTTTTGCTCTTACTAATTACAACTATTACTGCTACTTAATGTGTTACTACCACCTCTACTATCTTAGACTATTACCTACTATCGCGACTGTATTTTTTAAAATTAACCATTAAAACCATTAAAACCATTTAAGTTTTTCTCAAATCAACAGTACATTAATTAGATACATACAAATTGGGTCTATTAGACTAACAATACGGTAGAAATAATAATGTAACATATATGTATATTTGTTAAACTAAACTAAACAGTACTTACAAAATGAGCAGATCGAAGGTCATTATGTGGGCCTGCCCAGTGAACATTGGAACAGCAACATAAAAAAAGTCAACCAAAGGTGAAGGTTAATCTAAAACTTAGTAGTATAAAAACAATACTTAAATAACAACAGCTGACCTTTGAAGCTACAAGACAAAATAAATAAAACATATAGGTCATAATGTGTGGCGTGTTTGACAATGATAACATTGAGCAATGGGTGAAACAAATGAGTGGACTTTTGAACTTGTGGGCAGATGTTTCAGTGTGTCTAGGTAGCATTTTGCAAACTATAATATTGAGGAGTTTTATTTCTAGTGTATGAATTTGCAACACTAAAACTGTAACTAATTTCAAAATTTGTCTCATCTGGTTGTTCACGAGATATGCAAATGTGAACAAAAAGCAATATTTACTTCTTTTGGTAAGTCTGTGTTTGGTGTTTGGTGAGTTATGAATGTCCTTATAATAATTCATATTTTGAAGGAAATACCGGATTGTCAGTACGTTTAGCAAAGTAAAGTACATTTTACATTCTGCATTGTTGCTTTGACACTGGGTCCATTTCTGTTCTCGTGGCAAAGCTCGCACTGAGCCGTGTAGATTGCTTTATTGTGACGCACAGCCACACCTTGTCCTTTATCAATCCAGCAGCAGCATTTCCAGTGCTTTGTCATGCCGGGGTTATAACTCCTTTAATGGCTGCTGCAGTCACACAGTGTGGTAATTAGCTTGGCTGTCGCCACACTGGTGGGCATTTTGTGACCCGTGGTTCAGGTCAGGTCAAAGGTCATAATTGGGCCAATACTAAGACTGGAGTGTATGTGTAAAAGCATATACACAGCTCTGACAAATCCGTCAGCTCATTATATTTATTTGAGTTTACAGTGACACAATGGATTATGTAAAAGGCAGTAAACAGTGGCCTGAGCACAGTCTGGCTGGCCTCTCGTCTTTGCTACAACACAGAGAGGTTGAAGGGTGAATGTGGCCCTGGGGACACACGCACTACATGTGATGGGCCCACTGAGAGTGACATTTGAGATAGAAATGACATCAAGTGTGGCACCGCTGTGCCCTGTGGCAAGTCACCACATGGAGCCAATGTCAGCTGATCTGACTGATCCTCCCTTTTCTGTGGATTCTCGACCACAGATAGCACGCTCACACAGATCTCTTTCACATGTCAGCTCGTGTCAAGTGACAGCCAACACGATCTGCCACCTTCCAGATGTGGAAGCCTCTTCCGCCTTTGGGGAGATTACAACATTTGCCAGAAATTCCCACTGAAGGGTATTTTGGATTGTTTTAAGTTTAACATGAGGCAATACATTGTTGCTAAAATCATCAACATTTCATCTACATTGCTGTTAGCTTAGTACAACAAACTAAGCTAACATTATTAAATAAATAAGAATACGGTATACATACAAAAATAGAAAGTTGGATTGATAGATTTGACACACATAAATCGTTCAATTAAAGAGTGAATGTATAATTAATTATTATTCAGATACCAGATTTGGGCTTACTGTTAACACTGGCAAAGTCTGTTTATGTTCCTATGAAGGGCACACTAACTGTGTCACATATTCATAAGTGTGGAGAGTGCAAAAGAAGAGCCCAAGTGAATTACAGCTGTTGAGGCGAGAGGATGCATCACCTGGTAAGCTCTTGGTATCAGCAAACCACAAAAACCAATTACCTTATTCATACATGGCACACTGACCTTTGACCCTACATTCAAATGGTCAATTTTAGCAGCCGTAAGCAAGCCGAAGTGAGCTATGAGAAATCGTTTTTTCCTGTTTGCTGTAAGCTTATCTAGAGGAGGTGCAATGTTTTATAAGAGATCTGTTTGGTGTCCCGCATAAGTCATCAGAACTACAACTCCCAAGGAGAATAGCGATCAGATAGGAAGGTCCGGCATCAAGGACAGGGAAGCCATTTAAAGGTGACATTTCAGTCAACGCAGCAGATGCCGCCAATCTATCTTTCCTTGGCTTTACGTGCCACGCTCCCTCTATTCCCCTATCTCTCCTTCCCTCCGCTCTATCCCTCGCTTTTTATTCTGTCCTTTAAACTATTCTGTGCCCTTCTCTCCTTCTTACTTTCTCCCTCCCCTCTCCCAAACTCCCTCCCCCGGTCCCGCTGCTGACAAGGCAAGAGGGTGGAAGTCCTGCAATAAAGGGAAGCGCTAATGAAAGGTCACCAGGGGTCAAGCTACTCACATACCTTTGCTGGACAAGGGCACAGGAGGTCGCTTACTCGGAGGAGACAAACTGTTTCACTTTTTGACTGGGAGGTGTCCGCTACTCAGGAGGTCATTGTAGAGGTTGCAGGGTCATCGCCCTCAGGCTGATATTGTGCCTGTCCTGAGGTTAAAGGTCACCAGAGGAATTCTGGGTAAAAAGGAGACAGGGCAAAGGGTTAAAGGTGCAGTTCCCGCCCACTTCGTAGATGATGTAAATGACCAACATTTCAGCCTAGTACCTATCCTAAAAGTGGAGGTCAGAATTGGCCTGCAGCAGTCTGTGGATGAAAGCCAAAGGTGTAACCGTGATTTAATATTATAATTACACACAAAGGGAGGATATAATGGGAATTGATGGATCATATTACATTCAGAATGTCACCAGAAGAATTATGCATTTTAATTAAACTTTTCAGGAATAACTGTTGCAGTGGTTAAAATTTATGCAAGTAATATCAGATCCCATGACAGCAATTCCTCCAAGGCCCACACTGTACCGCGCTGCATACTGTAAGTTATTACAAGGCTGATGAACGTCAAACCAGACAGGCGCACATGGACTATTTAAAACAGGGCTTTTAAGGTGAGGCTTAAAATACAGGCTCTGCTAAATGTCTCCAACACCTGAGCACTGCTAATAAAAGAAGCTGGTAGCAGAGGCAAAGCTGTGAGATCTGATGACAGGTGAGAAAGGCTTATTTACAGGGAGCAGTTGAAGAAGCACTGCCATCTAGAGGAGAGAAGAGGATCAGCTCGAGGTGAGAATGAAAAAGGGATCTTTCTGCTTGAATCTCAAAGAACATCTATTCTCAGTGTTCATGCACATTGATGACTTAACCATTCATGCCAATTCCATCTTGTATTAGGTGGTGAGGCGACGGTCCCCAGCAAGCATTGTTTGCAGCTGTAACAGCCAGCACTTGTATCAAGCTATCCGTAGCAATTAAATCTATAGTATTTACAAAATGGTCCTCAAATTTCCAGCTGGTCAGAAATAGTGTGGCTTTGTGCCCGCCTGTTGCGAGTAATTCCACACGGTTAAAACACATTTTTCTTTTTTCTTCACGTTTTAATCACAGGGTCATCAATTTGGGCCTAAAAGGTTGAACGTGTTGGATGGAGCATGACATTAAGGTTCAATCTTCTCTTTTTATCCGGTAATTGTAACAGTTAACTGGTGATTAAAATAAGTCAGAGTCCGGGTGTCTCTCACCAGACCAGAGTCAGCAGAGGGCCGGGCACTGGATCATAGTGTAACCCTGATATCTTGTTCTCACCAGTCTCTGAAGCTGTGGGTATGGTGGGTTACAGCTAAGATTTAAACGTTATGCTTTTCTGCTGTCTTCCTTTCTGAAATAAACCAACACGGCAGGACAGTGTTTTGTGAGCGTCTTTTCTTTATTTTCACGTGTGCGCTCCTCAAATGCGCTGTACTGAAACAAACGCCCATAGGAACCAATGTATATAGCAGAATAACTGAATGTACTGTATGTACCCAAAATAAAATAAGTACTACATCATATAAACAAATCTCCAAAGTAATGTGAAAATAAAAATTAACTAAAATAATATATTACAATAGCACACCTGGAAAGTGCAAACCAACCAAACAAAAGGTCTGGCCCCTGGACTCGAGTGAAGCTACTGGCTCTGAAAGGCAGAAGTTTGAGTCCCGCAGTATTTGTTAAAAAAAGAAAAAGAAAAAAAGGCTGTTATAATTAATAATAATAACGTATACATGGCCTGTATA
Source organism: Chaenogobius annularis (assembly GCA_015082035.1). Lineage (NCBI taxonomy): Eukaryota > Metazoa > Chordata > Actinopteri > Gobiiformes > Gobiidae > Chaenogobius > Chaenogobius annularis. Next base: position 166,752 of record BJKM01000530.1, read on the forward strand.
AATAGGCTACATGAATAAAGAATGATGACGTGAGCTCAAAAACAAACAAACAGATTAAATTCACCTTTGAAGTGGCTTTGAATATCATTCGCACGCGTGGTGTTGGGCCTATGAATAAGCGGTTAGCAAGTTTTCCATAATGTTTAATGTCACTTTTGGCAGAATTGAACAACTTGGGACAGACTGACGTTGGATGCCATTATGTACTGTGATTAAACAAACATGTTTAAGATTATAAATAGTATTGAGATAGTATTGAGAGTGTTCCTCCTAAGTACATGACACAAAATAAATTAATGTTTTACCCTCCTAGTTTTATTTTGAGCTATAATCTTCACAGATTTTATCCTACCCAAACTTGCTTAACAGCAGTAAATGTAACACGGATGGAGAGGAGCAGCCTACTTTTTGACAACTTGTGTAATTCTTCCTTTTGATGCGTGTTGTTTTGTCCTCATTTTCTGACCTAATTCTGCAGCATGGCCCTGATCACAACACCATGAAACGATCTTCTCTTTTCTGAATGAAAGACAAAAAGACAGCTCTGCAGAAGGAGTGCAAAAAAGAGGGTTAACTGACAGCCAGTAGAGATGTTATTATGAACTGAACGAGAGTGACTCAAAAGGCAGCTTAAAGATTTGGAGCATAAACTAAAAAAAGACAACATTTCCTTGTGTTTATAGATTTATAGGAGGAGCAGCATAAGTAGTTCTATGAACAAGTTGTTTGAAATAGAATGAAACCGCTGTGAAGCTTGTGGCAACACCAGTGCTGTCTGCTTTTATCTGATGTTGGGGCTTATTACTTTTTCATTGCTCATGAATACAATTGTAATGCACCTGTCAAAGCCATGTTGTTCTCCCAACATGTTGAAAAATACATCAAATACTGATATCTGCAGGCTTTGAAGGTGCAATAGCCTGGATGAATCACAAATCTATATTGAACAAGATTTAAAGGTTAAGCCTTTTCAAAATCATTCTCTTAGGACATTCAAGGATCATTTTTTATGTATAAACAGTGGAATGTCAAGGTTATTCAGTTAATCAATATTGGTGATTATTTAGGTCACAATAGAATAGTTACTAATTACTAAAATTATTGTGACAAAATTAGAAGCTAAATTAAAGCTGGGTTACCAGATTTCCACATGACAAAAAAAGGAAGTTTGCATTTTAATCTGTTTAACCGTCCCTTGCTAAACTATTCCCAAGCATCAACTTCAGGCTCGTGCATTTGCTTTAGAACAGCTTTTTTCAAACGGTGAAGTGACGATAGGGGGACAAATCAGAGCACTGCTTTTGACTGCTTTTTTTCAGCAGTGGACAGCTCATAAAATATATTGCAATATACTGTTTTTTAAATTCAATATTTAGTCTAAAAAAAGTAAACCTACTGTAAATGTAAAGGGCTTTTCTGTTGCCTGTTTTACTCTTATCATTCAGAAAGTTTTATTTCATAAAGCACAAAGTTTAGGATTGGGGATGTGATAGACAACAACAGAATATTAAAGATTTTCCTGATGTTTGGTCAATGTTTGTGACTAATCATTAAATTTGATGTTCCCTCTCACAATAATTGCATCACTAAAATGTTATATTGTTACATCACTAATCGACATTTATGAGGCATTAAGGAAAAAATACATTACACTAAACATTATTATATTGTTGAAATGGCATGGCACCAAACCTAGCTCAAGATCTGGAGATGTGTCCCTGGTCCCTGGCACTGCACTGTGACTCCTGACAGATTGCCCCAGCAGCATTAAAAGGCAGGTCAAATGCAGAGGAGAAATTTCCCTAAAGGATAATAAAATAAAGTGTATCTTACATTACAATGTGCTTACAACCAATAGAATATCCTAGTCCAATAGATAGTGAGTTCCCTGTCCCTTCTGATAACTTAATCTCTCTTCTGACATTACGGTAATCATCGCAGACACAAGCCAAACAAAGGCTGTCTGTGCTTGTTTATTGTCTTGTTGTTGGGTGGCCGGGCTCTCCCCTGTGGCCCCTGTTGGATGCCTCTGTGCTTCTATTGGATTACGTGAGGGATTTTGAATTTAGGATTAGGCTGTGGGGCGGGCGGACGGGCGGACTGGCAGCATGGGGGCTGTGTGAGCTTTACCGTGGCAAAGACATGTGTGTGAAAGTGTGTTGTTTTGTCCTCTCCTCAGGCCACTCGTCTCCCCATCAGAGCCTTTGTCTTCCAGCCCAGGCTGTCAGACATGAACCTGTTTTGCTTCACACTGGTAAGAATTGTTTGTTTCTTTTTAATAGATTTTGTGTTTTGCTTATCTGCATCAGAAAGACTTGAGAGTTTATATTGTTTCAGAGTAGATTTCTGTTGTTTTTCTTTATAACTGCCATAGCCATCGTGCTCCAAATTTGTACTGCAGTATTTTACTCAAGTTCTGTTAATTTTTCTAAACACCATTGCTTATACATAAAAATACATATGATGTAAATACCTATTAGGCCCATGAACTATATGTAACTATTACTTCTATCATCACTTTTACTAACATTGCACCTACATTTCCTACTAAATATACTTCACTGCTACTTATGTGCCTAATATCTAAATTGTGATGTCCTAATTCTACTGTAAATTTGTAACCACAATCACTACTTCTCTAACCTTTAATTGGCTTTGTTTTTATAAAAATTGTCATTGACTTGGAATTCCATTAGTGACTGTCACATCAAGAGAATGTATTTTTAGATTCTAAAACGATCACAAGCTAAATTTGTACTTTAAATACTCCCTCCAGGCCAGATTTGGATTTAACACTTAGTTGAACCGTGATTTACAGTAAGTTACACAAATTAAAATAGATAACACGGAAGCACTTGTCCTCAGAAACCACTACAGATTGTTGTTTAGACATTGACAAACTTCATTGCTCCACAAGGGAAAATACTTGGGCACACATTACAATATAATAATAACAAAGAGCAAAATGACTTATCTATCTGGGAAAAATGGGATGAGATGAGATACTACTGAAAGGAAGACTAAAATAATAATTTCTTTGGACAGCTCAAAACATGTGACACGGTGTAATATAATAGATATGCCAGGATTTACTGTAGCAGCTTAGGATATCTGTGTCAGGGTGTTTTGGTTGAGATGATTGAGCTTCTTGCCCTTTGTGCCTATCACGGACATAAACAACTGCAGCTACATCTTTTTCCGCAACTGATTCTGACTGCCAAACACAACTGTCAGTGCGTTTTGTCCTACAGCAGACCTACTAGAATGCAGTTATTGGTGTAGATGTCCTTTGTTTACTATACCTGAGGTGGAAGCTAAAGACCAAACAGAATATTGATAATAAATTGTGATAAATCCAAGATCATTGAGTCCTAAAAAGCGTTTGCTGTCTGCTTTGCACACATATGTCTTGTCAGAGGTGGGTAATTTCATTTACTGTTGCATTACATACTTGAGCAACATTTAGTTAGAAGTGACATTAGTGTTACTTAAATAAATGTTTAGGTTTCTCTTCCCACTGCGTGCTAGTTTACAAGTGGCTTTATGTTGACTGATGAGTTGAACATTTGTGTTTTTCTCCTTTTTTTGTCTATTCTTTGAAAATACCAGATGTTGCGAGTTTGTTGCCCTTTCAAATACATTAACTTAAAATTATAAATCCAGAGAAAAGTGATGGCAAGTAAGAAAGTAATAAAATTAAAAGTACAAATTTCATCTATCTGCATTTTACGTTTTAATGTTTACAGTGGATACTTTTTTACTCTTACGTCACTACATTTGCAAGCAGGAATCTATACATTCATTTTTTAACTGGACGGAAAAGTAAGAAGTACTTTCTGTATGGTTTGAGGGATTCTTTTTTAGCACATTCATGGTGACATTATACCATTAGATTTTGAGTTCAAGTCCTGGCTTTGAGCAAATAAAAATATACTATATAAAACGTTCAGAAACACACAACACACAAATTCAGCACCATTTAAAAAAGATAAAAAATAAATCAAGATAACCCCATTTCACCCTTTAATAATCTGCACAAAATACTTTTACATTTGAAATATGTACTTCAATACTTTGACTTAAGTTGTTTTTGTCTATGCGATACTTTTATTTTCACACTTTTACCAATACTCTTACTTGTGTAGACTACTTTTTAATAGTTTTTTACACTTGCTTGAGTAATTTCTTGGAACACTACTTTGTATTCTACTTACTGTTACTTGAGTAAAATGTTTCGCTCCCAACCCACCTGTGTGTCTTGTCCAGGTGGGCTCCACAGAAAGCATGTATGAGCCGGCCCACAGCCAGACTGTCAAAGAGGCGCGGCCCAAGTTCCAGTGCAGTCCCGCCCTGCTGCGGAGGAGGCCAGAGTGGGGTGGCTCCGATCCCTCCATCAACTGTGTAGGTTCTGTTTTTTCTAACAGAGGCTGGACAGAATGTAGAACTGTGACAAAATGCTGTTCAAACATCAAACACATTCTTTTTTCTTTCAGAGCAAATCTCAGAGCACGAAAAGAAACAATGTAAGGTGCGTACAAATTTTTATATACAGCATGTAAAATAATTGAATTATATGTATTTTCATTTCACCTTACTATGAGATAAGCTCTTGTGTGGTTTTACAGGTCATGTTTTGTAACATCAGCCTTGGACAGTGAAACAATAGGTAAGCCCACTCACTTCCTCACTCACTCACACTTACTGTTCCTCATTTAATTAGCTGCTCCACTGAAGGACAGCCTGTCACATGTGTTACACCCTCTTTACATATTACCATACTTGCAGATATTCACAGTGCATGTTGGATTTCATCTGCTGATATAAAAGACCTAGCTCATCAAAAGAGAGTACCAGATAAAGGTATGAAAATTATTATTGTACTGCTTGTACATGCAGTCGCTGTACTATATTACGTGTGGAATTGCAGAGTGCTTAAATGAATTAAAATCTGTAAAGTGCACAATGTTTTCTGTAATAACATGATTTTCTTTCTTCCAAAAGACATGTGTAAAACATCAGAAGACACGGCAAAAACACCAGGAATGGACCATGAAAGCATAAAGACAGCTCCTACTTGTCAGGTAAAAAAAGTTTAACTGTCAGCCTTGGGACAAAGAGAAGTTGTATTCTGAATCGTCCTGTTTCACTGAAAGTTTACTCCGTCTCCCATTGATGCATTCACTTTGTGGCCAGAGCCAGTGCGAGAGAGAGTGAGGGCTGTAATCTTGTGCCCACATGGCCCTGTGTGGAGTACCTGCTGCACCTGCATGTGCATGTGCATGTGCATGTGCATGTGCATGTGCATGTGCAAGTGCAAGTGCAAGTGGAAGTGCATGTGGAAGTGCATGGTGTTTCACATCAAGCAAGCGTGGGGGAAAAACACCATCTCATCTTCTATATTCTAATTCTTCTTACATAACCACACGTGTACATTATAAGTACAGACCCAGTTTGGTCGTATTAGAGTATAGTACTGCAGTAGGAGTAGTGAGATTGGTGATTAGAAAGTAATTCAGACATTACATTCAAAATCCTCTAGTTTTGTATTTGCCTCTTAAATGAAATACACATATACATGGTATTTCTAATACTAAACAATATGTAGTAATCCTAACGACAGGAAGGTCAGCCGCATGCCAGCCAAATCTGATCCACTGTTCACTTTAATCTGGTTCATAATCTTTAATCTTTCCAGCCCTTGTGTATCTGCTCTCGAGGACACCTGGATTCAAACTTGTTTTTATTGTTAGAGGCTTCACATGCCAGCACTGACAGAAAAGATCATAAGTATTCTTCTCAGCTTCTTACAAAAACGTACCCACAAGGGAAATTATGTGGACAAGCTTTTGGGTCAAGTGGTAATATGACAATCTAATAATAAGTCTATATTGCTGAAGGTTTTTGCAAAGATTCCTACATTCTCAGACTTTGACCACAAGCAAAGGGATGAGAAATGGCTTGTACTTTCTAATGCAAAACGAAACACGCTTAGCCTTGAATGTGTGCACGCTGCACATATTGTTCTTTATTGCAGGCCAGCAAAACTGCCGCTGACACAGCAGAATCAATAAAAGCAAGAAGTCTAAAGAAGTTACAGAATCTGATGCCAACTACGAAAGGAGGAGCAAGAGCAAGTGGGAAAGAAAGGAGCCTGTCTGAGGATTATGGTGAGTGCATTTAGTCACTGTACGTGCACGCAGAGGTCCAACATTTTAAGCCTGTTTGTGCACTTGTTTTATTTCTTTATTCATTTCGGTGTACCTTTGTAGCATCTACATGGACCACATTGTTCACATGGTCAGCATTTTTGTGATTTTGGTGATTATGTATTTGCCTGATTTATTGGACCTTTTAATACCAGAACAGGCAAATCATTACTGCTTTACATTTGACTTATTCCAGAACAGAACAGGAAGAATCTCGATTAAATATGCATTATGTAACTTTTCTGGTGAAGGGTTGGCCACTTGTTTGTCTCCATAGAATTGTTATTGTTTTTTAAATCTGCATTTAATCCCTCTATCGTTATGTAGACAAGTAGTCCACATTAAAGTTAAGGTTAAGCTTCACTTTGTTGTCCTCAAATTTGCCCTCTGCATTTGACCCATCCTTCAGTGCCGCTGGGACATATTCCCAGCAGTAGTGCAGTTCTCAGGGACCCATCTCCAGATCTTTGTGCTAGGCTTGGTCAGGACTACTGTAGTTGGGGGATTTTATCTATGGTGTTGTTTTGGGTTAAGAATGTTAGTGTGTATAAAACATTTTTCAAGGTATTTTAATTTTAGCTGTAAAACATCTGTTATTGAATAAATGCTAGATGGATAAGTTTAATGTTGTGCTGTTTTATTCAATGCAAAGATAATTCACGATGGAGAGAAGCAGGTGGCTGACCCAAAAGTTTTGTATATTATTTTTATATATTATGTTGTACTTTTGACAAAATATTGTAATTCATTGGAAAATACAACTATCATATGAGCTTTACTTTATGAGTATCCATTTCACGTTTTAGATCATTTGACAGACGTGTTGAGCACTTATAACCCAGTTTTGACCTGCATCGGTCTGGGAAAGAGGGAAAAGAAGTCCTCAGTCCCTTCACCATCACCACAGCAGTCTGACAGTCTATCACATTCAGAGGTGGAGACGGTTTGGAGCCCTCTGGAGAGTGAGCTATGGAGACCCCCGCACCAGAGCTGTCCTGAGGCTGGACACACGACCAGGCATGAGATGTGGGAGTGTGGCTCAGCCCTGTCTCTGTCTCGGACTGCGGCCTGGGATCGCTTTGAGAGCCTCATTCAAGAACTGGACAGCAAAGAACCAGACCCCTGCCTTCCTCACTTGGTCCGCTCCATCACCGACCTGGACATCCACCAAGTTGAGGTAAGAGTCTCCTGAACAACAATGATTTGGAATGTTTTCTTTGTGTGTCAACAAATATTAAGATGTGTGTTTCAGCACAAGGATAAGAATTGTGTCTGTACCTGTTATGAATGTGAAATTGTGTGACAATTGTATGACAATAAAAAGGCCAAAGAGAATGGTGAGAGGGGAAAAAAGAGACATTGTCAAAGAACATCTTCATTTAGGCTTCTGGATAACTGACAATTTCAAGTTTGACAAACAAGTGGACCATGTATGTAAATAGGTGCCAACTCAAATAAATCTCCTGCGAAGAGTGTAATCACTCATGCACTACTCTTAAGACTGTACAAGTGCTATATTTGGGCCCACTTTGAGAATGCGTCACCTGTCTAGGCCTCACTCAACATTAAAAAAGCCAACAGCACCTGGCCATAAGGGTAATCCTGCACTATTCCTACTTTCTACGCAATTAATTCAAGATACCTTTAAATCATAGGAGACATTTTGTACTGATGTGCTATGGATACAAGCTGCTGCATGGTTTGCTGCCCCGGTCTCGTCTCTCATTTAGACCTACAACTAAGCCTACTATTATTGAAACCAAGACCAAAACTCTCATCCAGCCCTGCATAATGCATTAGTACATTAGTCCGCTCACCCTAACCAAGCTTTTAAATCAGGTTCAAGAGCTGCATTGTTCCACCATGAATTTTTTAAGAAAAGTCTTTGGAGGAGAAATAAGAAGATGATTTTTGACCTGATGTTTTAATAATCAAAGTATGCAACTGTCAGTGCATCACGGAATTATCATAATGGACGTGCTAAAAAAGTGCAATATTTTGTTTAAATAACTGCAGACGATACGCTATACTAATTGCAAAAATACCACCCAAATGCCACAATAGCATAGTCTATTTGTTTCTGGAGTGAATGTTCAATGATAAAAACACTGTGATACATTTTTTATTCCCTTCGACCAAAAGCTTTTGATAAGAATGTCAAGCGCCAGTCATCAAACAATCTCCGGGTGGTGCATCCATGTCCTCTACTCGCATACTTAGTAACGAAATAAGGAAATTAAAGTCATAATACTCAAGACACAAAACTGAGAGGTGGGAGATACATTGTGCACATTATAATATTGAAATGCTGTTTTGAAACTATGTACAATTACACCGTTGACTATATTGAGAGATTATAGAGATATTTCTGCACATTTGTGTTGAATTTTACTGTCCATTCACTTAAAATACTAAAACCTCAACCAAGACGTTTTCGCACATTCCTGAAGAGTTACATAAATAGAAAATGTGTATTTCTGGAGAGTATAAATAACATGTTACTTCAGTTTCACTCATTTCATCTATCCCATTTGCCTTACGTTTATTATGGTTCAAACTAAACCTTCAGTTGCCACAAAACCACAGTTGTGTTTTGTTTAGGACAGTTATAATATTGTTGCTTATCCATCCAGTGAGTGCGCCCCTCTCTAACAGTCGGTGTTGGGAATGAGCCAGCAGTGCGTGTAACAGCTGCTGTGAGAGGCGCGCAGAATGACCGCTAAACTAAAGTTAATGGCCAACCGCTAAGGAGAGCCTCATTGCTTTCATCCTGCCTCCACCATTTGGCCACTAACAGTTCATTATTCCCAAACAATAACAGAATATGCATCAACAAAATGGTGCAAATAAAGGAGACAGGAGCCGCACCATGACAGGCAATAAAAAACAGAGCACCAGTTGTTACGCTAATTCAGGAAAAATGTTACAAATGGGAATAATAAACAAGGACTGGGGTCAATGGCGCAGAGTGGGCAGATAACATGCCATCTGTCAGGAGAAAACACACACATTTTAATCTGTCTTTGACCTAAACAGTGGACCAGATTTGGGAGATTTGACGCCTTCAGACAGCAGTGGTCTTCAACGACGGAGAAGGATTATGGAAGGCGTTGCATGGTAAGAGAAGTATTATAAATCTGGCAGTCTGTCATCCAGCTATCTACTTTCACTACAACCAACAGTTCAGTTTTGTAATAGTGAAATAGTGATAGCCATAGCAGAATGTTCGGTAGTAGTAGTAGTAGCACATTTTATTTGCTTTGACACTTTTCCTCTTCCCTCTTTTTGCCAAAAAACAGATGAATCCAGTTCGAGAGTCAAACCTTAGATGTCTAAAGAAGGAGGCTGAGGTGAAATCGCTGAAAGACAGAAATCAAATCGAGACAGACGATACCACACCCATCAATGTACGTACATAGAAAAACAAATGAAGCATAACTGACACAGTTTGAAATCAGACTTATTCTTCAGAGTTTAGCAGCTCACAGCTGCTGCCTCTCACAGAGCTGACAGCCTCATACTTGTGCTGCCTTCACAGGCATTGTATAGGGACTGTAAAGATAGGCTTAGGTATATTACACTTGTCACAGTGACAACTTAAATGTAACACTTAAGCGTATTCTCAACACTTTTCAAAAGTGTTGATAGCCAGACATTTCACTTTGAGAATTGTGATCTCGTCTGATCTGGGAAGCTCAGCAGGGTTAGTGGATAGTATAGGGATGGGAGACCCAGGTGCCACAGTGGGGAAGTGGTTCTTGTGCATCCTATTGTTGTGTCCTTAAGCAAGACACTACACCCACCTTGTCTATGAATGTGGTGTGTTTGGTGTGAATTAATAATAAACAAAATTGTAAAGGCATTTGTGCATCTGGAAAGTGATGTATAAGACTATTTTATTAATATTCTTATACCGTGACCTTATAATTAATCAAATTCATAAAATTAAGTTGCCATTTATTTTACCTCAAATCCCCTGTTTCCTTGTTAGCAGTAATAATTTGGCGTAGCCCATATTGCTGGAAGCCTACTTTGGTTAATCCTTTTTGCATTATTGAAATTTGACCTGACACATTTTTACAACAAAAATCATTAATCTTTCACATGTGTAATCTTAGTCCATTTGTACATCCTCCGTACTCTACTTACTTAACTACATTTCAACCCACTTTTAACTTGTCTCGCTTTTGCCCCACTTCCAAAAGTATGTCAAACGCTCTCAGTAGCTCGCATGTTGCTACTGACAGAACAGAAAGACAAGAGAAAAGCACAGGTAGTTGGGGATTACGCTCCTTGTTTCCACACTTCTAGGTCTCGTCTATAAAAAGCTAAGCAACTCTTGCAGGATTAGGTCTATTTCTTGTCACTGCACACCGTTGGGACCCTGAGCTCCTTGTCACATATGGAATCAAACAGCAGCAGACTATAGCCCTAAGTCAGCATTTTGGTTGGTTCATGCAAGCTTTTTTGTCTGCCCTGCAAGAAAAGTTTACCGGGTTTTAGGGAAGCAGTGTCTGTGTTTTTGTAGATAGCACACAGCACAGAGTGGGCATTTACACCTAAAACATGTTTCATCATTGATGTTTATCGAAAATATAAGTTCACGTAAATATTTGTGTGAACAATGCTAATTGAAGTCAAAATCTTCTTGTTTTCCAGTTGAAGCAGAATCTTCATGGGCGAGAACATACCAAAGGACACAGTAACTCCATGGAGAGCCTCTACAGCAGTGGACAGAGCTCCTCCAGTAAGAATCCATTCACCTCTGACCCTAATGTTGAGCTCCCCAAGCCGCCTGTGATTGTTAGACTAAGGTGGTTAGGCTATCCTGTTACTCTTTAAACCACACTCATCAGTGACAACCCCACTGGTACCAGCATGTGGACAGTTCAGGCAGAGAGTTAAAATTGAATTATTCATTGTAGCTTTGACTTTACCCTGTTGTTCCTGTGGTTCTCAGGCGGAGTCACCAGCGGGTCAAACTGCTCCAGTAACAGGGCCAGTCTGAGGCTGGACGAGGAGCTGTCCTCCTCCAGAACCTTCTGTGGACGAGCTCGAGTGCATACGGAGTTTGTGCCAAGTCCATATGACACCGACTCACTCAAACTCAAGGTGACAAACATCTGGGAATATGCTAAATAACAATCATTTAGTATTAATTTATGTTATTCTCAAAAAAATTTTATGCTTTCTGTAACTAACTACAACATAGAAAAAAACTGTTAATATGTACAATCTTCATACATCATATCTATAAATTCAATGTTATAAAATAAATAAATAAATAAATAGTGCTGCCCACATATGCCAGGCTTTGTGCCTATCTCAGCATTGTGAGATGAATGTCTTCCCAGCTCTTGACCCAATTTCACCCTATACTGTCCTGTTTAATAAAGCATACATGCCAAGTAGTCATTAAAATGTATGCCATTTAATTTAATTGCAGTTTATAGCTTTTACGCTTTGCTTGTGCCGTATGGATTTATGACAGCATCTAGATCCGAAGCAATGTGCATTTGTGTGTACATAAATAAAAAAGCAACTTGTTTTCCAAATCTTTTCAGGTAGGAGACGTGATTGACATCATATCCAAACCTGCGATGGGAACATGGACAGGAATGCTCAACAACAAAATAGGTTACTTTAAATTTATCTACGTGGACCTATTAAAAGAAGAGACCATAACTGGAGATAGTACATGTGTTCATGAATTTCTTAGGCGCTTTGATTTAGAGGTAATGCATTTTTTCTGTATCTATGTTAATCTTTCAGCAGCGACACTAAGAATGTCTCCTTTTATCCCAGGAGTATTCCTTGACTTTGGTGTCGCACGGTTACAAGGCAGCTGAAGACTTGGTGAAGCTGAGGGAGCATGATCTGACCGAGCTGAAAGTGACAGATCCCAAACACAGGCAGCGTCTCCTCTCCGCTGTCAGCACACTCAGGCCTCTGCACTGTGAGTGATAGTGAACATGGGAAAGGGCACTCAAGGACAGTCTTATCATAGCACGCTTTACGACACGATAAAACAAATCGTAATAATATCCTTGCTACTGTACCTAAACGACAAGACATTACACACCGATAAGACTAGAATGGTGTTTAGTTTCCCACTAATCAAAGCAACTGGTCAACAGGATAATAACCAAAGGGCGTGCGCCTGAAATAGCGGATTATGAGGACAGTAGAGGTAGTGACAAAGAAGGGTTATTTATACATGATATGTTTGTTTTCCTGTTTACAGCTGACAATCAGGAGGCTGTGTATGAGAACATTAAAAGCTGCCCCAGGGACTCGGGCTGTGGGATGCTTAGTCCGGACTGCGCCGCTGAACTCCACTCTCCGTCTGAACATACCGATATGGTCACAGTCTGTTAAAATAGTGAAAATAAACTGATTTTGATTTTCATTGTTTGTTGTGTACACTTTGATATGAGTGGGCTTGGTTGACTTTTCTGCATTTATATTAGGACATGTAGCAATTGACAAAAATAAAGAAGATATTTGAGTTGTTGTTAAAGGGATTACTAGCAATTCTGCACTTCCCAATGTATTATATTATGTATAAAAGTATAACTACACAAAGCATCCAAAAAGTGGGAAACATAATTTATTTTTTTAAATTCTGGTCTATCAAACATTTTTACAGAGCTCATTTTAAACTCTAAGTGACTTTTTTAGCTACACGTAACAGATCACTCCAGTATGTACAAGATTAGGAAAAAGGCAACCATGTGAACAATACTATCTTAAAAGAAATATCAGGTGTTCAACAAGCATTCAATCTTGTGTCCAAAACTCTTGAATATAAATGTAAAAGAAAGAAATATTCATTATGGTGTGTACACAATACTGCAGTTCATGATCTCACAGGAAAATACATAGACCCCAAGCGTCTTTACAGAATGTTCCCTTAATGTACAGTAGTATTAAAATAAAATTGATATACACTTGAAAGCATTGGTCATTTTGGTAACAGTGTGGTGTAGTCAAATACTTAAATCCTGACTCCAGGCAGACATTTCAAACAGTACATTTATACTGGCATTTTTCATTTAATTTCAAAATAATAAAGAGTAAAGCAAATAGTTTGTCAGTTTCTCGGGATCCACAGTGTCCAAAATTATTCTCCCAATATTTTGAGTTGAAGCAGTAATTTTACAAAAGTCCTCCTTGCGAGTAGGTTGCATACCCATTTTCAGGGTAAAGGGAAATCTCCTCTGAACTGCTATGTCCATTACTGAGCTCTGGAAAAGACAAAAGGCATTCCATATTTATCTTCATTTATATTTATTTACATTTTAACAAAACTATGTGTTCAAACATGTTATTGCGTTTCCCATGTGTGGTTTGTAAACATAGGTTAGGCAAAGCACCTGAGAATATGAGTTTCTCTTTCATTATGTTGACCTCTCGGGTTGGTGGGCGCCCAACGGCATTCAGCACTATCTGCTCAGGGTTACAAGTCTGGATTCCACTAATCCTCCACCTGAATACAAGCAAGCATAACATACGCAAATAAAAACGGTATTCTAGGAAGGTGAAAGGATCAAGAGCTTGGCCGTGAAGCGTCAGGCACCAAAAGCACAAAAGGCACAAAAGGCACAAAAGGCACAAAAGGCACCAAAGGCACAAAAAGGCAAAGGGAGCAGGACAGAAGAGGCAGGGAGGAAAGGCCAAGGCGGTGGCAGCAGCAGTTACCTGATCATATGATAGCTGACAGATGCCAGGGGGCAGTGCAGCAAGGTTACATGCAGATTAGGCACACAGAAGAAAAGAAGCAAAACAAAAACATCCACACAAGAGCGGCAAAAGACAGAAAAGAAGAATGAAGAGTTATAATTAGATTTGAAGGTGAAGCAGATTGAACAAAGGACAAACAAAGTGGTAACAAAATATTTGTACTGCAATGCAAGAATAATTGTATTTTCTTTTCTTTTAGTAAACTTTACTTCAACAGTTGACACAGAATTCCTGAGACTAAACAATTAGCACAGAATGGTTGAAACTAAAATGTAAATGTATGTGTGAATTATACATCTTTGACTTTGCTCATATCCTTGGACTTACTTCTGAAAGGAGAAAATCACAAGGACGACTGCGAGTGACAATAGATCTGAGGCGATCCAGATGAAGTAGTAAGCAGTCTGGCTCTGTAGGACATGAGAGATAGAAGAGTCAATTCCACCTGGCGCCACTGGAGGTCACCGTCAGCACCGAGCATGTCTCCAGGCACTGACTAATGCAAAAAGCTGCTAGACAGCTGCTTTTTGGTCTCTTTGTGCCCTTGTCTAAAGCTGTGCTGCACGTCTCTGCCTCCATCCCAGCGTGTTGTTATTCCCTTGTACCACGCTGAGCTGAAGGCTGCCCACAAGCTCCCGCCCAATTTCTCCAGTGTCCTTGCCCTCCAGTCTAGCGTGGGCCCCTCGTCAGTCTCTGTCCTCTCTCCTGCTGTCCCCTTGTCTCTCAGCATGACCTTGCCTATGTGTATGTATGTGTGTGCGCTGGGAGCAGATGAGAGAGAGGAGGAGTGTTTACCATAAGCCAGATGGGGTAAGGCACCTTTCTGAGGACTTGGGGGGCATCAGAGGACACAGAAGGCACCCCGCTACACCACAGAGTGGAGTAAAGCCAGGCCTCGTTCACTGGGTACACGGTCACGCTCATGTTGTTGGCCAGATATTCCCTAAGGAAGAGGAAAGGCACTAGTCATTGCTGAATAAAAATATGGCTTCCCTTTCAGCACTTGGCACCTTTTGCTTCTCTGTCACATAACTCTAGATCAAAACAGGCATTTTTACAGGCACAGTAAATACGGTCATTTTCAGCGCTCATAAATCAGGCATGCACAGACTGGGAATCTTAAACGGAGTTGAGAAAAGTTTACATTGCTTTACTGACATTGTAACTTTGAGTCGTCGGCGTGTGCAGCCTGTCTGTCAGGGGGTCATTTGTCTTACTGTATGTCTTTGTGGTTGGCCTTGCTGTAGTGGAGGGTCAGGCTTGTAATTCCCCGCTGCCTCATTTCTTGCACTGACAGCTTCTCTTGTGTGGTCTGCTGAAAGCCCCGCACCCTCCCCCTGTCGCTGTCCGGGCTCCATGTCACCTGTCCCAAACACAAGGGACACATCACATGAGACAAGCTTTTGTGTTTTGCAAGTGTAAGTGGTATATTTATAGTAAGGTAAGAGTGTATTCATTGGGTCATTCAGCATTTTTCTTCTTGTATATTACACTACTCAACAGTAATGCACATTATTAATCCATTATGAA
Source organism: Chaenogobius annularis (assembly GCA_015082035.1). Classification (NCBI taxonomy): domain Eukaryota; kingdom Metazoa; phylum Chordata; class Actinopteri; order Gobiiformes; family Gobiidae; genus Chaenogobius; species Chaenogobius annularis. Next base: position 182,231 of record BJKM01000530.1, read on the forward strand.
AAAAACCTGAACATTTTCCTAAGACTAAGCCTAATTTTATTAGGTTGAATGATTATTATTATTAAAGTTAACAAAGTAGAGAGTATGGACATGATATGATGATGGAGTATTAGAAGATGATAAAGTTGACATACAGTCCTCACCCGCTTGGTGGGGATGGCTGCCTTCTGCACAGCCCACAGAGTGTCCATGAACCAGCTCCTGGCACGGGGGTGTTGCGCAGAGGGCTTACGGATGTTCAGTAGAGCAGAGGCGTTTGCTCGGGCTGCAAGTCGCAGCATATCCACCAGACTGCACACAGTCTGGTTCTCAATTCTCACTCTGTCCTTAGATGTGAGGGAGGCTGCTGTCCAGAAGGGGTCACTCTAGAGCAGGAAAACAGCGGCCTTAAGATATTTAAAACTGTCAATGTAGCAGGAAGCAGCCTAACAGGAAAAAATCTAAACTGTACATTTTACACATTCATCGACGCTCCAATGGGAGGTGGAGTAATAATTACATTTAGAATACTGAAAAGTCTTACCTCTAGAAACCATTGGCCAGCATTGAGAGTGCGTATCTCTGTCCAGTTGAAGAATGAAGCCTCTTCATATTGTCTGGTTGGAAAGACCTTTCTTACATCTGTGGTTCGCCTCAAAGTGCGATCTCTCATAAGGAATGGGACACCATCCACACTGTAAAGAAATAATATACATTTATTTGAAAGTTTGAATGTGAGATCTAGGTATTGATCTACTAGAAGTAACCTTTCTATGATTCTTATATAAAAAGCCTAAATCAATGTAGTGTTGCAAAAATGTCAGACAGCTGCCCTCCTGACCTGATGGTGACGTCGGCCTCCAGGGAGGTGGCCCCTTGTTGCAGCGCTCTGTTGAAGGACATCACAGTGTTCTCTGGAGCCAGCTACAGCACAAACACAAGGACATTGGGCAATTAGTATTTAAGCCTATGACCACTGGATCAAATCAAATGAATTATCCAGTTCCAATACTAGTTTTAGTATCAATTAGTACCAGGTTATACATTTTTTGACAACCCTAACTCAGTGTATCAATCTTAAACACACATCACTATACATTTGTTCTTCAGCTAACTGCTTGAAACAGTTTTTGTTTGCACAGCTGTGAAAAAATGAAGCGTTGCAGACTGTCACATGCTAACTTGGTGGACAGGAAAGTTCCACCAATATGTGTGTGTGTGTGTGTGTGTGTGTGTGTGATTTTTTTCATGGTCGATGCCAATACTGACGTTTGTGAATCTAGAGCAGCCGATGACCCATATTTTAAAGCTGATATAGAGGACAGATTTGAATCATTTCCTCCAAATCATATGATATGTAAAAACTATGAACTCAGTTACGTTAATACAGGACACTGCGCTACATAATAAAAATATAATAATGAACAAAACAATGATCTGAAAGCCACTCCACTCAGGCAGGAGGCTACGGTCCATCCGGACCAGAACCTCCCGCCACAAGAATAGTTTTTTCATGAACACTTCTTAAACACCTTCAACACACTTCAACTACAATTCAATCAATCACTCACTGCACTGTAACTTTCTGCACTACATCTGTAAATTGAACTGTACATTTTTGTGTACATAGTAAGCATATTATTATTGTATACTATAGTAACTTTAAATTGTTTCCTAATGCATGCCCTTTTGATTTCATATATGTTGTTTTTATTATTGCTCAGTGTTTTATGTTGCACCTTAATGCTGAGACAAGTTCCTATGTTTGTGAATTTTACTCATTGGCAATAAACCTTTTTCTGATTCTGATTCTGATTCTGTAAGTGAGCAGTCATCACATTCTGTGCAGTGCTACGTTTTTATGGGCTGAAGTTAATGCTGCACTAATGTGAACAAAGCACCATGTATCTCCTTTAGTCAGGTTTTTCAACCCAAAATAAACAGCAGCCTAAGCTAGAGCTGTAAGGCCAAAAATTAAATCAACATGAAAAAAGTGCAAATATTGGCCAATCAGTCGATCTCTAGTGGACAGGTTTGACAGCTTTAACTTTACTGGGCAATACTGATAAGAAAAAGAGAATGTGGCCCTTTGCCTGCTCTGCCCTCTGTGCTTTTGTCCAGGTATACCATCACCTGAAGCACACCCCAGATGTCCTTTCCACCGCTCCACCCACCCGTGACCTGCGCCTATAAAAGCCTGTCGCTGACGTGCGCACACTCTCCGTGCTCCCGTCAGACCTGCTGTCACCACGTGCCTTGCCTCTCTGCCGCCTGTCTCGTCCATGCTTATTTCTGTTTTGTTTTACTCACCACACTTACATAACATACATACCACCAGTTTATTTTATAGTTGACAAATGTGATTTTGAGCATGTGATTTCCGGTTTGGTATCTTAGGTATTGGTACCCCCCATTTGTTGTGGCATTTATCCGGTAATAAAAAATATTTAAACTCTAAAAGTGTTTATAGAATAGGAATCCTCCTGTCTGCATGCTACAGGCAATTTAGCCCAGTTTACATTTGAAATATTAACTGGATCAGACAGGGGGGCTGGCCGAGCACCAACTCACCATGGGTGCTCCCCGGCGGCCGATGATTTCTGGCCGAGCTTTGAGGCTGTGGCGGTCCATGACACAGGGGCAGGTAAATAAGAGTGGAGCCAAATACAGAGCAACCAGGATGACGAAGTACACTGTTAGAACTATCATCTGGAAATCTGACAAACAAGGGAAACCAGTTGAGACTGTTGAAACGAACAGTGAAAATTGAATTGCAGAAAAAAAACAACACATACTGGATCTTTCTCTACGGACCACGTAACCAGCAACCAACCAGCCAACAGCGGTGACTGTTGCCAAGGCGCCAATGTGTAGAAAAGGTGCAGTGGCCTGAAAAGTGGAGAAAAATGGGAGTTCATTTTTTTCTTCCTGGGGTCATTATGGCATTTATCATAACAGCTCGGATACAGTGATTTGTAGATTTATTTGGCATATATTTTATGGCAGATGCCCTTCCTGAACCATTGAAGATGAGGAAATCCTAGTAAATAACTTAGTGTTATGAGAAATAAAGCTGAAGATGACACCTTTTTGATGACTAACCTGCAATGAAATAAATAGAATCTCCCACTCATCTCCCCAGATGTTGTCCACAGACACCACTCCAGAGATAGTGGTGGCTAATGTCGCTAACACACCAATCTGTAATGAGAAAGGCACAAACGTTTATAATAACGTAGTGAAAGTTGGAAAATACCAGATACAGTAAATTTAAATCTGCACTGTGTAACTTTTCTGGTGGAGGGTACACTACCTGCTTGTCTACATGGGGCTATTTTTTAGCATTTAACTTATCAAACTGCATGGAAACAAGCGGGCGGCACCACCAGGCTGAGTTAGAGGTAAGATCTATGGAGAAGGGAATTATTGTTTTTCAAGGTATTTTGAGCAATAAAAACACCCACAATGAAATAAACGCTTAATAGACTTAATAGAATGTTTAATGTCATACTGTGTAACATTCCAGGCAAAGAAATGACTGGTACCATACCCTCCACTAAAAAGTTGCGCGATGCACCTTTAGTTAAATATTCTTTAAAAGCCAAAATACCTTGTGCACCCAAAAGAGATTGAGTTGCTGACCGAGAGAAATGTGGAAGAGCGCCAAGATCTGAAAGCGACCGGAGCAGACGTTCAAATAAACCCGTATTAAATCAAATATAGAACAACTCTAAAACTAGTTTACCACTAAGAATGTTATGTAGCTGATGCCCACAGAGGTAGAGACCACAATGGGAATGGTCTCGTCTGTCCATTCACCAGTGCGGTTGTATACTGACCTGTAATATTTCAGAGCAAAAGATATATACATTATTTTTGAACATGTGGAGAAATTATGATGTGATTATAATGTACCAATTGAAGTCATTGAAGTCATTTTGTGCCACAAACCAGAAGTAGGTCCAGAAGAGGAGGAGGAAGAAGGAGCAGCAAAGGATGCTGAACCAAAAACACTCCCACTGTAGACAAAACACAAGAGAAGAAGTAAAACAAACAGTATTTTAGCATGAACATTCTGTACAAAGTGATGAGATATTACATTTGATAAAACCAAATGGTTATTTGATAATGAGTAGAAAACAAACACTCTAAAACTGTTCAGGAAAGTCCAATTTTGTAATTTTAACGTGATTATCTTTGTTCCAATGAGTATCTAGGTTAGTTTAGTTTAGTCTTTTTAATTTGAGCAATGTCAGTTGAAAGAGCTGTGAACTTGTTTCTATTGTCATGATCCTTCCCTGCTCCCCCTGCTCCCCCTCCTCCCTTTGTTTTCTCCTTATTTGTCAGTTCCTGGGTGGAGCCTTCAGTCCCTCCTCCTGCTGAGCTCCACACTTGCAACCGATCTAAAATCACCATCTACTACTTCACAAGCAAGCTGACCAGTGTCCAGCGTCAGATCGTTCCGTCATGTTGTGTGGTGTATATGCGCTCAGGCCATTTTTCCATTTTGCTATTTTTTACCATTCTTGATACTTATCTGCATTTGTTTCACGTTTGCTCCAGTGAGACCAGCTCCCGTTCCAGTCTACTCCGGCCCACCTATCAGCCTACCACCACCTACACCTCTGCTGTGCCGCTGGATCCACTCTGCCCCTCCCGGAACCAACTCCCCGTTCCAAGACTATTTTGTTTTCTTTCACAATAAACTTTGATTCTGCCTTTTGGGGTCCTCCAGTCTTGTTCCTAACATCTGTACTAGTTTTGTAATTATTCGTATGCTATCTAGGCATTGCAGTAGCATGCAGTGAGTTTTATGAGTGGGATAAGCAGACTTGGGGTGCTCATTAATATTTGTGGATAACATTTGCACACAAAAGGGGAAAAAACTAACATGCAAAATGAGATTTGAACCCCGGTCTGTCACATTAAGGGTGATCACCTATCCTACTAAGCTAAACTCCCAAACCTGTAAGTGCATCTGAATGGAGCAAATACTCTCACTTCACCGATCAATTCATTGTCTCTGAAACAACTGTCCGCTCTGGATCTAAAAGCTCGTGTTAGAGAGCGGAACATGAACCTAAGAAGAATCAAGCTTCCCGCAGTACTGCTCAGCGGACTTCCAGCAAAGCTTCAGCAGCAGAAGTGAGGGGAAAACGGGCTTATTTGGATATATGGAAGAACAATTTAAATATAGCCGAGACTCACGGTAATTTTAGATTTTATTGGTCAATCACTGCTTGCCTTGATTGCCCTGACCGCACGCAACTGAGGTGGTGATACCTTTGACAACGCAACATATTGCAAATATAAAGACAATATAAAAAGTAGTAAAATGAAATAACATCAAATTTGTTGAAAAACTGTTCACTCCTTCCAAAAATATCTATTTAGCTTTATCTTATTATAATCACAAAGCTTTTAACACTTTCAAGCATTTCATGATCTGAATTATTTTGGGCAGAATAATTCAATTCAATTCAATTTATTTTTGTAACGCCCAAAATCACAACAGTAGTTGCCTCGAGGGGCTACAGTGGAAAAAACAGAACAAAAACAGAATAAACAATGTTCATAATGAATAGTATAGAGTCATTAAACTGTTCGAGGAAGTCTTACAGGTTGCAGCTCTTGTGAGTCAATGGCACTGAAGGACACTTTCATTCAGTAGTTAACAGGATTAGCAGCTAACGCAAGCGAGGGAATACGAGGGAATATGTTGAATATGATCTGTCACTCACTGGATCCTATTGAGCATTAATTATCTTTACAACACACTGTGATTGCACAGTTTATAGACTGGAAAGATAACTAACGTTATCTGTTCTTTAGTTAAAATCATGTTTTTTTCCCAGAAATGGAAGTGATTAAGTTGAACGCTTACACAAGTTGTCAACTGAGGTGAGAAGTGATGGTAGTGACAGGCCTGTTTTAATTAGTTTAGCTGTTAAACACAGGTCAAACACTGAGGCGCAGAGCCCGAGTCACGTTATAGGCTTCATCTCCTGTACTGAGAAGTCAAAGAATAAGAAACACTCAAACAATGTTCAAATCTAAGCTAAAAACTGTTTTGTTTGGCTGTGCATATGACTGAAATGCTTTTCTTTGCACTCTTCTCTTTTATGTCTTGAACTATTTGACGGATAGCCTGAAAATGGCACTTTTAAATTAAGAATTTGTGATTTCTGCCATGTCTTTGTGATTTTAATGCATTTTTTTTTTTCCTGTTGTGTGAAGCATTTTTAATTGCCTTGTGTACGAATTGTGCTCTACAAATAAACTTGCCTTGCCTTGCCTTTTTGCTTTGTATGCAACTGTGTGTATAGTTCAAATCGGAGTCTTAAGATTTGTCCTTTTTGGAAATGATTGGACAGACACATATGGACCACCTGTGTGGAGGAGCACAGAATTCAAACCTAGAAGAGTCGACTTTAGGAGATGTCAGCTCTAACACATGGGCCATTGTACTTAAAAAAAAGAAATCAAGAAAAAACATACACACCGTTGTATACAAATGTTTTTAGAAGCCTAAATTTTGAATTTAGAACATTTTAACATGAAAAACATTTTGCAACATTACTTTTTTCCTTGAGGAAGGCAGTAGAGTGGAGTGAAGTAAATTAATTCTCAGAAAATATAACATAATGTGAGATATAGTTGGTTAAAACACCTGAGAGCTTCACCACAGCATGAGACAAAGTGGTCCAGCTCAGTCAGTGCATTGTCTACCCTCTGCCCTCTGCCCTGAAGTTACACGTTTGGTACACATATATTGTTTCTTGTATAGAAGGAAAAACATATAGTATTATCCAGCAGTACTTTGAGTGGCTGCTTGCTCTGGTTCACAGCTGGGTGTCCGGCTCATCTCACTCTGCTCTCAGACTCTTTCTCCCAGTAGCCAGGGCCTCAACAAACCACATCCAGACTTTAAGAAATCCACTGACTGGGTTTGTTTTGGAAACACGCTTTGTCATTTACAAGAAGGACACCAATGATGTGCATTGTCATTGCTTATTAAAAAAGATGAATAAAATAACTTAATGAGCCATTTTGTGGGAATTTCTAATATGTGCATCCCAGACTTAAAAAGGTGCAGTAACTTACTGAAGATAAATCCTTTTGACTTTATGTTTGGATAGCAATAGTCATTTTTTTTATCGACAGGTTACGGTAACTTATTGTACAATATTTTTGCAATAATATATTGAGATGCAACTTTAGATGACAACCTCAAAATGGCGTGCAACTATAACAAGGCTTTCCTGAGCAGCAATATGTTGTGTTCATGCGACGTCACAGCATTCTTCAGTCTCTATTGTTTAAAATGGAGCTGGTGCAGGTCAGACATTCCATGGAAGAATTGGCTGTTTCACTGTCAGATTGCAGCTAAAAGATAGATGAGGGTAGTGTTTTCACCTAACCCCTGATTAATATGACCGGTTTGCGGAGCCAGTCCCTAACAAACTATGAAATAATGACAAGGTTCAACGTTTGTGGATTTCTATTTTGGATATTGCTTTCAAAAACAGTCCATCTCCCATAGAGTTACATGGGCCCCTGTCCACCATCTGAGCTCATGAACTCACCTATTCTCCAATTCATACACACGACAACCTACCAGAAACTAAACAATAATAATACAGGATGAGTCAGTGACAAGGCTTACCTTGGAGGTGTCGTCTTGGGAACGCTGGTAGCGTTTCCAACGGCAACCATAGATACCAGTGATGAAGGACAAGAAGATCTGCTTCTCATAGACCTGCAAGGGTTGGTGTTTCACCATGCTCCTTTAGCCTCGCACTGCTGGTGTGTCAGCATCCCACACCGCACACCAAACCTGCACAGCACCACAACACAACACAACCCGCTCAGTAACACATAGTAACACACAGTAACACACAATAATGCACAAAGGCAGACCAGGTCACTGCGTGTAGTGGAGGTATTTTCACTAAACACGCAGGATCTGTTGACAGGCTTTGCACATGTTTGGAGTGACAACAGATCCCAAAAGAAGTCAACAAAGTCCAATTGTGAGTCATGTCTGGGACAGACAATAATGATATGGTTCTATAGACTGCATAGTCAGTGGGACGTCAGCCTTTTCAGTGTAAGGCTTTGGGAACTTTTCATTATCTAAGCTACCGAGTCTAGAATAGGGCTGGGCAATAGGACAAACATAAAAGAGATTTAATTACATTTAATAATTCTAATTTAAAACAAACCAACAAGAAAAAAATTACATTTCTTCCCTCAAAATATGAGCTCCAAACTTTAAAATAAGGACTGGTTGTAGACCTCTTGATTGAAATGGCTGAATCCCAATCTTGATTTAAAATGTAATTCATGCACAGCCCCAGTTTATAAATGCAAAGATATGTATGAAGGCTGTTTTCATATTAACCTTGGCTCAGAAATACATTCAGACCGGCCATAATCTGGAAAACCACTGGTATTTCTTGTTTAGTTCAGTATACAATTAAATGGACCTCCACAAATATCACTTCACATTTCATTGAAATCAAAAATTACAGTTTGAATTTCACACACACTCACTGGAATCTCAGATATGGCCTGTTGCCCTGGTGGTCCAGACAAAAAGACACAAAGCCAGTTTCAATGGCTTCCCCAAAATGTCACCGTGACATGCTTTCAAAACGAATGGCGTCTCATGCTTGGTTGTGTCTGCATCAGTCCACTTCATGTGTTACAAGTAAATGAAACGTTTATGAGCTTAAAACCATGTTATAATGGTTTTCCCTCATCATTATCTTTGTCTTTTATTATTATCTTAGAGCTGAGCAGTTTTTCGATTAAAGGCTTGAGTGTGGGTGAGCCCTCTATCTCCGCCCCCTTTTATGTACATACTTGTGATTCTGAAGAAAGAAAAATCAGACTCACACGTGTAGGGTTCAAAAAAGTCACGTAGCTAATAAAAACATGTAATTAAAAATCTACTGCTTGAAATGGTGAAGTGCCATCATCAGTTCTGCAGTTTTGAACTGGAAGTCAATGGATCCGTTCCGAATTAAGCCACATTAGATCAATATTGCAGAATGTAAAATAATAATCTACATATGTTATAGCTACATAACTACACAATCAAAAAAGCATTATGTGTCTTCTCAAGTTAAACATAAACCTGAAAAAATTAGAACACATTCCCCATGTTTTAAATTCAATCTTAACTTTAAACACGCATAATCTGCAATTATATTTGATCAAAGTCGATGACATCCACAGATACAAGTCCCACATCTTAAAGATCTTTTAACACCATCTTTTGTGTATTTTAATGACAAAAACCTTCATTAAATGGCCAACCCAGTCAAGGCTCTGTTTCCAGGTAACAGGTGAGCACAACTATCTCTCGTCATCTGCCAGAAGATAGAAATAGAACAGATAGAACAGGAAAGAACAGCTTTCACCATCTCTCAGAGGATCTGATAAGATTGGAATAAATACGCTTTCTAATCTTATATTGTCTGTTAGAAAAGGGATGAAATACATAAACCTTTAATATGATTACTGTATGTCATCAGTTAAGATTGATTAAAATATTGACAATGAAGGCGTCAAAATGCAATGTGAAACCTGAAATGTGCGTCAGAGATTTGAAAGTCTATGGTCTATAATAAAAACAAGCATTTTTACAGCCCATTTACATTTTGTCAACAATTACATTTACAGTTTAAGCACATTTTCTGATGGATTGCCAGAGTATTGTCACCAGGATAATGCAAATACATGATATTCATTTTTGTTTTGTAAGCAAACGTTGTCCTGGCATGAGAGAAAAAGCTAATTCATCCATGTAAATATCTCTGTAAAGGGGATGTTTGAAGGAAGTGAATGCCAAGTAGCTCAAATAGCTGAAGAAGTAGTGTTTGTTCTGATTGTTGAAAAAGAGGGTTTAAGGAGGTAAATGTATTCTACCATCTGTTCTGTATAATGTGATACAAATAATTGAAGATTGCCATTTCAAGCGTTCAGCACTATATAAAATGTTTCTTTTACTTTTTCCCTCATTCTTGCATCTCTGACCACAAGTACGCAGCACATAATTCTATCTCCTGTGATTTAAGTAATTCAACACTCAATGTCAGTGTGAAAAACAGCCCATGCCTTGGCTCTTTTCGTGGATTGGCTTCAAATTTTAATAGCTTCGTCCTTGGCCTGTGAAGTACATTTTGGCAAAGTTTTATCAAAATCAGCAGAGTACTTTTTCCAATATAATTTAGCAGCTGATCACATAACCTTGGTGAGGGTAATAAAAGTAAATGGGAGTGATATTGGCCTAAAGTATCTGAATGAAGTGCCTCAATGAGAAGGATGCATGCTGTGAGAGTAGGCATACTGTACTGTATGTCTGACATTTATTGTTCTATTGTTCCATTTCACACGTAGATCATCATTTAAGATTTTGTTCATGACAAAAAGAAATTTGATATTAAAGGTACACTATAGCCATGTTTCTGTAGGACGTTGATTGAACAAGAGAGAACGCAGACTCAGGTAAAAACGAAACGGCAAAAAGCAGATATACACGCAAAATTATCATTCCTTACCAAATGCTGGCTTGAGCTAATGTATTTCCAGTGATGATAACTTTATTTGTTGAGCCGCGCGCAAACAAGATAGTGCACGTTAAGATCAGCCGTTTCCTGTTTATTGATGTACAGGACTCATATTTCCAGAGCATGATGCATCCAACAAAAAACCTGGAAGTTATGTCTTATACTCTAACTTTAGCCACGTCTCACAGCGCCACAAACTTGGAATTACTAAATGTCTTTTTGTAAATGATTGTGTGTTGTCAGGCTACACTGCTGGCCTGGCCTCTTCACAGCTGCATTTCACAGGTGCGTCCATGTTTAAAAAAAAAAAAAGATGAAGCAAGGATCTAACACCTAACACTGACAAAGGAACATAATCAGTTGAAGAGTTGAATTTCTAAACACACCTTGTGTAGCAGTCCATCTAATGTCCGCGCCCCACAGGTTGAGACCCCCTGCTCTTAAACCTTCTTCTGTAAATAAAACTGTGGCCACAGTTGAGCTGCCATGCTCTCCGAGGGGCTTTCACACGACCTTTTGTTCCACTGGCTTATAGGATGTCTGTAATTTACCTGAAGACCCTGCTCCGTCTCCACTTCTTTGCCCACATTCACTTTGTAACCTGGGTAACCTAGTAACTGGCCCTTAAAGAGTGCAGGTGTCTCATTGTGCCGGTTTGAGTCGTGAGCTAATTGAATAATAAGAATAATCCAGCCAATTGTCTCCATGACCGTGGGTGAAGGGCCTATTCTAAGCCCTGTATCTCGGTCACTGTCCCCTCTTTCCAGGCTTGAATCACTCTTTATTAATTTTGTAAATGCATTAATAATAGCCATAATCTCTGACAAGATTCAGCCCAAAATAGAGCTCGCATTAGTCCGTTTATCGAGGCGCAGTGAGGGATAGGGGATCATGCGGGCTGGAAAGTTGCACTCAGCCAATTTGGTCTAAATGCTGGGCTTAATCATCACGTCCCTCGGTCAAGTGCTTGTCTGAAGAGCCTCTCTGAGCTGCATGCTATCACTCAACCTGGCAACTTCAGACATTAAAAGCAAGATACAGACATGGCAATAACAGGACTCAAAGCTTGGGATGTCAATTTGAATAGGAAATATTTTGACCGTACAACATTTACTCATATCACATCATTATTCAGCGTCTTACATGAATAGAAGATTACATTTGATTGTTTTGCCACCCTTAACAAACATCAGACAGTCTAGTTATAGTCCACTGATTAGATTAAAATACGCAAATAGATTAAGCCAACACTGCACTGTACAATACACAAATTGATTATAAATACTAAAATGAAATAAAAATAGCAAACAAGCAAGAATGTTTAATGTAAACCGCAATATTGCTCTGAAACGGCTTAGTAATAGAAACAGGTCAATAGACATCACCGTAGCAACCAGCTGTTTGTCATTTACATGTTTTTCTTTTTTGAGATGTGAAGCCGACATGCGTCACTTGGAGTCCTAATTGTTCAAACAATCGCAACTAAGCACTGGCGTGTGGGCAGGGGTAGGGGGTAGGTGAAAACAGAACTTTCTGAACAATACATGATTACTCAAATATGTACGACTCAATCAAAATATAACTTTGAGTACACTGATGAGGAAACAATGTTGTAACAAGGTTAAAAGCTCATTAAAGGTGATTTAGAATAATATGTCTCCTTTAATAGTATCGAGATCTAATTGTTTCAAATCGTCAAGGATAAGATTGAGTTTTTTTAATTAAGAGATACACAGCCAATCCAAAGTGGATCAGGGATGAGGTCAGACACAGATATTAGGCTTTATTGTCTCCCTAATAGAAAAATATGTCTGAAATCAAATGGAAATTGCATGGATGTGGATGTTCTGCCACATGTTTTGGTTTGTTTAGTACAAGCCTGCCATGTAATTATAGAAACTATGTACGTTGTTTAGGCTACTACCAAGCCATCTTGATTAGATAAATGCATATACACAAAGCCACGATCAGAACAACATATTATACCCAGAGACTTATCATAAACTCATGAAGACGTTCATGTCGAATGCTTTTATAGGATAATTACCAGATTATCGGATGAGGCGCAGAAAACACTTACCTTAGCTCCTCAAAAGACTTTATTCTTTCAGTCCCATCAGTTCACCTTCACTGTGCGATGTCATCAAGGCGTCTTCTCACTTTCAGAAGATAAATCCTGAAAGTTGTCTACAGCAGCCGCTCTCTGGCGCAAAACAATCGCCACCATGAGCCCGCTTTTCACGTGGACATCGGACATAGGAGACCTGTTGAGACTTCTTTACGCAGGCGCACACGATTGTATAAATGTATAGAGTTGAGTTGAGCAGGAGTAAAGAGACGCAGCTCTCAGAGGAGTTAAAATCACAGTAATCCCCCCCGACACCGTGTGGGCGGGGTTAAAAAGAAGCGCACTGTAAAACAGAATCTGTGAGTTATTTATGGACGAGTGACAGCGTGAAACTGCGTTTGGATCTCTTTCACTGCACAGGAGATCTGCTCAGAGATACAGCAGCTAAACCAGTGGTTCCCAAAGTGCGGGTCGGGACCCGCTGGGGGTTCACAAAGCATGAGATGATTTGTAGATGTAAATTTAAGATTATGACACTATTAAATGCCTTCTTTTTTTATTATTAAAAACGGTTTATTTTAGTGAAATTAGCTCAGATAACACAATGAGCACCTAAAATTAAAAAATTAAAAAAACCTCATTCTAAAAGGTTTTCAACTTGAATTTATTACAAACGTCTATTTCATTTTACTGTGGGGGTCCCGAGTCGTTTGCATGGTTATTTTGGGGGTCCTGACCTTAAAAGTTTGGTAACCCCTGATCTAAACACTGAGGTCCACAGTTTACAGGTTTACAGGTATATATAGGCCCTCATACTCATTTAAGGCCAATTGTTTCTGGATATACATTTTACATATATGTGCATTCAAGACCATTTGGAAAAAGTAACTACCTACTGAATTAAAGAATCATCGCTTCAAGGAGGCCAATTATCATACTTGAGTTACAGTACATTTTAGGCCTATAAATTAATATGAAATATTAACCCTAATGTTTCTTTTAAGGCAACACACTACAGACAAAATATTGTCCAATTTGCACCTAAAGATCTGATATTATTTCATTTAATCACAAGGTTTTGGACTTGTTTTATTCTAATCTTGATTTATTTATTTTTTAACTAACTAAATTGGTTGAAATCTTTATGCCCATTTTCAGTAAGATCTACTTTATTTCCAAGAGATCCAAAATCCCCTCAGTAATGGAGCAAATAATTCAAACCATTTTTTCAGACCTATACAATAGGTACAAAGTTACAAAGTACATATAAAATGCCTTTTTTATATAGTATGTAAACATTACATAATGAAACACTTGTAATACATGTTTTTAAACCACAGAAGTAACTAATATCTCAGTTAAGTAAGATTTTCCCATGAACCCAAATGCCATTTTTGTCCATGTCAATCCACCTTCTGCTTTAGGTGTGAATGTCACCATGAGCAGACCAGCCTTGAAGGGAAGAAATCGTTTCATTAAAGCACCCAGTGGGAGGGCTGCAGTTGCCGGGGAAAGCAGGCATCCCCTCGAGATCTTAGGGTTTCTTGGAATGCACAAAGAAAAAGCCACAATGAGGAGGTACACAGTTTAAACAATGCCTGAATGAATATTAAAGGACAAACAGAAAAGTGTGGAACCAGTGCCTGAAAGCAACCTTTTCTCATCCGCAATTTGTGTCTAATAGTTCTATATGTAAACTCCAATTGGTTGAACAATAATGGCATTAAAAATGGTAGCTATTGTTCTACTGTGTCTATAGTGTACCATACCAAATTCATAAGAGAATAATACTTTATTAACTTTATTGATCCACTAGGGAAACTTTTTAAAACATTTCACATTTACACATTTATGCTTCTCACGAAAACCTTTTTCTCTTGTGCGTTGTAAATGTGTGCTCCATCTTGCCTGTGCCACACCTGGTGACGAGGCTGAGCAGTGTCTTGTTGGAGATCTATTCCAGGCCCAGCAGCAGATTAACCCTTGGCTTGGGATAATTACGTCAGAACCCTTTAATCCTAAACAATTCACTAGTACTTATGAAACACCCACAACCAGTCCTCAGTGGGTCCTGCCTTTACTCCAGTGGTTGCTGACGACCCCAACATCCCAACATCAACTACTCTCTGAAGAAAAAGGACAAAATTACTGTCAGATATTAGTAGATGCAAGTAGTATGGAAAACTTTTTTAGAGAGTCTTTGGCGGCTCATAGCTGCTCTGGGGACACCAAGAGGCCCCTAAAGAACCTATCCCAGTTTTATTTGAGAGCAACTTTGTCTGTAGTCTGTTATTCATTCTGCAGCTCTTTGTTGACCTCTGGTGGTCACAATAAGAAACATAAAGAAGGACTGTTGAGCTTGTGAGCCTAATGCTTGTGATGGTGTTGCATAAGAAACCTTGACTTTAAAATAAAATACATAAAAATACATATTTTCTAGGGTAACATATATTTTAAAAGAACAAACCATTATACTGGCTGAATAAACAATAATAATAAATAATATGTAAATACTATGCAATAACAAGTAGCTTTTCCTGAAAACAAATGTTTTCTTCACATCTGATTATTTTTGACACTCTCTAGTCACTGCAGTACACATTTCGGAGGCCATACATCCGGTGCATCCACTTTCAAACGCAGGGCAGAGCCACACAGAAGAGGACACAAGGGAGACCAGGATACGGACAGAAACAATAACCACAGTGTTTATTTACAGAATATCCACTGAGTTATAAAGCTGTGAATCTGTAAACACTGTTGCTGCAAAAGCACATCACTCATAAAAAGAACAAAACATGCTTGAATTAAAGTAACATGTATTTTGCCATTAAAACTGGATAACTAATCTACTGGGTCTGAATGTACTTGCCACTAGGGTAAGAAACTGCACAACCTGACTGAAAAGTATCCCGTTTCCATTTCTACTAAGGTCTTATCCATTTACCTACAACATCATATTGTGCCGTATTTACATAATTTGGATAACTTATATTACAAAAATATGATGACATAAAAATATGACCTGCTCATAAAGTGGTCTTCTATTCAGGCTTTAGGACCAAGAGGGGCAGGATTCTTCCCCCACTTCCCAGCGATGCATTCTCTGGGCGGGACAGCAGGAAACTGAATTCCTCTTCCCAGATTTTCCTGCTTTTAAATCCCAGCATGAAAACTAGTGCCACTTCTACTACTGACACTTTGTAACTTTTGCACTTTGTAACTTTTTGGGAGAATCACTACAAGGACAACTGCTGGACCTGTTGGCCGGAGATATTAAGGTAAAATAAACAGTGGTACTATGGGGGATGGGAATTGCCATGGGAAATGTCTAGGCATGTGTCAGATCATGAGATATGGGATTGCACTGTGGATGGGAACAAAAGAGCTAACGTTTCCGGGAGTTTGTGGAAATAGACAAAAAGGCTCAACTCTTTTCAATATTGATGATGCAAACTTTTTCATTCATTGCAAAGTCATACAAAAAGCTATGAGATCACTTTTTGTATTATTATTGTGTGGCCACAAGCTAATGCACCCTTGTGTCAGTCTAATGTAAGGGTAAATCAGAGTTTTGCACATGAACGGGCATCTGACACAACTATCTGAGTCATATCAGAAAGCACAGCCCAGACTCAGGACATGGGAAAGCCAAACGGTGTTTGCATATTCTCGGCCATCTTATTTTAAACTGCTATTCCTGACTAAACCTAATATTGGGTATGAACAGACTTGACATCATTTTTAAAACTTGTGACCGCAACCGCACAATGTCTGCAGGTGTAGGATCACCATGACGAGACAGAGAAGCACCAATTACCTTTGGAAAGCACTTCTTATGTGTTTAAGATCCCTGTTGCAATCTGGGGACATGAGATGAATCTGTAAAACGAGCTGATGCTGTGGCTTACAAACATGCAGCTGCCTACGTGGCTGTTATGTAAGACCTGGACCAAAGCAACATTAAAGAAATAGATCTGTAGATACTGTAAAAAACTGTAATACAAAGACTATAATATGGTAGCACTTTATTGTATAGCATTGTAATAGCATGGTAATAGAATGAAAATGGCAATCTAAATAAAGCAAAGTAACCAATTGATACGTCTGTCATTCTACTTTATTTTATGATAATATGATTAATCTTAACCCTAATGGGACAATTTTTTGACAAAACATGTTTAGCAATTGTGTATTTTGGTTATTATCTGGAAACAGGGCTGCAAAATGCATTTATCCCTTGTGCCCCATGTTACATCTTATTACCAGGTCATTACTATGTTGTAAAGATCAACCAAAGCGCTTTCTCTCTTTCTTTATTTTTTTATTTTGAATTTAAGATAATTTGCTGTATTATTATTTTTTAATTAAAAATGTCCTTTTTTTTAGGATTCAAAATGTGGCTGACAAACGTGGTAACCTTTGCACTGATCATAAATGCTGCCTCCGCTGCAGCCTCGAAAGCCTCTGCACCGGCCAAGAAGGTCCTCAGTTCCCATGCCACCATCCTGGCAGACAATAGCGCCAACCTGGGCTTCACGCTTTATAAGCACATGGCTAAAGCAAAGAATGAGGAAAATATTGCCATCTCTCCCGTTGTAGTAGCTTCGTCTTTAGGTCTGATAGCTTTAGGGGGAAAAGCGTCCACAGCATCCCAGGTAAAGACAATTCTAAAGGCAGCTAAAGTGAAAGACGACCAGCTGCACTCGGGCCTATCTGAACTGCTGACAGAAGTTAGCGACCCCACAACACGTAATGTCACCTGGAAGATCAACAACCGTCTCTATGGGCCCAGCTCTGTCAGCTTTGTGGACAACTTTGTCAAGAACAGCAAGAAGCACTACAACTGTGACCAATCCAAGATCAGCTTTAAAGACAAGAAAAGTGCACTCAACTCTGTCAATGAGTGGGCAGCAAAGGCGACTGACGGCAAGCTCCCGGAGGTCACTAAAGAAGTGGAGAACACCGATGGCGCCATGATTGTAAATGCCATGTTCTTTAAACGTGAGAATAACCAATATGTTTATGCGTTGTAGTTGTACTTGCTTGAGCTAGAAATGTCATATTGTGTTGTCACAGCTCACTGGGATCAGCAGTTTCATCACAAGATGGTGGACAACCGTGGCTTCATGGTTCCTCAAGGCTACACTGTCTCTGTCCAGATGATGCATCGCACAGGTATTTCCGCCGCTGCAAGTACAGAATATATCATTGTGTAATCACTGTGTCTGATTTAGCCGACATCCACATTTTTGATGCCAGATTAGATATAAGTTTGTCTGTTGTGTTGTCTATTTGTCTGTGCAAAAGGCCGAGGCATAATGTGTGTCCAGCCGAGACCGAATGGATTCGCTCACAATAGGGTTTGATATAGACAAATCTACAGTACCGGTAGGCAAGAGAGTATTCGTTTTTTTAGTTTCATTTTTTTCTACAATTTCAATATTATTTTCATATTTTCGTTACTTCCAACTCTTATGTATTTGTTTTTCTTGTTACTGGCGCCCAACTTTATCTCATACTAGATGAAGCATGTCTGATAAAAATGTATAATCTGATCTATGCAGCAATGTTTCTGGTCTGGGTCTATGCTTTTGATGATTTTTGGTAAGGCGAGACACTACAGGCAAAACAATTTTTTTTCTTTTTCTTTTTCTATTTTGCTCTCTCAACATATACACCTTGACAGAAACAACACATTAATGAACTTGCACCCTTTGATTTATAGGGGACTTATAAATCATCACCACTTAAAATAGTTCCTACACACACAAAACTTTACAGTCTGGTACGTAACAAGACTTTGACTGATTTTACAAAAGGATTTGACATATTTGATATCTATAAGTTTTAAATAGAATTTGTACAATTGTAAAATTATGAAAAACTTGTTTTTTCTGTGTCTTGTGTCTTGCCTTTTTGAATTACATTATATTTATGTTCCTACGTTTCATAACACACTAATATTGACTTGAATTTGTCGCAGGTTTTTACGGCTACTTTGGTGACACCACTAATAAGTTGTCAGTACTGAGCATGCCCTTGTCTCATAAGAAGTCCAGTATGTTGTTCATCATGCCTCACAACGTGGAGCCTCTGGACCGACTGGAGAAGATGCTGACGAAGAAGCAGCTGGACACGTGGCTGGGCAAACTCAAGGAGACTGCAGTGGCTGTGTCTCTGCCCAAAGTCAGCATGGAAGTCAGCCACAACCTCCAGGTAAGAACAACCTGCTGAAACAATATGCAACACTTTATTTTGACCTCCTGCTTTTTGGTAGAAGGGCCCATGTTTTATACAATGACATGGCCAATCGAATCACTGAACATTCTTACACAAAATCTGTGTCCAAAACTATCACTTTCTCTAGTGTGCTGTCCTAGTTATGCATCCAAAATGGTTCATAATGGGCAAAAATGTTCGACAGCTTGCATAGGTGTGAGGATAAAGATTTGGTCTGATAGAAACAATACATATATGACAATGTGTGTTTTTAGAAATACCTGGAGGAACTGGGCTTGACAGAAGCAGTGGATAAATCTAAAGCCGACTTCTCCAATATGTCTGGGAAGAAGGACCTGTACCTGTCCAGTGTGCTCCACGCCTCAGCCCTAGAGTGGGATACAGAGGGGAATGAGATGGACACCTCCATCTATGCGTCCGACAAACTCAGAAACCCTAAACTTTTCTACGCCGACCATCCTTTTATCTTCTTAGTCAAGGACCAGAAAACCAACACCATTCTGTTCATAGGCCGGATGTTGAGGCCTAAAGGTGAGAAAATGAGAGACGAGTTGTAACCACTGAATTGTTGAATGGGTTTGTTAAATTAAGCAACAATGCAATCGGATGTAGCAACATGAACATTCCTCTGACTGAAACAAAGCCTCCCAAAGACTGCTGTTGTATTTTATTAAATGCTATTTTCACAGCACTTCTCAGGATGTAATGACGAAAGAAGGCCTATAGTTTTTGTAAAATGTCTGCAAAATAGATGACAGGTATCAAAGAATGCCTTTTTGAAACAGCCCTAAAGCACCACTCTTTTCTATTGATGTTTCTGAATTTCTTGCCAAATAAAACACCAAAGTCTTTGTAGTCTGTATCTAGTCCTTTTGACAGAAACCCCATTCAAGTCAGACAGCAACATCCTCATGGTTATATGCAGTCGTCGTCTTAAGTCAGAGGTGTCCAAAATATGGTGCGACCATCAGGCTTCCATGGGCCCCGATCATAATACTTTTTACTGCAGATTTGAATAATTCTACCACTATAAAAGTAATAAATGATATTACATTGTATAAAACTGCAAGGAGCCAGAACAAATATCTTGCTTCTTATGACATTTGAAAAGGGCTTAAGGCTTGATGTTCTGAGCATCATCAGTGGCTCTGTCAAAGCTGCAATATGAATCCATCTTAATGCCTTACTGCATTGACTATCAGTCTTTTAATATGCAGCCCTTGGTGAAAACAAGTTTGGACACCCCTCTCATAAGTATTTAGAAGTATTTAGAGTGGACCAGAACATGTGTTACCCTGTGTTCTTTAATCAGCCATATGCGAGGTCTCTACTTTAGTGTTTCATTTAACCACACGATTTTGCACGCACATTGTAGTAGTCTAATGCCTTAAACGAGAACTGGTTTAAAAAACATTTCACTCAACGTTATAATAAACTTCAAGCAATAAACGCTGTTTTAGTGTTATCATGGACCGTATATAAATGATTAATGAAATGATTAATCAATAATAATGATTTACCGTTTTATCTTCCTCGGCCACAGCTGGTTGTGCGCATTCTGCCATCTAGAGGTGAACTCTTGCAACTGCTATAGGCCTACTTTTTGGCAAGTAAAAGGCTAATAGTAGGGATATCACAATTGTTTGGTTAATTGATAATCATGATTATTCAGGTCACAATATAATCGTGAGAACCAAAACATATTAATTGTGACTATTAAAAAACAAATTGAAGTCTTTTTAGTTCAATCTATTGTCCAAAAAATAGACTTAAATGTAAATAACTTTTTCAATCTGGCTATAATTGTCATATTTAACTTTATTTTGTCTTTCAGAAAGTTCATTTTCATAAATCTGGTCACAAACTTGAGGAACAGTAACATGTCAGACCACAGGAATGAAAGTATTTCTCTTTCTCACTCTCTTTTTCTCTCTCTCGTTCTCTCTCTCTCTCTCTCCTTCTCCATCTTTCTCTTTTTTTCTTGCGGTATAGCGTAAAACACACATACTTTGAAGATGTACAACTACAGTAGATGTTGGTAAATGCACCTTTTCAGTTGGCTGCCAACCACCATTAAAAGCAACG
This sequence comes from Chaenogobius annularis, assembly GCA_015082035.1. Classification (NCBI taxonomy): domain Eukaryota; kingdom Metazoa; phylum Chordata; class Actinopteri; order Gobiiformes; family Gobiidae; genus Chaenogobius; species Chaenogobius annularis. The sequence goes on from BJKM01000530.1 coordinate 203,183, forward strand.
AAAGAAAATTAAAGATTTCACTGTTGTTTTGTGACAGTCTCAATCGTGAATAATTGTTAGATCTAAAATAAATATTTTTTCTCACAATAATTGTAGCACTAAAATGTGATATTGTGACATCCCTAGCTAATAGTAATAATATCATTCAAACATGCAAGAGTAATTCCATTAGAGTATTTTACAAAAGTGCAGACATTGTTTTCCACACCCTTAGTACAAATAATACTTCTGTGTATTTACCAAAACAAATTGAATAAAATGTATTTGTTCTTCCCCAGTGTATACAGTGATGGGACTACATCAGAGCTTCTCAAAGTGGGGGGTGCGCCCGTTGTGTTTTGAGCCACATAAAAACGCCCAGTGCCAACACATAGTTCATCTCTAAATACAGAGAGCAGCAGTGGGTCAGCCTGCCTTGAATCTTACTTTTGAACTTGCTCTGCAACTGACCGGTCATGTAACGATATAAAGCATATGCGAAAATAATACGCGAGCATTCGATTTCCTTTCCGCTTTGATCCCATGGGCTTTGAGGACAATGAAACATAAACGCAGTGGTTTCTCTTTCTCCTCTTCTTCTTCTTCTTTGGTGGTGTTTTATGGTGCTTGGTATCCATAGTGTTACATTACCGCTATTCTTTAGACTTTATTCTTCATTTATTCTTTAGATTTTATTTTTTATTAGACTTTGGACTTTATTCTTCAGACTTAATTATTTAGACTCCATTCTTTAGATTTAATACTTCAGACTTCAGCTTTAGACTTCATACTTCAGCTCTGGCTCTGGTCTAAAGAATGAAGTCTAAAGAATGGCTGTAATGTAACGCTATGGATACCAACCGCCATAAAACACTACCAAAGAAGAAGCTCTAGCTCTAGCTCTTTCTCTCTCTCTCTCTCTCTCTTTTCTCTTTCTTTCTCTCGTTTTTTTTTAACAGTATAGTGTAAAACATACTTTGAAGATGTACAACTACAGTGGGTGGCGGTAAATGCCCCTTTTCAGTTGGCTGCCAACCGCCATTAAAAGTAACACAACAACAATTTCTCTCGCTCCTTTTTATTATTTATTTTTATTTATTTTTTACGGCATAGCGTAAAACACATTCTTTGAAGACGTACAACTACAGTAGGTGGTGGTAAATGCATCTTTTCAGTTGGCTGCCAACCGCCATTAAAAATAACACAACAACAACAACAACAACAACAACAACAACAACAACAACAACAATATAAACGCAGTGGTACGAGTCCGTACCGCGCAGAAAGCAGTCTGTGTGACGGTCGTGGACCCGCTGTGGTAAAAGTGACCCACAGTGACGAGAAGTAATGTGAGTGCGTCGTCTCCTTGAAACGCTGTATTTACAGCAGTGAAGTTGGAGATGCTCTGAACTACATTCATATTGAAGAGAGTGAGTGGTGTTTTGCTCTGGTCTGGCCGTGCGTGGGCTGTGATCCACGGGGTGATCCACGGGGCTGGTGATCCACGGGGGCCACGGGGTGATCCACGGGGGCTGTGATCCACGGGGGCTGTGATCCACGGGGGCTGTGATCGGGGGCTGTGATCCACGGGGGCTGTGACTGTGAGCTCAGGCCAATCGCTGGGGCTGAGGAGGAGGAGTGATCCTGGAGCTGGTGAAATCCGTGAGCGCTCACAGACTGCTCTTTCCATCATGGCGCCCTCCGTGGACAGGCAAGGATACTGGGGGCGACCCACATCTACGCTGGACTGGTGTGAAGAAAACTATGTCAGCTCTTATTACATCGCAGAGTTCTGTGAGTAAAGCTAGCGTGCTTTTGTCTTCAAAATAACTATGTTACGCTGCATTTGGCTGCGCATAGACACAATCTGCCTGTGCACGTCGCCTCTAGACGTAAACAAGAGGCTGGCTAATGCTCTGCTATTCAGGATCATTTCAACACATCAGATTTAACAGTGTCTCCACAATTTTGTAAGGAAAACAAAAAATCTAAGCGGAAAATACAGCTGTATCTGCTTTGCATGAGCTGTGACATGAGTTATTAGTCTCAGAAGAGAGGTGATGCCAGTGGGCTTTAAATTAAGTAACCTTACATTACACTGGGAATAACTGCTTTTCAGTCACTGACAATCTGTAATCATTAAAGTATCGATCATTCTTTTGCACAAATGTTCTGTCTTCAAATGGAAAAAAAACTGGTTACTCCAGGATGATTATCTGTAGATTTGAACTCTGCTATGCTCCCTTGTCAGTGTCAGCATGTAACTCACTTTAGTGGCCTTTAGCCTAGTCCCTTTGCTCCATGTGGGAAATAATATAAACCTGTGGACAGTAATATTAAGTAATTACATTGTAATGATGACCGTATGTGGGCTTAAATATGGCATAAACGGACAATATATATGTCAATTTGTTGTAAAAGAAAAGTATGTATTTAGGATTTAGTCTTTGTTAAAATATGGTGTGTCCAGACTGTATTGAACCCACTCATTCACCACGTCACATTTACTGACAGTTGTAGTGGTTTGTGAACTAGTGGCACACATGCTGGTTTGGCTGGATAATTGTTTTCAGCCGCACCACAATTGTTTGACGTTGAAACGCAGATTCAGGTGACAATAGATGGAATGTGAGTTAGGTAAAAGCAAAACCGCACATGAAATGAGTGAAGTGTTTGTATATGGATGTCTTTGTTCTGTACATGCTAAAGGATCAGGGAGAGGCGAGCACAGAGCTTAACACTGACAAATGTACATGTAAATATCACTTGGACAAACTCACAGATATTATCAGCAAACAAAGTCCAAAGAAAAAAAAAGGGTCACTCCATGCTTTTCTGAAACTGTCGCAACCTTTATCAGCCATATGTAGATAAAGTGAAGCTATTATGTCATATTAAACCTGTCAGCAGCAGCAGCGTACGCCTAATAGGCTCCCAACATAGTCACAACACATCCTGGTAATCCTAGTGTTTCATTTAAACAAAGCCACGCCTGGGAGGAACAACTCCAGGATAAGGGGTAGATCTGTGCTCCTTGCAGCACTAACGTGGCAGTTATTCAGGTTCTACAAAAACATGACTTCAGGGTAAAGAGTTTGCATACACAGCTGAGGTTTAATCTGCAGGCAGCATTGTACTTAAAACAGTTATAAATCACCTTCACAACTAAAGCAATGAGGACAATGAAATGACACTAGAAACAATAGCTTGCTAAGCAGGCATTAAATATTTATAGCATACAAATACATAGCCTCCATTCACGGCCGGTGTTTTCTGTAGTCAGGGTTCTTTGTGGACTCATTGTGTTCAGCTCAGGTTGCAGTAACAAAATATGTGGCAGTTTTGCTTATAATGTCTCACCTAGTGCCACTTTATTATGTCTGTGCTGTTTTGTCTGTTCCTACATTAATCCTTTCTCTTGTCTCTTTTAACAGGGAACACTGTTAGCAATCTTATTATGATCATCCCTCCCATTTGTGGAGCCATTCAAACATTTCGGGATGGACTGGAGTTTCGTTATATATGTTCTTTTATAGGATTGACAGGTATGTAGTCCATTTTAAAGGCTAATTCGGGTATATTGCTGTCCTATGTAAATTATTATTGTTTGTCTTTCTACAGCTGTTGGCATTGGGTCCTGGTGCTTCCACATGACGCTGCTTTATGAGATGCAGGTGAGCTGTTGACGCACAGTAAAGCTTGGTTGTTTGGGATTCATATTACAAAAAAATGCTTCAGTTAGCCCGCTAAATATTTAATGATTTTATATTTGACACAATATATTTCAGTGTTAAATTCTACTCTTAGAACAGAAAACCCTTCATCGACCCTAAAAATGTAATTTAGGAAGAGCTATGGACTTACTGAAACATTGAATCAATTTCACCAGATCTTAATCCTATCTATCCTTAAGGCCCAAAGGGGATAGGCTCCAGTCACCTACGATCCCTAACAGGAACAAGCGGTAGAAAGAAAATGAATGAATGAAAGAAGATCTTAATCCTGAATTAACAATGATACATTTAGACTACATTATATACTTATGTATACCTCCTGCAAACAGTCTAATTTAATATATTCTAAAATATAATATTGTTTTCTTTGCAGTTACTTGATGAATTGCCAATGATCTACAGTACCTGTGTCTTCGTCTACTGTCTGTAAGTGACCGTTTAATTCAGACCAATTATCTATCTTGGTATTATGGTTGCAAAACAAACCCCTTGGCTAAACTTTCCCCATAGTAACAGTATAAGGCACAAGTGAAAGCAGTGGAACTATTGATTTAGACTGACCTTGCGTCTCCAATTTCAGTTTACTTTCTGTAATCCATTGTTATATTTTCTTAGGTATGAATGCTTCAAACAAGAGAAGACTATTAGTTTCTTTCTAATTGCGTTGCTACTGCTCTTCAGTGTATCTGTTACTGTGGTAAGTGTGCTATCAACAAAAACTTGCATTTTTCTTTGGAGTGCACAATAATGGCCACATGTTTCTGTGTTTAGGTGTATCTACAGTGGAAAGAGCCAGTATTTCATCAGGTATGTGAGGGACAGTTTATCGTTCGGCTACTACATTTCTGGAATTTGATGTCAATGCAGTCTACAACTATCCTCTATTATAAGAGAGAGCAATTACATACTGACATTCTACATTATAGCCAAAAACATATTTACTTTGTTGTGAGATTGTCTGACTTAGAAGACAGTGTTGTGATGTCACTCACAAACAACAGCACAAGGCTACAACACTGCCTTTCTTTGTCTATACAGAAAGCCTTTGTAACTATTCACAACAGCAACTAAATAGCCACAAGTATTATGCATTACTACTACTATTACTAATGGCCACAGCACAAACACCAATAGTTTTGATGTAGTGAGATTAAACCTTTCTAAACAGTACATTTGCAGCAGATAAACTAAAGACCTTGGAGCTGTAATCTGTTATCTATTCATGCTAATAATTATTGTTGTTATTTCTAGGTCATGTATGGGGCCCTTGTAGCCTGCCTGGTGATACGGTCTATCTTTATTGTTACATGGTAAGCAGCTGAACGTCACACATTATCTCAAGCAAGGCCACACTACACACAACATGTTTCTAACCATCACTCTGTCTGTTTTATTTCTTGTATATGTTTGTTGAATATAGGGTATACCCCTGGCTGCGGCCGCTGTCCTACACCTCCTTAGGAATCTTTATGTTGGGATTTCTACTGTGGAATATTGACAACATATTCTGTGACTCATTAAGGTGCACACCGTTTACAAAAGATGACTTCTTTTTTTATGGCCAAAACGGTTATTTTAGTGGCTCTGTACATCAGAATCAGAATCAGAATCAGAAAGAGTTCATGAAGAAAGTAACACTTTTTCTGCCCTTTCAGAGCCAGCAGACAAACACTGCCCCCGGGTGTTGGAGTGGTGATGACACAGTTTCATGCCTGGTGGCACATCTTCACAGGCCTGGGTTCTTACTTGCACATACTTCTGAGGTGGGCTTTAGTTTGAAAACTATATTGCAAATTGAGTTGTAAGGTTCTGTTTCTAATTATAAAAAAAACTTCTCATTTCAGCATGCAAATTAGAGCAACCTACCTCAAGTACAGACCAAAAATAAAAGTATGTTTGAGGACATATACTTTTGTTCTATCTTTCTATTTTTTGTTATGAAAGTTGAGAAAGTTGTACTGTGCTTTCAGTTTCTGTGTGGCGTTTGGCCGACGCTGCACGTGGAACCACAGAAGTCCAGCTGAGATAAAGAACAGCGGGGCAGAGGAAGAATGGTGACTGCCTCCACCAGGGGCCCATGGCCCACCTGCCAAAGCCCTGTCCACTAAAGGACCTCAGACCACAGCCAGAGGGTAGGAGCGCCTCCCCAGGGCCAAACTCTCCGCTGTGGCAACTCAAGTATAGCACTGACAACAGGAGGAGTTATTCTGATACTAATTTATTGGTTTAGCTATTTTTAATAGGCAATGTTTAATTTCTGGTTTAAATTTCTGTTCACTAAAATGGGCTACAAGGCTAATAGGTGTCAGCCTGTCTTTAACCAGATTAATAAAAGATTAAATAGTCACAGATGTCAAATTCAAACAAATGCTGTAACCTGTCACTAAATTCAGTTCATACAAAATCTGTAAGCCTTGCTTTTCCTGCCAAAACTCATAATTATTATTATTGTTTTTGCCAAAGGTATTATACATTTATTATGCCTTAATTGTGTTGTCATTGCACAATCTAAATTACAGGGTCTATAATTGAAGGATTTGTTTGGAGTTAAGTAAAGATCCAAAATCATTTCAGGAGTGATAAAATCCAGGCAGATAGTGTGACATTATTGTTCTGTAGTCTAATGTAAAGTGAGCCCCCCTGACAGTGTTAGCTGCTACTGTGTTGTGATCTGACTTCCATGTAGATTTTGCACTTATTAGAGTCCTGATACACTGGAAATGACTTGGTTTAGGTTGCTCAGACCTGAATTTGAACCTTATATAGTTGACACATTGTTGTAGAAGCTTTGCAGTAATTCCGATGTCATGAAGGGACCAAGTAAATGTATGAATAAATATAACAGTAATGAAAGAGGTTTAGTTCTTCTTTTAAAGGTTAATTATATACCACCACTTAATTATGAATAGTTTATGTTATCTTTGCTTAAATGCATATTATTTTGGTAAACATGAAGAAAGCAAATGCCAGTACAGTTTGTGGACAATTGAAGGTAACAACCACAAGGTGACGCTCTCTCTCTTTAGATGAAGGGCTTTCTCTCTCTCTCTTTTTTTTTTATTTTTTTTTTTTTAGGTATAGCATAAAACACATACTTTGAAGACGTACAACTACAGTAAATGCCCCTTTTCTGTTGGCTGCCAACCGCCATTAAAAGTAATACTACAACAGCAACAACAACAACAACAACAACAACAACAACAACAACATACACAAAAGGTGGCATAAAACCTCATCTCTTACTTTGCCAAGCATGCCAATACTGCATTGAAGTTCTTTCCTACTCCTTTAATACTTGCAATTGTTTTTATGTACTACATTTTGTGGTAAAGTTAATTATATGCTGTTAATATTTTCATAATTTTTTTGGTTTTGTGTAACGTCGTGCTAACAGAAGATATATGCTTAAAATCTAGTTATATTGATGAATTATCTCATTTTCCATTAACTGTGCATTGTGTCCATCAAACATTAATACATGATTTAATGATGCAAAAATGTCATTCACAAAGGTAAATTGGTAACAGTTGTGTGGAGCCAGCATTCATGAGCACAAGAGCACATTGAGGGATAAGTATTACCATTGTTCAGTGTGTATGTACGTGTAGCCCCTGCTCGTCACCATAGACGCGAGCATTTGTCAAAAATGGTGCCTTATTGATATTATTTTTTTGTAATCCAAGTTGCCTTGATGCTGATGATAAATAATCATTAAAATGTATGTGTTTTACAGTGTGTTGCTTCCATGTTTTTTCCAGGCAGCTCTGGTTGGAAAAGGCTTTTTCTAATTGTCACAATCATGTTTGACTTGTCCTCTGTTCATCAACTTCTAGTGTCACTTCTCAAGCTGTATAACCACAAAACTAATACAAGGCTAATTTAGTTTTTATCAGCCATAACAACAAGATAAATTAAATCCATACCATGCCGTGGAATATTTCAGGCAAAGCAATAAAATGTTCATGAGAAATGCAGTGCATATCTTGAATTTTTTTTTAAATATAAAAAAACATAGTTAACAACAGATTCTTATCGTTTTTAAGGAGATGTCAAGCTATCTTTTTATGCGGAATTATTTTTTGTTATTATTCTTTTTAACATCCCTGTCACTTGTAAAAAGCCTACAATTGTGAATGTGCAGTGACCATATTGAGTTTGAGTCACTGCTCACTCCCCATGATAGTATCTGGTTTACTCTCAAGGTGTGGGCGCTCCTAACTGATAATAAAAGTGCTTTTGACAAAGCTTTCATGTGCATTTTGTCCTGTTTTTAACTATCAAGGGTAAAAATTCATGCTGAAAATACATATTGACTCAACCAATGGAGCTTTGTTTTTTCAACCCACTTACCAAACAACGCTTTTGTGAGAAATCAGACAAGAGGAACCATTTGTTCCTTTAAAATGCAGACCACAAAACCGCAGCCAATGCAATTGAGTCTATAATAATTCCCCACACATTGCGGTACATGTAATGACATCACGTTCATTGATTTTCAGTGACTTATAAACAAGTAGTGGTTCAATGTTTAATTTGAAGCAGAGATTTCAACCTACAAAACAATCTCTAAATCTTTTACATTTACTAAAAACCAACACATAGCTATTTATGCATGCTACTTCATCTATTCAAGTACTTTGGTCGCTTGTTGACAATTGTTGCAACCAAGATGAGATTGGGCGAGAGATAAATTACATTCTTGTCACAGTATATTGACAGCAAATGTATATTAACGCATACAGTAGGGTGCCTGCGCAAAAAAAAAGTCCTTTTTACCAACATACATGATCTGACACATGTCCAGACAGAAAGTATCTGGTCTTTTCATTGCCGTGTTGTGTGCAAAGTTCCCCAGCTCTGTGCTTTCTGGCATCCATCCAGCTGCTTTCAACACTTGGCAGACCGCGAGTATTATTGTTTGGTGGCAGCACTGTGCTACACAAATTGCCCAAAATAAATAATCTTTCAGAAAGTTTAATTGCAGCAATGGTTCCTCATTTCAATCCGTAGAGTATTGGCATCGATCTTAAATATGCCGTATCGTTAACTGTGTTTTGACACTTTCAAAGTTTGACTGGTTCCTGAAGCTGATGACGCGCTCGGGCCAATGTTTCGGTGGGTGTTTTGGCTCCGTCAGCCTTGTGGAGCTGACTCACGCCGGGAACTCAAGGATTGCGGCATCTGGGATAGAGGGCAACTCTTTATGACGATTCTATTGTGCACGTCACTAACATCCGCAAATACTACCTTAAAGCCATGTGCTACACCTGGAATACAACTGTATGATATAATATATATGACGTACTCAAGAACCAAATCATGGGTTTCAATTTGTTTTAAAGATTTCACAAAACAAATACAAACCAAAAACAAACAGAAAAGGTCAAGTAGTCAGAGAGTGAAAAAAAAAGAAAAAAAAAGAGTCTATAGAAAGTCAGTCCCATATGTATCCGTCCCGTTTGTCCCAATATCCAGCAAATCTGTCCATGTTCAAATTCAGTGCCAAAGGGAGTCTTTCCCTTTTATAAATGTCCAATCTTATTTCAGCCCAGTCCTTTAAAGGCGGCTCCGTCATCGTCTACTTATTTTTTCCTCAAACATGAGATTTCGTGCTTCTCCATTGGAATGTGTATATATGTTCCCATTCTTCATCAGCTTTAAAACATTCATGGATTTAGTAAAGGTTTACAAGTTTCATGGATTCAGATTATTTTATGCATTTTAACTCTTATCTTCTAAAGTTATTTCCATTTAAAAGTACTTTTGTTGACATGTAAACATATAGCCATTTACTTAGGCAAATCTTACCTCTACACAAGAAACACCTTCGCCTTTTTCAAAGTATCACCTGGTTTATTGTTCTCATTACTCAGAATGAATTGCTTAAAAGCATAGATTTGTTGTGCCATTGCCCAGATGTCTAACCACAACCTTTAGACTTCTGTAAAAATGCGCATTGTTGGTGTGTTCTGAGAATATTGTGTTACGTGAGCTTGAGTAAGGAGCCGTTTGCGACATGATGCCAATATTTGTGTATATGTGATCATTGGTTTATTGAAATACATTGGCTACACTCTAAAAAGACCAGTAGTCATAAAGGTTTTGGAGCAAGATCTCATGCTGCAAGATCTTTCAAGTTAAAACTTTCACAAGTTTGTGAAAGATTGTGTGTTGTGAAAATGTATCTTGTGAGATTCTGTCCCCATGTGTTTGGCTTGGATATATTAAAAGGGTTAAGCGTTAAATTTATGAGGCCAGAATTTAACTCAACCGCGTAATTTCTTTATTATATCAAAATCTCATTTTGTGGACCTTATCTCGTTTTGTTCTCATGGACCCAATTTCAATTTATCTCACTCTCCTGGACCCAGTCTCATCTAGTCTCACTCTTCCGGACCCAGTCTCATTTTGTCTCACTCTTCTGGACCCAAATTTCATTTTGTCTCACTCTTCTGGACCCAATCTTGTCTCGTCTCATTCTTCTGGACCTAATCGTCTCAATTTTCTCGACCCAATCTCATCTCATTCTCCTGGACCAAATCTCGCCTTGTTCTCCTGGTTCAAATCTCATTTTCTCTCACTCTCCGGGACCCAATCTCATGTCGCCTTGTCTCGTTCTCCTAGACGCAGTCTCATCCTGTCTCGTCTCCTAGACCAGTCTCATATCCTGTCTCGTTCTCCTAGACCCAGTCTCATCCTGTCTCGTTCTCCTAGACCCAGTCTCATCCTGTCTCGTTCTCCTAGACCCAGTCTCATCCTGTCTCGTTCTCCTAGACCCAGTCTCGTTTTGTCTCGTTTTCCTCAACTCAATCATGTCTCATCCTGTCTCGTTCTCCATGACCCAATCATCAGATGTTTTCCTTGATCCAATCTCATCTCATTCTTCTGGACCCAATCTTGTCTTGTCTTGTTCTCCAGGGCCCAATGTCATCTCATCTTGCCCCGTTTTCTAGGACCCAATCATGCCTTGTCTCATCTGGTTCTCCTGGACCCCATCTCTGTCTCGCTCCACCCTAAATATTCATCCTATTGTTAATTCTTTTGACAAAAATCACAAAGCATGCCAGGTGATTTGTTTAATTTACCTAATGATCTTTATTTAACCAGGAACATCCCACAGAGAACACAAATTGAAAACAAACCAGTTTTGAGGACATCAAGACGGATCCAAGAACCTCTGATGAAGGCAGAGGGTTTGTGTATGGTAGTGGTATATGATGACTGGACTATTGTAGGATGTAGCTTCATGGAAAACCACAACCATTGGTACTAGGTGAGATGCAAATTGTACATTTAGAACATTAGATTTATAAATAATTTGTCGATACAGATCAGGGCAAATAACAAACTGTGCTGCTTCTATATGGATTGTAAGACGAAAAGGCAGTTATTAAAGCCTAAAGTTATCATTTAATTATTATTATTATTATTATTATTATTATTACTATTATTATTATTTTTTTATTTATTGTTGGGTTACCAAGTATATACAAATATAGTTTTATACTTAACTAGCTCTCTACGTCAGATCTTGGCCCCAAGAAGTCAAAAGCAATTTTCAAGCTGCCACATTCGTTATTTTAATATCCCATAAAACATTATTTAACTTATTATGAATTTTCCAAGCGTTTCTGTGTATCAAATCTTTTATTAGAATTATATTATCTGGGATATTCTGGCAGCCGATTATATAATCATAGCACACCCTACAATTGAAATACTGTATGCCTAGGTTACTTCTTGTATGAATGACATAATGAATCACCATAAACATGCAGCATCTAAATTTGACAAAGGGTTAGAAGTTGCTAAAAAGTATTAATTCAAACATTTATGAATAGTGATGGTCGCTATGGACATTTTGGTCACAAAGTATTTTTATTTGGAAAAAAGTTAATGTATGTTTGAGAAACCACTTTGTTGTTCTTGTCGGGACAGGACGACTCAGGGATAATTAACAGGTGGTCCCCAAGTGCTGCTTTGCATACAACCCCATAGCTGTGCAGAGTGAAGTGTGTCGCCCCACGCTGAACATGCTCTGGTGGTGTCTTCTCCCTCTGGCCTGGCAAAATCTGGTGAATTCTGCACCATCACCATCTTTACCAAAACCCCACCATCCCAGTCCATCGAAGGAGGAAATGGCATTTGCAGAGGTATGACTCAATTTGGACACTCTTATAGCTCACTTATCTTGCCTTGAACAAGTATAGTTTATTTATGGCTTTGACTAAGTGCAAATATTCTTAAAAGGTTCCCATTATTGATCATATCATCATTATTATTATAACTACAGGGTATTTATACAGCACTTTTCCACCTTCAAGGCTATCAGAGCGCTTTACTAGGCAAGTGTCTTGCCTAAGGACACAATACAGTGTGCTGTGATTATTTTGGTCTTTCTGGCGCTAATTCTACCTTTACTTTGACACCTGCTAATATTTTTTCTGTATCTTACTTTACTGCTGTCAGTTTTTTTAAACATTTAAATTAAATTCATATTTCATTAAATTAATGAAATATGATGACTATATTACTACAAAACGGCTCAGTGGGGATGCAACAATTAATCAACCACTCATGATAGTTGATAAAAAAATAGTCTTATTAGTAAATATTCTAAAAGTCTTCCGTCGCCCTATTTGAACCTTTATGTGGTTGAAAATGTATTTAAAAAGTCTCAGGGTGCAACAGTAGTAATCCTTTGACTAGTCGACTAAAAATAATAATTAAAATAATTAAAATAAAAATAATAATTGCTAACTTGTAAACTACTAAAATAATGGTTAGTTGCAGCCCAACTGCTAACAACGAAAATGATAATAGCATCATAAGAAACTCAATCTCTTTTGTCAAAACCACAAGTATGAAGAATTGTTTTAAATAACCCGGCTGTCGGCTGCTTCCACTTTGAACATACTAAGATACAATGAGAGAGCTAGAAGTTTTGAAAAGTATTGTCAAAATCCAAACTATAAAACCGAAGAAGAAACAATATTGGCACATTTAATATTTCTTTAATTATTTCTTCTGGATTAGTTTTGTGTGAGATCAATGGCAAAATTAACTTCCTACAGATATTATGGGATGCTGTGGATGACACAACAGGCTTTATGAATATAAGTATCTCTTGGACTTGTATGCCAACGTGACACCAACAATTACACACACACGCACCAGCATTTGAGTGCTATCATTAAAGCTTACAGAAAATGTGTGGAATGTGTACTGTACAGACATGGACTGTTGATCTTGCAGTTCAGCAAAACACCACAGTGCATTATACCTACAATATATAATTTGTGTCCACAGGAGTATCTGATGCACTTTTATGGCTACCAACCTGAGGAGAGGAGACACAAAAGGAGCACGCATGAAGTGGATGTTGATTGGTCAACAGGGTTTTGTGAAAAAATAAAGGAGATGCAGAACTTTTTTGGGTTGCCTCCTAGTGGAGAGCTGACCAAAGACACGCTGGCTGTAATGAAGAAGCCCCGGTGTGGCTTGTCAGACGTAGAACCGTTTGGGGAGACAGTACGATGGACCAAAAGCAAACTCAGCTACAGGTAAAACTAAGAGTCATCATCACCGTTTCTGTCACACACTGATAAAAACTGATCTCCTTTGCAGTTTTGGAAATACTCTGCAAATGCAATATAAGCCTTTTTAAAGTCATCTGCAAGATAAAATAAAACCTTTTTCTCCAATGTATATCCAACTCACTGACAGGTGCCAGGAAAAAGACTTGCTGCTTCATGGTTCACTATATACTGTTCACATTGTCAACTGTATACGATTTTAAAAAAAGTTTTTTTCAAACCAGACTTTGTTTCGACTACTCACAGGCTTCAGAGTTGTCGCGTGACATTGCTGTGTCTTTTCAGCAGATTTACATCACCATCTGCAGTCCGACATCGTCAGGACAGTATCCCAGGTGTGTGAGAGTAAAAAGGCCCCCTCATCCCTTTTTATAGTCCCGTGGGCATGTTTCCGTATTTCAAATGCCTCCTTAATCCAGCAACATTGTTTGTTGTCCTCTGTCCAAATTATGTTTGGGATACTTGTGTAAATCAGCTGACAAGACATGTTACAGCAACATCATGTGACACTCTGAAGAAGATTCCGAGTCAGCAGTCGAAACTGTAGGTATGAAAAACAAGCAAACTTCGCACTAAAAAAGAACCTTTTAAATAAAATTAAGCTCATTGGACAATGGTATAAGATGTTAAAATATAGTGTGGAAAAAATAATTACCTAAATATATTTTTTCAGAATAGTTGGGAAAAAGCTGCCCATCACTTCTTCACAAATCCGTAAAGTCTTCAGAGAAGCATGGAAGATATGGTCCAATGTGACTCCGATGCATTTTCAGAAGCGTGGCAGAAGGGAGGCCGACATTGTTATCTCTTTCTACAGAGGAGGTAAATATAACTATTGTGAGGGGCACTGGTGGTTCTATGCATAATACTATAGAATAACTAGGAGACATATTATGCTTTTTTCAGGTACTTAGTATTGAACTATAACATAAGTAAATCATCATTTAACATTTTGTTCATTGAAAAACACAATATTCATCAAAAAAGGCTTAGTTACAGAAAACTGTCCCTTGACTTACTGATAAGCCCCGTCTCTTTATAGTGAAATTTCACCATAGAAGGCAACGGATGTCATTTTCCTGTTTTTATTTTTGAATGACTCTGGGACATTTTAGAGCCCTACATGTATCCCTGAGGACACCCTCCGACCCCTGACTGCGCCTCATTAAAGTTGATTAATACCTTGCAGACCATAAAGATGGCTCCCCATTTGATGGCAAACAAGGCATCCTGGCCCATGCCTTCTTACCCGGCAATGGGATCGGTGGAGACGTGCACTTTGATGCGGATGAAGAATGGACCACTAACTCTACTGGTACAGTTTTAGAACATGTTAATATTTGACTAATGGAATCTTGATTTAAACAATGGTCATGTTTTAGGCTACAATCTGCTTGCTGTGGCCGTGCATGAGTTCGGCCATGCCATTGGCCTGGCTCACTCCTCGGACCTCGGCGCAGTCATGTACCCTTCATACAACTTTGCATCCAACAATCAACTGGAGCTCTCTTTTCGAGACGTCAAAGATGTCCAACACTTGTATGGTGAGATGCAATCCACTCCTGCACTAAAACTGTGCTCAAAAAATGTACCAATAACAACAGTGACTAGTTCAGTATATATATTCAGTATATATATTTTGATGTACCCTCAAAATGTTTTTACAGGCATTAGTCCAAATTTTGACTCAATATTTTCCAAAAAGCCACCTCCCAAAACTCCTGACAAATGTGACCCAGATTTGTCTTTTGACGCCGTAGGAGAACTACAACAAGAAGTGCTTTTCTTCAAAGACCGGTGCGTATATACAGTACATGCATTTTCCACATTCATCATCGAGACTGTCATTGGCTCTTATGGCTCTTATCAAAAACAATACAATCTAGATCCAACTTACACAGTTATACTTTTCCAGGTTCATGTGGCGCAAGCATCCACAGTTTGATGAAACCCAGATATCTCTGATCAACAGCCTTTGGCCTGAAAGTGTGCCCTCACACTTGGATGCTGTCTACATGAACATAGAGAATAATTTCAATGTGTTTTTTAAAGGTGAGTCTTGTAAAGCAGTAAAGTACTTCTTAAGAAAATGCATTTATATTATAATTTCTGAGCAAGTACTTTTTGTTTTTGTATGTATGACCAGGGAAATTTGTGACTTCTGTTTTGAGTCTGTTGAGAGTAGTATTTCTATATTTGCAAGTCACTTATACATGGTATGTTTTTTTTTTCTTTTCTTCCTTTTTTCTCATTTCAGGTAATCAGTATTGGAAGCTGACTCAGTTACAGCTGGATGAAGGTTTTCCCAAAAACATCACCGACTTGGGCTTTCCCTCCAGAATCAGATCAGTGGATGCTGCCGTCCACTTCCACTTCGATCGTTACACCGTGTTCTTCACTGGACATGAGTGCTGGAGGTATACAACCTTAACAGCAAATCACAGCAAAAATGTATTCACTAAAACAAAATATTTTGCTCCAGTTTATTTGGTTTTCCCTATAGTTTGAGCATTTTAGTGAAGTTTGTACTTTTATTTTCTGGTTGGAAATGAGCAACATATGTGTCTCTGTTACTATTACCTAGCAACCATAATATAAGCAAGGGCCAACGCTTTCCTAAAAATACTTGACATGGCCATTATTTAAAAAGAAAAATGCATGTATAAACTGTGAAAACATGATCTTTGCGCATAAATTGTCCCTACATTTTGGGTGGCATTTTATGAATCGTTGACATAGATATAACATAAGTTTTTATTTTCTCCCAAATAGCCACTTGACTGATATAAAACTACTACATATTTAGCACAAGTGCCAAACCAACCAAACAAGGAAATAATAAACATCATGAACAAATAAAACACATAAGGACTTGGCTTTTCCTCTTCATCCCATACATACAGCCTTTCTAGATATAATCTTATTGTATACCATGTAAACTAATTTAGAATCTTTTCCCAGGTACAATGAACAGATGAATATAATGGAAAACCCACCGTCACTCATAGAGCAGGAGTGGCCTGGAATTCCAACCCCAATTGATGCTGCTGTTTATTCTGATGGTATAAACAATATTATCTTTAAACTGATGTATTATATCATGTCCATGATCTATTTTCCATATGAACCAATTCAGTCATGTACAGTCCAAGTTGCTCTCATTTGTCCTCTACTGTCTTCCATCTAAAATGTGTGCATAACTTTCTGTTCTATATTCTTGAATGTAATGACAGTGCATTACAGCTTGTTTTTTTTTCGAAAACTATTCAAAATAAGCTACAGATTTCACAATTTTTACTTGAAGAATTAGCATAGCAATAGCATACGCCTACCATAAGATATGACCACAGAATAAATCCTTCAAATAGAATTAAAATGGTTGGGTTTTGCTTTCCACAAACAAAACAGTTGCAAAAAGGATAAAAAATAAGAAAAAGATTTATTCAAAGGTGCACCATGTGTGACTTTTGTAGTGGATGGTCTGCTGCCTGCTTCTCTCCACTGAGATGTGTGTGCTTTGCCCAGAATGTTCCACAGTATGGCATTAAACTTACCCTATACACAAAAATAATGAATATTTTTCTATTGAACCGTAAATAAAACTGTAACTGAAATAATCCACGATAGAAATTTAATGCCATACTGAGGAACATCAAGCAAGTGGCAGACCCTCCCCCAGAAACATTACATAGTGCACCTTTAAGGACAACATTATATTTTTTGAGTGTTGGTTTTCTTTTCTTTCTTTACAGAAAACTGAATGCTGTTTATTTTTCCACAGACTTTGTACACTTTTTCAAGGGAAATCTGCATTACACTTATGACCCTCACTCCAAACAAGTGGTCTCTACCGGCTCAGTCAACGAGCTGCTGGAGTGCGTACAGAAGAAAGACAATGAAAACCTCACTGGGTGACTAACTGCAGAATGTTTATGTGACACTGTATCATTTAAACAAACCACAATGTTGTTTAGAAATTACAGTTTGATGAATAAGAAGACGTGATACATGTATTTCCTGTTGATTGCCATTTGTGTTTGGTAATACCTGTCTATACCCATGAGAATATTTTGTGTTGCTCAAAATCCTTTTAATGTAATGTATAATTATGTATTACTTTTTCATTCATTTTCATTTTATGACTTTTAGTTAGTTTGTATAGTTTTGCAGGGACATACATAGTATGTGTACTGGAGGAAGTTACATGACCAAATCCTTGCACACAAAGAGGTCCACTCTTAAGCAACAACAAACCTAAGTTGTAGCTTTCCATAAAACTTGAAAACTAAAATGTAGTTTTCCTTAAGTGGAAAATAACTTATTCATAAGTTTCAGGCAAATGTATCCTTCCTGATTTAAAGGATTTTGTGTGGACCTTTCCCCATTAAAAAAACCCCAACATAATATTTTGATTTGAATTATGTTATTGGAATTCTTATTTAATGACACCCATGATCAGGGTAAATGTACCAGATTGCATTAATTATTTCATATGCTACAGAAGATGATTGACATACCGGTAATTGCCTAATTCGAAAAAAATTATAAAATGATTCAGGAAACTATGATTATTCCGGGAATATACCTTTATCATATTAATCTTTTAAGTGCTTGCAGTACACGAGCATGTCTGTGCCTGCAGCACATGGCACCTCTCCAAAATCTACAGCGCAGCAAGAAAACTGGTATTCTACAGTTCTACATGCTACCGAGGTGTAAAATGAAAACATCAAATCAAGTCTGACTGTTTCATTGTTTGATTTTCAAACTTTCTTTTAGTTAAATCAAAAACTCTGGGATGTCCACCATTTTTGGGTGCCATAAAAATGAATTTAACTGAATTGAAGTCATTCACAGAGAATGGAGAATTATGCTGATATATTTACATGCTATGTTATGTTAACATAACAAAACTACTTTACACAGCATGTAGTGAAATGGACATTTTCATTAAAGAAATGTATTCCCTAAATGCATAAACATACATGTCAAATGGTTTGACAAATAAACATAAAGTAAAGTAAAGTAAAGTAAAGTAAAGAAAAAGTAATATCTAATACTGCAAATTAGAATGTTACAATGTTATTCTTATTGATTGCGTTGACTGTTCATTGTTGTACTGTATGTGAGAGAGAGTACAGTAATAGTGATGATTGAGCCGAGACACACAAAAACAAAGAAACAAACAACAATACAACAACATATTTTACTGTGTGCTCTTTAAACTTAATATATGTTAATGTTGGTAATTAAATTTTTATTAGGACATTAGAAATAATCATTTTTAAAAACCCATAAATTAACAGAAATAAATTAATTGAAATGTATATCCTTGTAGAGTTTGTTGTACAGTTATTACAATGTCACACTTTTTATTATACCTCTTTGGGGATTTTTTTTTTTAATTGTATGACACAAGCAGCCACAATTTCCTCCTTTCTCCATAAAAGGAGCATTTCCTAAGTGAGTTACAACGGAGTTACTCAACACACACCGGCACCTGGACTATAAAAGGGCAGGCCCCAGAACATAAAACAAAGACAATTGGTTTGGAGACAGAACCATGAAGACAATCAACCTGAGCCTACTTCTACTGAGCTTGGCCTCTGCAGTCTACTGTATGCCAGTGTCAACCATCGGCCAAAAGGAACAGGACTTTGCACTGGTATGTATCGCTACTATATTTATACGTGTACCAACTATGAAGTGTGATTCTGCATGACTCTGTAACCTGGGTATGCTCTGACCAAGTTGTTTTCAAATTATTCAAATTGTTATACATTTAACTATGTTCTCAATATCAAGACGCCAAAATGCACTTAAACTAGAGCCAACTAAATCAACCAAATAAATCAAAAGATGGTGTACGGTCATCCAATTATAAAGTTGTTTAATATGTAATGAACCCTTCTAATATCTACCATGCCCATAGGATTATCTCAAGAAGTTCTACAACCTCACAGAAGAAACAGGTCCAGCCGTCCGACGAGGCCTCAGTCCTCTCACTAAGAAGCTAAGGGAGATGCAGAGGTTTTTCGGACTTCAGGTCACCGGTCACCTCGATGCTGACACACTGTCCATGATGAAGAAACCGCGCTGTGGTGTTTCCGATGACAAAGTTGCCAGATTTTCCATTTTTCGGGATGATCTAAAATGGCAGAAGAATGCCCTTACATACAGGTGAGCATCTTTTTACACCACTCCATCTACAGTAAAGCTGTGCTATGAAACATGTTTTTATGGAAGATTTTTGCTTGAATCAGAATTGAGAACTACACTCCTGATATGACCAAAGCAGAAGTTGATGATTCCATTGAAAAGGCTCTACAAGTGTGGGCCAAAGTCACTCCCCTGAGGTTCACCCGGATCTACAGCGGAACTGCAGACATCATGATCTCCTTTGGCCGATATTGTAAGTAATGGTTATACTGGTAGTAGCTGCAACAGTACTAGTAGTAATTGGTTGTAAATATTGTCTTCATTTCACCAACAGCCCATGGAGACTATTATCCCTTTGACGGCCCTGATGGCACATTGGCCCATGCATTTGCCCCTTCTACTGGTATTGGAGGAGATGCACATTTTGACGATGATGAAAACTTCACGTATCGCGCAACTTCTGGTTAGTTTGCTTATATTATGTCAACTGTACACTCATGTCCCTGGTCAAAAATTGACTTGGCTTCTCCATCTTGTTCCAGGCTATGTTTTGTTTATGGTAGCTGCCCATGAATTTGGTCACTCTCTGGGCCTGTCCCACTCTGATGACCCGGGTGCTCTCATGTACCCCACCTACTCCTATAGAAACCCAGACACTTTTGTTCTGCCCCGAGATGACGTCAAGGGCATCCAGTCTCTCTATGGTAAGATCACCACATTCTGTAGTTCAAGAAGGAAGGAATTACCATTGTAACCATTGTAATTACCATTTTCTTTAACTTATAGGACCAAACCCGGACACAGATCCCGCTCCAGGCCCCGACCCTCAGCCCCCCACCACTCCTGACTCATGTGACTCTAGTCTGGTCTTGGATGCTGTTGCCACCCTCAGAGGAGAAATGCTCTTCTTTAAAGACAGGTACTATTTTGTGCAGCATCATTTCAGTAGTAGTTGCACAACACACTAAACTTTCTCTCTAGCATCTCATCAGTTATTGTTTTTATTGCTCCAAAATGCTTCAAAAAACAGGCCTTCTAGTTATTAGGATTTTTCATGTAACTTAATCTGGTGATGTCGCATGTTTATCTCCATGGAAAAAGATATAGTTATTGCCATACTGTGGAACAAATAAAAATAGTGTTCTATTCTGTCCTTTGTTTCTTAGCTTCTTCTGGCGTAGCTACCCTCAGAGCTACAGCCCTCAGCTGTCCCTCACCAGCAGCTTCTGGCCTGATGGTCCTGCCAGTGTGGACGCAGCCTATGAGAGCCAGGAAACCGACAGGCTGTACCTCTTCAAAGGTACGTCTAACTTAAAAGGCTGAAACTGATCATGTTTTCACTACAGAGCCTTCACTAAATACACTCTCTTCTACACTTGCACAGATCACCAGGTCTGGGCCTTCAGTGCTTATGATCTTCAACCAGGTTACCCTAAATCCATTTCCAGCTTTGGCCTTCCCAAGACAGTGAAGAAAATTGATGCTGTCATGTACGATGTGGAAACCCGCAAGACGTTGTTCTTTGTTGGCAATCAGTATTACAGGTAAGCAGTGTGTTTGGTCCAAGGAGAGCATGGCTGAATCAATATTACAGTAGATGCTAACTGTATAATTATTGTTGTATGTAGTTACAATGAGATCAGCAAAACAATGGAGCAGGGATATCCCAAATATGTGGAAGAGAAGTTTTCAGGTCTGACCAGCAAAGTCACTGCAGCCTTCCAATACAGAGGTGAGTTCATCCATAAACAGTGCCCTATAATGTACGCAAGACAGCATTTTAAATATAATTAAATACATTGCTGAAACTGATTCAGAACATTTTCAATCTCTTAATTTAACAGTAGTGACAATAGTAGTTGCAGTTGTTGAATATGCATAGTTCAGTCTTTTTTCTTAGAGGGCAGAGAGAGGATTTTAAATCTAATGAAAATAATTATAAAGATCCCAGCTGCAAAAAGTGTTTCTGCTTGTATACTTTTTTCAATAGCAATGTTACAATTTTTCTTTCACCTTTTGAGAATGGACATTTACAGTGGACTAACAGTGAATCTGATGTTATGCAGGTTTCACGTACATCTACAGTGGTCCGTACATGTTTGAGTACAGTCTGCGGAGTGGACGTCTGTTCCGTATGCTCGGGAACAACTACTTCCTGCGCTGCTCCAACTATTAGAACCACCCTAAGTTTGACCATGAAGAAAATAATGTATGTGTTTGCACTGATCTACAGTTAAATACTGGAACATACGTTTTTGTTTTGTGTACCTGAAGCACCTTTTTTAACAGGATATGTGGTGTATTTATGTAATTGTGTTTTGCACTGTTATTTAATTATAATGAATTGTTATTTTAAGACTGTTACATTATTCGTCTTTATCATAATTTGAATATTGTTCTCAATGTTAAAACAATAATAAATAAAAGCATTTTTGTTGGCATTTTGTTGGTGGTTAGTGCCCAAAAAAGATGTATATAAGACATGTTTTGTATGTAAACTAGACAGATATACGAATATGTATCACAGTAAAATAACAATAATCTACTGGTACAAGTCAGAGACAAATGATTAGTTGAATCTGACATTGGCTACGTGTACATTGCCAGTAAAAATCAGATAACCCAACGTTAGTAGGATTTATGGTGTGTGATTAGAGCACAACGGAAACCCCTGATGACACGTGTCACTTAATCAGTGGATTTTTTGTGTAATTATTGTCTTTGGAAGAAAAGATCCACACAGTCACTGGAATGTGTGGTCAATAAACGAGCACAAATATAATGATTTTGATTAAACAAAACTTCCCCTTATATAATTACTTAAATTGTAATAACGTTTGAATAGATCATTATTATTTTGAGGAAAAAGTGGGCGGAGAGTAGTCTGAATTGGGTTCTGGAGCTGAGCCCACCTCATCCATCGCACTCATTCGCCAGCCACGGGAGATTACAAGCTTGCGAGTGTCACATCTGCTGAACGCACTCAAGTGCGACATCCAGCGTCTCCTGTGAGAACAGCTCGCCACAGCCATGTTTCTGGTTCTCCCGTTCACCTGCATCAGGTGACACCCTGCTAAGGTGACGATTGGCTCTTGACTCAGACCTTCCCCGAGGTGATTGGAGGAGTAACAAGTACTCAGCACGTGACCTCTGCGATGAGCTTCCGCCCTCATGCATAGAAGAGGAAGGGAGAGTATAAATACCACTGTGGACACAAAGTAGAAATCAGTCATGGTGTCGGTATTTTTAAAGTTAATTTTATTCTAGTATGTTAAAATACGTGGTCCAAACGCCATCTTCCGTCCCATCAAACAATGACACAGAAACGGTAAACTCGAGTCCGATGAAGAAATATAAAAAAATAACACAGAATACATGAGCAATGCATGCTGGGAAAAAGCTTACACTCCAACCAATCATCCAACCAATACTCCAAACTGAAGCTTTCATGCGTTTGACACATTTATTGGCCGATCAATAAAACGCAACTCTCTTCGCCGTGTTATAATTTGGTAGGAAACAGATGATCAAAAGAGCTGAACAAGAACCAACCCCTCTATGCATCACAATAAGAGAAAGTTACGCGTTGAATCTTCACAGCCTTCAGCCATATACATATTTCAGCTATAATGGTCTCTTTCAGGCTTTGTCCATAGCACAAACACCATGACCGAGGACGTCTAACCCTTCTCACTGTATATGTACCGCCCACCTCCCTCATACATCCGGGTATTCAGAAGACTTGTTGTCTGGGCTACGCGCGGAGGACCTGGTTCCTGACTTCGCCCAGGGGAAAGTCCCCGGACACAAAGCCGAGAGTGCGCTGGGTAAAGCCAGTGTCGGCTGGAGCACCACCGCCTTCAGCTGAGACGCTCCTGAGCTGAGCTGGGCGGATCTCCGGCCGACGTTGTCAGCAGCGATAGTAATGCAAGCAAGCGTCACTGGCGCTCAACAGAACGGGGCTCATTCTCTGGATGCTTGCTTTTAGTCAAAAAAAGTAATATATACGTAATATACATATATACGTTACCAAATATTGCTCTGGAATGTACGTCAATATTATTATGATAGATATAATATTCATATAGATTAATATGACTAATAATATGAATACGTTACCAAATATTGCTCTGGAATGTACGTCAATATTATTATGATAGATATAATATTCATATAGATTAATATGACTAATAATATGAATACATTTGTGGAGCCAATCTCAAACTTTGGATATTTCTTTTAAAAAAAGTAAATATTACATAAAGTTTAACCCCTTAAAAGTTGGACTTTTTCTTTAGTTTTTCCATTTTGTCCACCATCTTCTAAAAGAAAACTCCCAAGTTGCTTGATCTGCTGTACATAAAAGCTGTAACCCTCTTACTTCCAGTCAAATCAATCATTCTGGGAAGCATCAGTGTCAATTTGTACTCCAAACCATCAAGTAAAAAAATACCCTAAAATAAAATGAAAAATGAATAGGACTTTAATATGGATTCCGCCTGGACTTTTTTGCTTTATTACAAGTCCCTAAAACAAATTTTTAGTGAATTTACCTTCAGCTTTTAAAAGAGAATTGTCAAAACCAAATAAATGCTAAAACTAGTATTAATCAGTCCTCACCTCCAAACACCAACTATACTCCTTCATATATTTAACAAAGAAAATCTAGGTAGGATTTAAAATCTTATTTTCTATGTGCAGAGCTTGTTTCTACTTATATTTAGAGTAAAACAGACATCAGAGTCCAAAACTACAGACTCTCAGCTTCACAAAGGCTCCAGCCAATTGTTTGTGCTCCAGAGGGTTCAGGAACAGCTTCACTTTTAAATGGGCCTAATTTTTTCAGGTGTTTTTGCACAAATAGGCCCAAAGCATAATTAACAGGCCCACAATCTGAGATTATGACATCATCAAATTCTTGAAAGTGAACTTTTTCTCTCAATTGCGCTGGCACATTTCAGATCAGAGCTTTTTTTTTTTTTTTTTTAAATGCAATCTTTTAAAACAATTCATAATAATCAAAAACCCTGTTTTTTTCTTGTTGAACAAGCCAGTCCTTCAGAATGCAGAGTTCTGTGCCACTTTTATTGAATGACCATCGAAATGCTTCTCTTGTTTTTAGATGATGGACAGAAATAATACACCTGCTCATGTTGGGAATATGTAAACCAAATATGACTTATACCAAATATAATTTACTGACACCATATTACTCCTTTCATTCATCTTTTTTATTTCTTTCTTCACCTCTGATGTAATTCTTTCATTCTCACCAACAAGTTGTGATTGTGTGATTATAGATTCTGTTGATAAACATATAGTGTACATGGAGCATACTTTTACTGGCTCCATTGTATTTCATGAGAATCTCTCTCTTTTGAACACTTAGAGTGGATGAATGCAGCTCCCTGGGGCCCTTCTTCAGACCTTGGTCAGAAACAAGACCTATGCTTATTGACCAATTTGTTTCCCTGTTTATAGTTTCGTTTTTTGTCTTCTTTTTTGCATCAACCTGAATATATGCACTTGCCACTACATATCTCAAACACCATGAATTTGGAAAATGCCTATAATTGGTTTGATTGATTATTTTGGCCACTTTAAACAGTCTGACAAAAGCAAAAGCCATTGTAAGAAACAGAAGATTGGACATAAGCTTTGAAAAAAAACTGTCCAAAAACATTTGCTCTTTGTAAAAAATATATAAAGAAATCAGAATCTGATGGAAATGTCAGTCATTCAGAAAGATCTGAAGATTGGTCCCCGGGCACTGCACACAGCGGGCACTGCACACAGCGGGCACTGCACACAGCGGGCACTGCACACAGCGGGCACTGCCACACAGCGGGCACTGCACACAGCGGGCACTGCACACAGCGGGCCACTGCACACAGCGGGCACTGCACACAGCGGGCACTGCACACAGCGGGCACTGCACACTAGCGGGCACTGCTCTGAGAAGATGCCCCAGCAGCATGGAAGGATGGGTCAAATGCAGAGGACAAATTTCCCTACGGGGACAATAAAGTGTACCGTAATAAGTACTAGAGTAACTGAAGGATTTGAAGGTTGGACAATTACTTTTGATATGGTCTATTCTGATCAGAAAAATGAAAAAAACAAACCTGACAAGTGATCTTTGTTTGTGTTTGTTCAGCTGAATCTTTTTTTTTTTTTTTTTTTTTTTTTTTAGCCGATTTTATTATTTCAGTTCAAATTAAGTATACCAAGACAAGACAAACAATTTTACATTTCACCGCTAAAGACATCAATAATATTTGCTGGGACCTTCCATTTTCTGTAAAAAACAAAAAACAAAACATATATTGTACAGTGTTCCTTCAGTGTATAAACTTTTTTTTAAAAGGATGTTCAGTATAGATTTTTACACAGCCTTGGCAAAGCAAAACCAATTTAAAATTAAAATGTTCTCATTCAAAACACATCATCATCAAAATACTATTCACACAATCAAAGAGAACATACAATACTCATAATAACCCTAAAACTATGACTACAATAAGTTTTTAAAAGAGTTGGAGAGCTTCCACAAATTAATTATTTGTTCTCTCTTTCCTTCCACTAAATATATTAATACATAATCTTTAAAAATATTCATAACACATTTTCTCAACAACATTTCTGACATTTCATAGTTTTTAAACGTCAATACATTCCTTGATTTCCAGATAGCTTCTTTATTTTATTTTGCATTTTCGCAGTGTTCAGTTGAATCGTTTGAGTTTGCAGTAGGTGCAACAGCAGCGCAGGGTCTTGTGCCATCCCCTGTTACAGGGACATGAACACATGCCACACCCAGTGACACGTTACAGGAGGCATACTATGCAAAGTCGACTTTTAGACCTTTTACTCTGATGTTTGCATGTTTTTTTTTGTGTGTAAACATGTAACAACTTGCCACTCACACTACCTCACAGAACACATCTAAAAGTGTTGTAGCTTTATCTGTGCTTTGTCTTGATGGTGTACATCTGATGACAGTGTGTATGTTTTGGAAACAAAGTGTCATTTTTACAGGAATGTTTTGAGTTTTGTTTACAAAGTTTGATTTATAAAAACAGCTGTCATTGAAATAATTACACGCCTATATTCAAAAGATTGATTATTTAGTTTTAAATAGTCAATTGCTATGGTAACAGTGGTATTTCTTTCATTAGCCTAAAATACAGAATAATGGGTTCAAGCTTTTGCCGTACAAGATTTAATATTTTGTATTAAATTGGTCATTGTTATGGGAACTGTCTTCATATCTTATCATTCTGAAACCAATTTTGCTTCCTTTCTGGAATTTTTATGACAAACATCTTAAAGACCAATATAATATGCTTACATATGCAATAACTGTCTAATAATATTGCATGACGAGTAAGAGGGAACTAATGTGGTCACTCTGCTGGTTGACAATAATGAAATCTCAGTTGTGTTTCAGTTGACCTATAAATTCTCAAACTCAAGATCTGTTTTTGTATGTAGCCATGGTGTTAGTGGTAAAGGAACCGTTTGTAGCCTACAATCATCTAGGGTGATTTGAGCAGGTTAGGGAGTTTGGCAAGAGACAAGAGTTTTCCGTGCTGGAGAAAAGAAGGAGAGGAGCAGGTGCTATGGCGGCACGATTGGAACTTGTTGAGGCCGGTGTGTGCTCTTAAGCTGCAGACACACACAAGTGTTCCATAGGCTGCACCTCTGGTTATTGTTTGACTGCAGGTGCTGAGTTTATAGGTAGATTTAAACACAAATGAGAGACTCGTGTCAGGCTCATCCTGCTTTCTTCTTGGATAATGGTCTTGAGATACAAAACACCAAATTACAACATAAACAACATGGACATCATGTGCAATGTTTATGTATCTGGGGACACAGCTTGGTCAAATTGAATACATTTGCTAAAAAATTAAATTTCTGGGCCCTGGCTGCAAAAAATGTGAGTGAAAACATATTACAGACTTTGTGAGAGCTCTCCCAACACTGGGCCCAGGGTAAAGAAGTATTAATCTCCCCAGTCCGACGCCCCTGGTCCCATGGGTCATAGCCATTGACAATTTTAAACAAAATATCTTTTGAATGGTCAAAAGTATTCAAGATGGCACCTATAAATAAGACGGTGAAATCCAAGAATAAGTCACAATTGTCCAAGAGTTGAAAAAAAATAAAAAACTCAGGTGAACAGGGATATTTACAAATTTTCAGGCCTAATATTGGCCTTCGACCTCTTATCTGTTTTATAAGTTCAATGCAGTGTATAAAAATCTGATTTTTATCTTGACATTGACGTACATTAACTCATCTGCTGGAGGGCACATTCTTAAGTGACTCTTATCCCTTCACTGGAACGGCTTTGTTTTTGAGGCCTGCTTGAGTTGAGGCAACATATATAAAACCTATGGAACTAATATTGCATGTGACCTTAATCACATCTTTTGCAATATCTATGATTAATGCATTGGGCACTTCTGACGTCAGCCTGCAACACATCTATTTTTGGCCAAGAGCTGTCTATGCTAAGAACAACTACCGTTTTTATTCATTTTTAAAGCTTTATCAAGGCGCTTTACCAAGGAATCACTCACCCATTCACACAGTCACTGGAGGCGACGCAGGACCTCAGTGTTCCCATGAGCGGGCTAGAAATGCACTGTCAACCTGTGGGCGAGTGGGTCTGACCTGCCTACAAATGATGTTATTCAAACCGCCGATTTTTGTATCAGATCAATATTCAATTTATTGTAATTTTTATGCACACATAAAAATGTGTAAATACACGTAAATAGTGACAATATAAATCTAAATAAGCTACTGCTGCCTCATAATGTGAATCTAGAATCAAGTTGTTCATTTGTTGAAATTAACTTCCAAATTGTATTCAATTAGTGTATGTCAGCTGCAGGTTTACTCCTTGTTCTCCTATAATAATACAGATGTAAGTTCATCCGGTTTGATTCTCACTATCAGCCTAAAATATAATACAATGATTTGTAGTCATGAAGTCATGACTGTTTTCAGAAGAATAGGCTAATAATAAAGCATTAGCCTTATATAGCGTTTTTCCAACACTCAAAGTTGCTTTACAATTTTGCACATTATTGTTTCATTTATTTATTTATTGATAAAAGGGAAGTGCATTCCATACTTGGTAATGGTGTACTACAGTGGTTCCCAATTTGGGGGTTGGGAGAGGCAAGAGCTTGGGGTTGCGACATCTAAACAGCTCACCGTGTTTCAACATGACACAACCTGTTTACTCACAAGACACATTATTTTCCTAACCTATAGGCTAAAAGCTGCACCAATTACTATAAAACTTCTTGGGAATAATGCCATCCACTCAAATTCAAACGCTGTTATCTAACAGCTATAACGGATTTTTTTTCAGCCTGACTAATGACACTGATTTGTCATGATTGTGTGTTCTGGATGTTGAGCTTCATGTTTGGAAGTTCCCTAACACGCCCACTCTACAAAGCATCCCCATGTTTGCATATATAACAGAGGTTTCTGTCCCACCACAACACATTCCTGTGAAACACCATGAAGACTACTACTTCTCTCACTCTGTTTGTTCTTGTGACACTTGGAGTCACTGTCAACACTTTACCGAAACCAGAGATTACTGTACAAGATGAACATTTTGCAGAGGTATGTTGCGTTGCTGACGTTTAAAACAATAATTACTGTGCAATGCATGACTTTTAACGTTTTATTTCAGAACTACTTGAAAAGGTTCTTCAACTTGACTGAGGAGCCAGGCCCTGTAGCTCGGCGCGGCATCAGTCCCATCACTAAAAAGCTGAATGAGATGCAGCGTTTCTTTGGCCTCCACATCACTGGGACTCTAGACAATGAGACTGTTGCCCTAATGAAGAAGCCTCGCTGCGGGGTGCCTGACGGAAATATCGCCCAATACTCAACCTTTGGAGGGGATCTGAAATGGCAGAAGAACAGCCTCACTTACAGGTATGGATCTAAGGGGCTTTGGGGGATGGTGAAAATGTTAAATAAATTCTGGGTTGGCGGGTAGATGCTTTCATATTTTCAAGGTAACTATAACACTAGGGCTGCATTCACACTTGTTTCTGGTTTGATCCCAGTTTTGTTCAAGGCCATTTGCACTCGTGGTTGGACTAGTTCTGGGTTTAGTCTGCTCTTAATCTTGATGTGGTTTATGTGTGAATGCAGCCTAAGATCCAGCAATTGTTTTGAGTAAACTCAACACCACGTCTCCATATATATCTTATTCAATAAAACATATTTCTTCTTATATTTATTTCTAATGACTTTATTGAGTATAATTCCATTTACCTTACTAGTTTGAATTCATTATTGCTGAAACTGAACTTATATAATCTTAACAAATAAATAGAAAAACATACAAGTTGTGCCGTAATGTACTTTATATTATGTATTAGTTTAGGTCTGCTTCACCTTTATTCTTCGAATACTGCTCTTCCTAATTTCCCCACTGTTGGAAATGAATCATATCTTAATATTCTACAAATGTGGCAGATATGATTCCATGTATCTTATGGCTCTTAGCTTGCAGCCATTTACATTATATAAGATAGCTTTGTATGGAAACAAAATTATGTAACAAAGAAGAAGTACATGTTTTACTTTAATAGTGTATACGTTCATTCATTCAAGTGCTCTAGAATGGACTGTCAATTTATTTTCAAATACAAGTTAAGAATTAATTTGTATTGAACACATGTGTATGTGTTATATGTTGTTTCTGTCAGGGACTACAGATAGAAAGTAGCCAATAGGCTAATTCAGACATATTTACATTGTATGTTCATTATTATGCACTGTTCCTTTTAAATAAATAAATCTAAAGCTAAAGAATTACATTTATTTAATCTATTCTTAAATTAACAACAGTTTATTTGAGTGAAATTAGGGCAAATAACAGAATAATCTACCTAATTTGTAAACCTCATTGAAATATTTAGTAAAATTATTACAGATGTCAATTTCATTTTGTAGTTGGGAACACCTGGCATAGAGAACCAGCTTTATAATCCTTGTACTTTTGAGTGTGTTTGTGTGTTATAGGATTGAGAACTATACTCCCGACATGACCAGGTCTGAGGTGGACATGTCTATTGAAAAGGCCCTACAAGTGTGGGCCAAAGTCACTCCCCTGAGGTTCACTCGGATCTACAGCGGAACTGCAGACATCATGATCTCCTTTGGCCGATATTGTAAGTACAAGTTCAGTATGGACACCTGCATGGGGGAGAAGGGTGCATAGCTGAGTGACATTCATCCTTACATTGCTGGCATTAGGTGATTGTTGTTACAGTTACACAATACTTCACCACAGAACATCAACACTTCGTGCAACCATACCAGGAGCATGTCAGATCATGTTTTTTTGTGATAAAAGGTACACAGGTTGTCAATTTCAATATAATTCTACACTTTCTGTCTGGCCACAAAGTACTTCAGTAAAGAGAAGCTGTGCCTACACTATTTTTATACAAACAGATGCAGTATATGTTTAAAAAAAAAAATTTGAATAAAATGCTTCTTATCTCACCACTGCAACATTTTTCAACTTTCAAAGTCCAATACAACCCATATACAATCCATCATTTCAAGGAATTTCTTCTGGATTATACTTTCTACTGACCACAGTACAGAAAAAAATTATAAAATATGATATACTAAACAGTAACAGTAACTTTTGTTCAAAGCTGGGGATGTCAAAAATATTTGATTAATCAATAATCATTCATTGTAAAAACAAAACAAAAACAATCGACAAACACTTTTATGTTTTATGCTATTTTATGTTATGCTGTTTGTCACATATTCATTTACTTTATCTTTCAGAAAGCTAGATTTCATAAACTGTTCACATATTTATGTCAATAATTGTATACAATAATGTTCCCACTAAAATTTGATATCGTGACATCCTTATTCACAGCCCATGGAGACTATTACCCCTTTGACGGCCCTGATGGCACACTGGCCCATGCATTTGCCCCTTCCACTGGCATTGGAGGAGATGCACATTTTGATGATGATGAAAACTTCACCTATCGCTCAAATTCTGGTCAGTTTTATATTAGTTTTATAACATCCACACTTGAATATAGAAACAATATGTATTAACATTGCATCTCCATCTTTTTCCAGGCTATGTTCTGTTTATCGTGGCTGCCCATGAATTTGGTCACTCTCTGGGCCTGTCCCACTCTGATGACCCGGGTGCTCTCATGTACCCCACCTACTCCTACAGAAACCCAGACACTTTTGTTCTGCCCCGAGATGACGTCAAGGGCATCCAGTCTCTCTACGGTACTACCTACTCAGCCTATTATAGTCCAAAACATTCTCAGTAATAGCCCATATAAAAATACAGTTGACGTTATGGTTCTCAAAATATAGGTCAAAATACTGAGAGTTATCCTGGAACAGATGAGCGCCTTCCACCTCCTCCCAGCACCCCCGATGCATGCGACTCCACCATGGTTTTGGATGCAGTCACAACTTTGAGAGGAGAAATGTTGTTCTTCAAAGACAAGTAAACAATATAAATAATTAAGTAAAAAAAGAACATTTTATTCTTTAATTTGACACAATTTTTTTGGAGTGAAGATGTTTTGCCACTCATCTTAGTAACGGGAGGTGCTAACTACACAAAAATAACACAAGCTAGTTGATTACAGTAAGGACCTGTTGTTAGGTGAAGATGCTGAAAAACAGAACAAGATTATTTTGCAGCAGTCCACATGTATTGCTCACCTACTTACTTCCCTAATGCATTCCTAGCATCCTAATTATTGATTGTGATTAGTTTTTGTAAGTGCTTTTCACTACTTTTTGAGGCCAGAGCGAGTTTTGCTGTGACAGTAACACTATCAATAACTAGCATGCAAAATAAAATATGAGAATAAAACACTATAATTAGATGCAGACCGCGCATTTCAGTCTCATTTGCACCCAAATAGATGCTTTTACAATATGTCTGTACTGTTTTTACATATTAAATAAAAACAATCGGGTCGAGCCCCTTTAACTCTATTGAACTACTCTTGAACTGTCATCTCAGACATATTAGCATAATCGTTCATGCCCCTAACAGGTCATCTTACTCCTATTTGCATGTTCTAATTAGCACTTTTGTTTCGGTTCTTTTGGTTTGGCCTGAGGATGGAGATGTAAATGTGTGATAAGTTGTACCTTAGACCCCCGTTTCTATTCAGAGATGGATTTTACTCTTAATAATTATTGACAGAATTATATTTTCTTTTGCTATGTAACTTTCCTGGGCAACAGAGGGACCACACTGATAAATAATAAAGTAGTTAATAAATGTCAGTGTGAATAATTTTTGGTTTGGGTCCTGATAATGTGTGTTTTTTCAGCTTCGTTTGGCGCAGCAGCCCTCAGAGCAGCAGAACTCAACAGAGTCTGATCAGCAGAATGTGGCCCAGTGCGCCCTCCAGCCTGGATGCTGCATATGAAAGCAGGCTCTCCGACAGGGTCTACTTCTTCAAAGGTACGGAATTACTGTTGCCATTTATACGAGATGCCCTTCTAGTAGTTCACGAGGAGCACTAATTGTCACATTTAAAAAAATATATTATTACCATTATATCTTTATTAACTTGAGTAAAGAACTTGTTTTCATATCTTAAAACGGTCACACTTCTGGATTGAAATTGTCATCTGGCTATTAGTACTATGCAACTTTTCTGGTGTATGGTCTGTTGCCTGCTTGTCTCCATGGAGATGCTATTGCTTTGCCTGGATGTTCTACAGTATGGCATTAAACGTATCTATCTCGATGAAAATACCAGGCCAAGTTACAGG
The DNA here is from genome assembly GCA_015082035.1 of Chaenogobius annularis. Lineage (NCBI taxonomy): Eukaryota > Metazoa > Chordata > Actinopteri > Gobiiformes > Gobiidae > Chaenogobius > Chaenogobius annularis. Next base: position 236,493 of record BJKM01000530.1, read on the forward strand.
TGAGATCTGTGGGAAGTTGAATTGACCCAGCACATAGTAGCAATTTGGGTTTCCAAGGTATTTTTAATCAATAAAATATAAATTCATTCATTCATTTTCTACCGTTTCATTCATTCATTTTCTACCGCTTGTTCCCGTTAAGGGTTGCAGGTGTCTGGAGCCTACAAATAAATAACAAACAATATTAACTTGTTTATTGGCATACTGTGGAACATTCCTGGTAAAACAATGCAATCTCCATTATGGCTGCAACTCAAATACACTACATTTCCACATTTTCCACATAATTATCACAGAATTACGGCTCAATTTCAGTCATAAAACGTATATATATAGTCAAGTTAATGATTATTCGTTTAATAAATTAGTAGACAATTATTTCAAAAATCAATTCGTTTTGATTAATCAGTTAAACTTGTTGCAGCCCTGATCTCCATGGAAACAAACAGTCAAATACTCCACCGGAAAAGTGACATGGTGTACCTTTAAATAAAAAATATTTTACTGATACAAAATTAAGTAAACTTGTAAGTCCAGGCTTTTTCATACACCATAATTAAACTGTTTCTTAATGCATGCCCTTTTGATTTCATATATGTTGTTTTATTATTGCTCAGTGTTTTATGTTGCACCTTAATGCCGAGACAAGTTCCTATGTTGTGAATTTTGCTCATTGACAATGGCAATATACCCTTCTGATTCTAATTCTGATAAGACCAACAGATGGCGCCCCTTCACCACAATATCTTCCCCTTGTGTTCAGGTCGTCGTGTGTGGGCCTTCAAGGGCTACACCCCGGTCCAGGGCTACCCCAAGAGACTGAGCAGTTTGGGTCTGCCCCGATGGGTGAAGCGAATCGATGCTGCACTTTTTGACGAGGAGTCCAGAAAGACATTGTTCTTTGTTGGTGATTACTATTTGAGGTAGGCAGTATAAGTAGACTATACTAACAAAAATGTTGACACTGTTTACTTAGAAGTATTTCCATAACTCGCTCTCTTGTCTCTTTTAGTTACGATGAAAGCAAACAAAAAGTTGACAAGGGATATCCCAAAAGAGTGGAACAATCATTTCCAGGCATGTCTGGCAAAGTGACTGCAGCCTTCCAGTATAGAGGTGAAACCTTCAAAAATGTACTTATTATTTACCAGTTACAGTTTGAGCCTAACATACGATTTCTTTTTTAGGTTTCACATACATTTACAATGGACCCTACATGCTTGAGTACAATTTGAGATCTGGCAGACTGTTCCGCGTGCTAAGAAACAGCTACTTCCTTCGCTGCATTCAAGCTTGAACTGGAAAATAACGTAAAGACTGTGTCAAAGGTGCACTATGTAACTCTTCTGGTCTGCCATTTTCCTGTCTTCATCTATTTCCATAGAGACAAACGGTTAATGTCACAAGGCCAAGTTACAGGCCAGATCTGTGGCGAGGCAAGTCATTTCACAGTGAGAATGTGTGTTTTTTATTTTTTAGCAACATAAATACAACATAAATAACTGAATAAATGCAAGATAGTTAAGTTAATGCCTTACTCACAAACCCTTTGGCACATTGTTAGTCTTCACGTGGACGCATTTTGTGGCCTCTAGCACAGCTTTAGAACAGCTTTTTCAGACAGAAAGTGAGCAAGGAACAGCCAATCATCCCAAAGCACCATGTAGAAATGCAGACCTTATTTTCTTACAAGTTTGCATTGATAAAATGTTTTACAATTAGTTGCTTTTGCCGGACACTTTATTGGGGGAATGTATCTAAAAGTTGAGTAATGCAGCTTTAAGATTTTTATACATTTAGTTTTATGTGTCAATTTCTACATGATACTTACTGGGGCCCTGCTAGTCAGGAGTCTTTCATATTATTATATTTTGAATGTACTATCTTTGTGACTAAATATTCAAAATAAAAATGCTATTAAAAAATAAAAAAATAAATGTACAGTAATAAGAGATGTCAAATAAACTTTTATTATAAAATTAACTTGGTGTTTTTCCTCTGGCTTATCCAGGCTTATGCTTATCATTACTTCTCTTCCTTGACCCGTTTTAATTTTCTGTCAGACCTCATCAGAAAATATCCCTCAATGCAGAGTTTTCACAAGAGTGTTGCACAATCACTTCTTCATTTTTCTGCTTACATTGGAGATTCAGTCTGGAGAATAAACAGGGCTCTGCTGCTGCACAGAAGTGAGAGGTTTCTGCACAGAGAAGACCATGGAGAGTATTGGTTTAGAATTATGGCTTTTGATGTTGGTGATGACATTTTGCAGAGCTGTTCCCACTGAGTCACTTCCAGAAGAGGATCTTGCAAAAGCACAGGTAAAAACAAATAATTGGAACACGATAGATGCAACTCTTAGAGAAATGTTTACATGTGGTTGTTAGGTTAATGTGCATGTACAATTGTGTAGGACTACCTGTCTTCGTTCTATTCGGACGTGGGGGTGAGCGCTCCGGGCAGTGTCAGTCGAAGCTCTTTAGACTCTTTTGAGGGCAGCCTGAGGAAAATGCAGGAGTTCTTTGGGATGGATGTCACAGGACAGTTGGACTCCAAAACCTTGGATGTAATGTCCCGCCGTCGCTGCGGTGTCAGTGATGTGGCCAAATATGGTTACTTTGATGGTCAGCCCAAGTGGGACAAGAATGAGATCACATACAGGTAGCTGGAAGTAACATTTTAGCGTATTAAGAAAACAGTTCTGTGTAGTGATTACTCTTCAGGGTGACTGACTACACAGCGGGAATGAGCCAGAATGAGGTGGACAGCGTTCTGGCCAAAGCTCTGAGACTCTACAGCGATGTGACTCCTCTGCAGTTCAGACAGATCCGCTCGGGAACAGCAGACATCATGGTCATGTTCAAGGGCAAATGTAATGGAGGACTCCTGCATTCACATATTTAAAGTTAATTTATATTCCTGTCACTGCTCTGCTCCTTTCACACCAGCACACGGAGACTTCTTTCCCTTTGACGGGCCGAATGGAACGCTGGCCCATGCTTTCTCCCCTGGGGATGGCCACGGAGGCGACACTCATTTTGATGAAGAAGAAAGCTGGACTTTGACCTCTTCAGGTTCTAGTGTTGGTGATAGTTAATGCTATAAGTGCACTGTGGAATAATAAAATATCTTACTACAGGAACCAATCTTTTTCTGGTGGCTGCTCATGAGTTCGGGCATGCTTTGGGACTGGCTCACTCCCAGGTTCAGTCCGCCCTTATGTTCCCCACATATCAATATGTCAACACTGAGGGTTATTCTCTCCCAGAGGATGACAGAAGGGGCATTCAAGCCCTCTATGGTGAATATACCAGTGTATATGAGCGTGAACATTATAAATGCATTTGGTAGCTACGATTGTCTGTTTATTACTGTTACTTTTTTTTTAGGTATCAGAGGCACCGTCCCTCAACCAACGGTAAATCCCAATCCAATACCCCAGCCAGAGCCCACGCCCACACTACAGCCTGTTCCAGACAGGTGCAGCACAGACCTGGTTTTGGATGCTGCTACATCCATCCATAATACTCTGTACTTCTTTAAAGACAAGTAAGACCAAATTGCATGAGAAATACCATGAGTGAACCACTGCTTAGTAAGTGCTTCTCACAGCTATTACTGGAGAAGAAGGTCATTCTGGGATGGCATCAGGATGAGGAAAGTCCAATCGCTCTGGCCAGGAATTAAAACAGTTGATGCTGTTTATGAGCTCAGTGAAAGACACAGCTCTGTGATCGTCTTTGAAGGTAAAAGACACACATTACTAAAAGTTTTCCATGAATTGCATTAACTCAGGTAAGTGCCAATTTCAAACTTTCAATTATAGGCAAGATGTACTGGAAAATTAGAAGACACACCATCCAGCCTGGATACCCTAAACCCCTTAGAAACCTTGGCCTGCCTTCATACGTCAGAAAAGTGGACGCTGCTGTATATTTGACCCATTCCAGAAAGACTCTCTTTTTTGTAAACAATGTGTTTTGGAGGCAAGTCAAATGTCAAATGTTGCTAATTTTATAAGAATGTAAAATTTGAGTCTTCTTATTCTTATTTTTTCAGCTATAATCAGCGCAGGGACAGAATGGATCCTGGCTACCCAAAGTTCATTTACAGAGAGTTTGCTGTCTCCAGAGTTGATGCGGCTTTCGAATACAGAGGTGCTGCTGCATGTTGAAACTCTATCAGCAGTGTAATCCTGTTGTGTGTAATAACATGAGTGTGTGTATGATTTAGGATACCTGTATTTGTCATCTGGAGCCATGCAGACAGAGTATGACTACAAAAGAGGAAGAATTATAAGCTCTTTTTTCAACAACCAATGGATGAACTGCAGCTAAAAGTCATAGCCAACCTTGGATGACCTTTATCATACTACTTTCTTAATCTCTCTGTGCTACTTACTAAAACTATGGGTCTGAAATGAATTGTAGTGTTTTATTTTTGTTGATAATAAGATATACAAATGTCTACAGATGAAGAGATGAACAAAATGGAGCGATATCCATGCCCAATTTTCATGTGCGTGAATGTCAGACTGATTGGCAATGGGTTTATCATAAAATAATCTGTCTCTAGAATGTCTAGATACATTCAAGGTGTCTTGTGAGAAAAGAAGAAAGAGAGAAAACTACAAATAGAAAGAAAAACTTGAGCAGAGCATAGTTGTCTGTCCATATAGACTTTGAATGTAAATTGGACGCTTTGACGCCACCGTGTGAACATACAATTACATATGAGGGGTGCATCTCAAGTACAAAAAAATATTTTTGTGGTTGATTGAGGGCCCCCAGACCCCTCTTAAGATTGTGATTTATGCAATATTTACTAAATTAAAAAGATATAAAAAAGAACTTCAGAAATAGTAACCTTAATGTTGTATTACAGGCATCAAAAACCTATGTATGTTTTATGGGTTAGGTGGATAGGGACACCACTGGGCACTCAAATGGCTAACAACAGCCCTGGTCAAGATAACATGTGAGGAGACGGTGAATGAGGAAAGAAGAAAGGAGGGTAAAAGTGATTCATGACATTCATCATTATGATAATTAACTGCTCAGTAGGCCTGCATAAGAAGTCGGACAGAATTGACATGGTCGATATCATTGGGGAAGATCTTCAACTGTAAATTTAATTGTAAATTCTTATCTTTATCTTATACTATAGTACATTTTAACTGTTTCCTAATGCATGCCCTTTTGATTTCATATATGTTTCATATATGTTGTTTTTATTATTGTTGATTGTTTTATGTTGCACCTTAATGCCGAAACAAGTTCCTATGTTTGTGAATTCTGTTCATTGACAATGGCAATAAAGCTTTTCTGATTCTGATCTGATTCTGATCTAGAGAACGCGCCTAATGAGTGCTTTTGTGACAGGAACTGACCAGAGGATAATGCACCACATATATATGGTTTTGTTTTGCTTTGCTTTTTCACTCATTGTTAGTATGAGCACCTAGAGCTAGCATATTCGATACAGCAGGTGGCGGAAATGCAATTTTTAAAGTTTGCCAACCGCCATAGAACTCCAAAGGAAGAAGAAGAAGACGACGAGAAAACTACCTTAACCACAATCCACTGCAATTGATGACGTAATGGAAGTGCACACCTCTCGCCGTGATTGGCTGGAGCTGAAGGTGAAGCGGTGAGGGTTCGACTCGTGTGGTCAGTTTGGGTTTGTTTACTGGACAGTCCCTTTACCCAAAATGTCAGCCACTGGACTATTAACCATGCGTGCACATATTTGCAGGCGTTTGGTAAGTTTGCGCGCTGCCCTGTCGCAGTAATAACAGTGGTATTCACTTGTATGCTAACTGGTATGCTAACAACAACAACAAACATTGAGCCGGTTGACTGTAGCGGTGCAGCTACAGCTAACCCCTGTTTTTGACTGCGTGTTGTCCTTGAACAATCAGAGAGAGATCCAACTGAATTGGTGAATTATTCTATTTGGGACAACCTGGGTCAAATTGTTCATGTTTCGAATACAAATATATATATATGATAATATATATAACTCAAATAAAGGCCACAGGAACATCACGTTATCATCAAAGCCACACTCTTTATCACTGATAATTGTATGAACTTGATATTTATTTTTACAAAAATACATGCCTCCAAAGACCTCTTTTGTATCGTAAAAGGCTATGAAATGGATATTGATTATGTTCTTCTTCCAAATCAGGGTCACAACTGCCTTTCAAGAACCTACACATCTCGCCCTTCCTTAAATGTAAGTAATGTAGTAATTTACTATTTACCTTTTGGGATACCATGTTGCCAGTGTGTATTTATATAATTTAAGGAGGTGGTCATCGTCAGTGCAGTGCGCACACCAATGGGCTCCTTCAAAAGCTCTTTGTCGTCTGTGCCAGCCACCAAACTGGGCTCCGTAGCAATAAAAGGGGCCATAGAGCAAGCAGGTAGGTCCACCACTTACCAAAAGAAAGGTACCTTCAGCTTTTATGCAGCATTGTACTGTACCTCTCGATTACCGAAACATACAAAGCCAGATATTAAAGATATTTACACATTACTTATTATTGTAATATCATCATTATATATAGCCAATCTTAATATAGCTTCATGTATTTAAGGAATTGCACCAGAAGAAGTAAAGGAAGTCTACATGGGCAATGTTCTTCAGGCTGGTGAGGGACAAGCTCCCACAAGACAAGCTCTGCTCGGTGCAGGTATTTTTTTATTTATTCGGAGCCCAATCAGCTTCCAGGAGTGGTCGCTCGTCTTTCTGGGGTCCTACTTCCTGGGGTTGGAATTCACATAAATTAATATAATCTTGTAAAATACATTCCAGGATTGACCCTTGGCACTCCTGCAACTACCATCAACAAAGTCTGTGCATCTGGGATGAAGTCCATCATGATGGCAGCTCAGAGTCTCATGTGTGGACACCAGGTAAGCTTATAGCATTTTGAGCAGCAATCAGAAATTCTTCCCAAGGGGAATTTATTATTTTTTGTTATTACAGACTTGCATGTAATTGCTGAGTAAAAGAGATGGTGTTTTCAATATTAAATAAATATGATAAACATACAGTACATACTATGTGTCTGAAGAATTGATTGTTGCAATGCCTGATGGTCACTGTTTTGTCTTTTAGGACGTCATGGTGGCCGGAGGCATGGAGAGCATGTCCAATGTTCCGTATGTAATGGCCAGAGAGAGCCCTGCCTATGGTGGAGTGCGGATGGAAGACCTCATTGTCAAGGATGGGCTCACTGATGTCTACAACAAATTTCATATGGTAAAGCCATTTAAATATATTAAGTATTTCAGTTGTTTCTCTATTATCCACTGAGGTGGGTAGTACTCAGTACGCTACTTACATTTACTCAGTTACATTTAATTTAGTAACCTTTTCAAGAAATTGTACTTCTCGGACTGTCGGTGTAATCCCTCATTCGTCCAGGAGTGTTCCATTGTAGAAAAAGATTCAATTGTAGTCATCTGGACTCTGTTTTAGAAAAACGATAAGTTTCGACTCTCATCCAAGAGTCATTCTCAATCGATTGAGATTGACTCTCATCCAAGAGTCATTCTCAATCGATTGAGAATGAGAGTCGAAACGTATCGTTTTTCTAAAACAGAGTCCAGATTACTACAATTGAAGCTTTTGCTACAATACTTCTCGGACTGACTTTCTTACACTATACTTTTACTCCTACTTGAGTAATATTTTTATTGAAGTAACATTATTATTACTTGAGTAAAATATTAGGTTCCTCTTCCCACTATGAGTAAAGCAAAAGCTTTATGTTGATAATATAAAATGATTTGAACATTTGTGTGTCTTGCACCTCTCCTTCAGATGTGATTTAGTTTTTTCTCATTTTTGTGTCTGTTCTTTGAAAATACTTTATTTATGCTTTATTTAATGTTTTTTTTGCTCAGATTACATTAATTTAAATTATAATTCAGAGATTATGCCCAGGCAGTTACTCTTAAAATTCCTTTTACTTGAGTAATAGTTTCCCCAAGTGCTTCTTTGCTTGAGTAATTTCTTGGACCACTAATTTGTAATTTTGTCTACTTGAGTGATATTATTTTGAAGTAACTTTACACTTACATGAATACAATTATTAGATTACCCACCTCTGGTTATCCTGCTAAACATTAAATATGTTTAGTGATCACTACGTTAATGATTATGTTAACATGCACATGTGTTACTCACTTTTTTTCTGGGAACAAGTATCTTTTTCTGATTCTTCCTGTTATTTCTCAATTATAATACATCCTCTTTACAATTATTACTTTCTATTTATTTACAATTGTTCATTGTTTTGAATGAACAATTGATTTAGGGAAACTGTGCAGAAAACACTGCTAAGAACTACAACATCACCAGAGAAGAGCAAGATGCTTATGCAATTGGCTCCTACAGTCGCAGCAAAGTGGCATATGAGTCTGGAGTCCTGGCCAAAGAGATTGTGCCAGTTAGCATTCCCCAGAGAGGTAAAGCAGTTATAATTTAAGCGTTTAATGGCAGTTCATACAAAGAGCTACTGTATTTGATATGTGGAATATTTTCTCCAGGTAAACCTGATGTTGTTGTGTCTGATGATGAAGAATGGAGAAGAGTGGACTTCAGTAAAGTCCCCAAACTGAAGGCTGTCTTCCAAAAGGAAAATGGTAATCTTTATTGTATTTGTTTCACATATTATTCATGATATGTAACATATTCCCTTTGTTCCATCCAAGTCTCTTATTGTTCATGTCATTACATTTGTAATGCTGAATATTCTTTTTAGGCACTGTCACAGCAGCCAATGCGAGCACCCTGAATGATGGCGCTGCTGCTCTTGTGTTGATGACCTCTGATGCTGCAGAGAGGCTAAACGTCACCCCTCTCGCCAGGGTTGTGTGTAAGTTTCACACAAAAACACATGGATAGAAAAGGTGTAAAAATATCTAGCTATTGTAATATTTCCTCGCGTGAGATCAAGTTTGGTACATGCATAATGCTTAACATTAGTGAGGCACAATAATGGGCAAAAGGTGACGCGAGCTCTCAAAACTATTAAGTATCTCTATGTTTTTGACATAAACGTCACTTACAATGCTAAGGAGTTCATGAAAAAACAATTCATGCAGAAAAATACTAGGAAACGGTATCTATATATATATATATATATATATATGTGTAAAAAGGCAGATTAAATAGTTGACTTCCAAATCTCCAAATATTTCACTTCTCTTTTTCTCCTTTTCGCTGTTGTCTCACATAAATCTAAATAAATTTACTAATATAAACTTTGGTTGACAGATTAATCAACTAAACGACTAAAGACCTACAGCAGAAGAAATATGGTTTCTTTTCTGTCACCTCTTTAGATGTGTATATGCAGTTTTCAAACATTGGGGTAAAGGGGAACTGTATATTTTCACAGTTAAATTCATATTGGTACACTGCATTCTGTGTAAAGTGTACCAATTATATTTACAGCATTTGCAGATGCCGCAGTTGCTCCCATTGATTTCCCAATTGCTCCTGCATTTTCCATACCAAAGGTGAGAAAAGACGTTGGATAAAAGTTTTAATCTTCATCAACGCTGCTTAAACTTGCTGTTGCTGTTGCCTTTGTATGTGGCCAGGCCCTGGATGCAGCTGGACTGAAGAAGGAGGACATTGCTATGTGGGAGATCAATGAGGCCTTTAGTGTGGTTATTCTGGCAAACATTAAGATGCTGGATATTGACCCTGCAAAAGTGAATGTAAATGGTGGCGCTGTGTCTCTGGGACATCCCATTGGGTAAGATTCTTCTAAGATCTAAAACTGGTTTATTCTTTTTAACTTCAGTTTCCTCATCAAAATGTGTTTTTCATCAGCATGTCTGGTGCAAGGATTGTCGGTCACATGGTTCACAACCTGAAGTCTGGACAGTATGGGCTGGCCAGTATTTGCAACGGAGGGGGAGGAGCATCATCTATTATCATCCAGAAAGTATAGGATCTACAGTATGCTTCACGAACACTGTTCTTCAGCTACAACACTGCACACGGCCTCTCATTCTCATCTGACGGTCAAAAAAAAACACTTACTGTGAGGGCGTAGACTGTTACTATTTCAATAACCCAGTCCTGTTGACATAATGCCTTGGGTCTCTAATACACTCCTTTGGACATGTGCAAATAAATATTTAATATTTAACTGAAAATGGTCATAAAATATTTGGAAATGTGCTGTGTAATAAAAAAAAGGGCCTTTGCTTTTTATCTACATTCATTTGAGTATTTAAATTATTTGTTTCTCAAAAGTTTGTATTAACTAATTTTACCATGATTAGCCACTAGAGGGCACAATATCATAGTTGTAAAATTCAAATGAATCCTCTATTTTTGTTCGGGTGTTTGATGACTAACAGTATCCTCTCCCCAGACAGTGACTGATGATAATGTAAATGATTATAAGTTACGAGAACATCACATAAAAATGATTGTATGACTGGATGTCTGTTTCCTGCAAGTTAATCAGTTAAACAAGTTAAATATTAATGTGGCCTGAGAGCCTTTCAAATCTCATGTTTTCTGTGTCTTTGTTAGGCGCTTGGACATTTGTTCAGCCATTACTCATTAAACAAGAAGTCTAACTTGGGAGGAGAGTGAACAATAAACGACTGACAAAAAGTGACTTGGCTAAAGCAACCTTATTTCACCTGTTTTGACTGTTGCAGATTAAACGCTATAAGTATTCTAATAACTTTTATTGGAAGGAGAAATACTTGATATTATTTATTAAGCTAAATATTATTTGGGTAGACAGCTTAGTAGACTTGAGAACTGCTCTAATATGAATCCATGTTGGCTCATTAATTTCTATTTATTCAGCTTATCAAAAGAGAGACTGGAAAATGCCTGGTCATTTCAATGGTTGCTGTTTGACTTTGTTTAAGTGCTGAACAACAAGCTTGCGCACACAGAAGGTGTGGCCTTGCCTCTTAATTGTATTGAGGAGTGAATAAGCCAGGACACGGGACACAGGACAACAGAGAGGAGGACACACGCAGCTGGGCATCGATAGGAGCTTCCAGGGTCTTAAGGTATGTTAAAATATGGAGTCAACTATAATTTCTTCTAAATAGAACATTTAAGCAGAATGTTTTGTGTGTTCACAACCAGCTGATTTTGTTAAAGTGAAAATGTAGTCAGTTTATGTTCTCATTCCAGTTTGGATATTTTCTTGGTAAAGCAGTGTCGCCAGCTTTGACATGAATAATAATCAGGTAAATCAGACTCTCTTTAACTTCCCCTATTATACACAGTACAGAACCTGAATGAAGTGTGGGGAAAACGATACAGAATAGTCAATAAGGGAATTGGGACAATATTTTGGTGTGGCTTTAATTAACAATTTTATGATTGTAAGAAACGATAGAAAAATTCCTGAATATACAAAGTGAATTGTAAATAGTATTCATGCAACTGGGAAAGATAGTGTTTTGGGCTTAATAGAGAGCACATACAATCCTGCACCTTTGGGTCCTTTATCTGTACTATTATGGTATAGGACTTGAACCTTAAGATATTTACTCTCTTTCAACCCTAAATACTGTTTCTATATGTGCAGGTCACAGCTCCTCCAGTGTATGATAACATTGGGTTTCGGCATGATGACGAAAGACCCCCTCCTTATGCCACAGCACAGAGTTTATACCCCTCTGTCCCACACACTACTCCACAGTATGTTCCCTCCAATCCTTACACCATCAACACTCACCAGACTACTACACCGGAAGTACTGCAGACACAAAAGAAAGGTACAGAAACAGAGATTTATCACATACTTTAGACATTTGATAGTGCGAGTACTGAATAGGTGGGGAAACCTTTACCCGCAGACAGTCAAACATTCTGAATGTGAACTATGATGTGTGCTTTCCCTGAATCATTAACTTTTTGGTTTTCTGTGAATATTTCTCACATCCTTCAAAATCTTACATGGTGCTACTTTATTTATTAGTACTCGATGTCAAATCATTGCATGAAACTTGTGAGGTTTAGCAATACAATTTGCATGACTTCGGTGTCCTGTTCAAATACTGGCAGCTCATGTATGATTATTTTTTGTCTTACCTTTTGCAGGTTCAAGATGTCATTGGAAGTACATCTTATGCACATCATTGTGTGTTCTTCTAGTCGTAGGCATTGTATCCCTCTTGCTTTGGTACTTTTGTAAGTTCATTTAAATCATAATTTACAGCTGTTTCTCATGATGTTTATTTTTAAATGTCCTTTTAACTAATGGGAAACTATTGTTGCTCATGAATGGCTTCCTGCTGGATATTTATTTAACCGTTAGGCCCAATAACAAACATGAGATCGATGGGTTTCAGAATCATGAGAAGTTAAGATCATTGCCATAGCGATTAACAATCTAACAAAATATTCTATACTTTTGAATGAGTCCTCCAAATGTTGCATATAACAGGAAGCAGTTCATTTGATGGGGCCTTAACATTATCTATGGTTTGTGTGACTGTGATGGAGGGCTGTGGAAAATTCTTTGGTAAACTAATATTCAAGTTCTGAAATGACTTGGGTTTGTTAGTCATATGGTTTGTAATGTGCTCAAACTGACTTGTATATTCAGTGTCCATTCCATACTTAAATATACATTCATAATCTGTGCTCTCTGATAGTTGTAATCATCTATTGGAACATAGAATAGCACGACACCACCTTGTTTTGCTTGATCATTCTTATGTGCCAACCAAAGTCAATGTGCACATTTCACATGAAACACCACACATGTGTTATCCTGACCTCCTTTGCCTTCCATGTGTCGCAGTGTATTACCAATGTTTTATGGGGAAGCCTTGTGGCGGGAAGTGCCTAAGCCTCTCTCAGTGGTGCGATGGCGTAAAGGACTGCTCTGACGGACAGGATGAGAATCAGTGTTGTAAGACATTAGCCCAGTTTCGACACTTGGCCCCCACCCTGATGTTTGTTAGATGTTTTACATTTGTGTTGCAGTTCGATTTCGAGGCTCAAACTTCCTGCTGGAAAGTTACTCATCATCCAGTAAGTCGTGGCTGCCTGTTTGTGCTGACAACTGGGACGATAACCATGGGAGAGCCGTGTGTCAGCAGATGGGTTATGACAGGTGAGAGTCTTCATCTACTGCTGCGTATTTGTTTGATGGATCAATACAAAAACATTTTTTGTTGTCAAGCTATGTGAAATGTAATCATGTTACCAGATAAACCCTCACCAACTGTTTGGATCACCTTTAAAAAACAAAACATTTCACATGCACCCCTGAAAATTATTCCCCTCCAGTGCTTTTGGCAACACTGTAAAATAAGATTCCTGAGTAAACTATTCATAAGGCATTACTAGTTAGCATTAGTTATTTGTTTATGATCACTTGGTTATTGAAAACAGTTTAATAAGCAGCACACACATATGTTTGGTCAATGGCTTATTAACATTTATAAGTTTGCCATCTACAAATGCCAGTAAATGTCTAAGTGCTTATAAATAACTGGTTCTTATTAACGCCTCAAATATAGTTTAGTGAGGAACGTTAATCTAAAGCATTACCACACATTTTCACTTTTCTATTATTATTTAGATATTGTTGTTTTGTTTTACAAGGAATGGCTATATTGGCTCAAAATATGAACTTTGTGCCAGTATTAATTTTGAGGTGAAATATATTGTTGTTTTAGTCTTAGTTTTGTGACAAAAATAATGTTCTCGTTTTAGTCATTTTGTCATTACCGGTACATTCTTTTCAGTTTTAGTTTAGTTTTAGACTAACGAAATGTGACGTGAATTTAGTCAACAAAATTCTTAATAGTTTTAGTAGACCAGAAAAGGTATATTTTATTTGAACTAAGATAAATTGTATTGCATTCCCTCGATAACATGAACAGACGTGTTCTTTGGACATTGAGTTTGTTTCTGCTCTGGTCCGAGACTCTCGGACTGAAAAGTGGAACTTGAGTCTGGTCTTCCCTTTTATTCATCAACATATTTGTACTTTAGTTTAGAAAAAGATCTACCTCATAGTTTTAGTTGATGAAAATGCATGTGATTTTAGTCTAGTCGTTATGGTTACTTTTTATTTTGTTTTTAATTTGTTTTAGTCAGAAAAAATATGACATTGACAAAAACTATAATGACAATATTTTATTCGACAAAAGGAACACTGCTTTCAATATTTGCACTCATATTATGTAGGCAAATAAGTTTGTCTCACATTTCACTTCTCTCTACAGGGAGGATTATCAGAGTTTCACCCAAACTAGTGTTGGTTCCTCTGCTTCCCAAGGATATCTGAGACTGAACCCGAACAGTGACCATGGATCACGTATGCAAACACAGCTCGCTCACAGGTCTGTGCAAATTATAGTCAATATTATTTACAATATCACACTTAAATATGACATCGGCTTATTTGATGTGTTTCCCAGTAATTCGTGTTCGTCCAGAGCTGTTGCACTCACCTGTGTTGGTAAGGCCCAGTCATTTGAAAATTTGATTCATGTTTGAAAGATAAACACCAATTGACAAAACACTTTTACCAACAGCCAAATATGCTGCAATTTTACACTGTATATGTCTAGAACTGGCATTAATACTACTGACTTTGACTTCAGCCTGCAGATGTACTCCATATTTGTATATTTTCCATTGCAGCGTGTATCGATCACTGTTCCATTGTTTTTCTTCAGGGATAGATTTGCATCTATGTCCTTTTTGAATTTGAGGTGACAGAGTTGTCTCGTTTGTTCAGGCTGCGGGCTGTCCTCGATGGCACCAAGCTCTCGTATCGTGGGTGGCACTGAGGCGGTGAACGGGGCGTGGCCGTGGCAGGTCAGTCTGCAGATCAGAGGACAGCACATTTGTGGAGGCTCCATCGTCAGCTCAGTGTGGATCCTGTCCGCGGCGCACTGCTTTGAATCGTAAGGTTTCAATGTTGAACACTGCCGATGTAGTTTTTCATTCCCATCCCGTTTGTTGCTCAATTTGTTTATGAATATCAATATCAGATATAGTAGACCAAGCTTGTGGAGAGTACAATATGGTGACGTCAGCTTGAGAAAAATGAGTTATTCCAACGCAGCCAAGTCCGTGGACAAAATCATCAGCCATGAAAAATATAACACAGAAACCAACAACAACGACATTGCTCTTCTGAAGCTGAGTTCACCTCTGACCTTTTCCTGTAAGCGATTACTAACAATATCCATTATCGAGGCTTTCATATGTGTTTGAGTTTTGTATTATTGTTCATTCACAGCCACAGTTAAACCAGTGTGTCTGCCAAACGTTGGTGTGGATCTCTCCCCCGAGCGACCAGCCTGGGTCACAGGATGGGGGGCACTGCGGTCATCGGGTAACAACATAAATATTTGTCTGCTCAAGTCCTTTCAGTCAATCATTTTTGACACAGCTACTTGATCAATACATAGGGTTGTGTTTTATTATTGCTGTTTATTTTTAATAATTAAAAAGGTCTTCTATTTTTGACAGAATTAAATTTTGCCCTACACTTTAGACTTTGAATGAAATAGCCTTGGAGGTCACTTTAATTTAGTTTAGTGTATTTATACTTCATTGATCTTTTGAGACAGGGACAAAGCACAATATACAAAGGAGAAATGCATTAAAGGTTGTTACACAAGCGTTAATTAGCCCCTGTCGTCCTTGGGCTGGCTGATGTTAAAGTTAATTCATGTGCGTCAAAGTTGAAACATGTTTTAATGCCTAACAGAGCTGTGTATGAATCATTATATTTCTTAGGGGGATCACCTGACAAACTGAACCAGGCCGAGGTGACCATTTACCACAGAGAGACCTGCAACAGTCGCTCCGTGTTGGATGGGGCCGTCACAAACACAATGATCTGTGCTGGGAAACTGTCTGGAGGAGTGGATACGTGCCAGGTTAGGTGGCCACACCGCCTGTACTGTGCTATGTGCACGGTGCTAAAGTACATAATCTCAAATAAACATTGTCTTCGAATGCATTGGCAGGGTGACAGCGGGGGCCCTCTGGTGGTTAAACAGGGAGGTGTATGGTGGCTGGCTGGGGACACTAGCTGGGGCATTGGATGTGCGTGGAGAAACCGACCCGGAGTCTATGGCAATGTCTCTTACTTTATTAACTGGGTTCATGAACAAATGCAGGTAACTGCCGCTGTCACTTGTATTATTTGTATAGAATTCTGTGCATGTGATTATTTTTTGGTCCTTTTCCACAGAATAAGTAGTGGTTTTCACTCATCAGCATCAAACCAGCACTTTGAAATAAATGTACTGAAGAATTCTATAAGATGACCCTTTTGTCTTCTCTATCGTATTGGCACACACTAAATGTATTTTTTGTAAAACATGTTTCTTTTCACACAGATGATTTATTTATTTTCCCAATAAAGAAAAGCCACAAAGAAATGTCATTGAATCATTTTACTTTTGCCTTGTGCCCTAGTGTTTATATTTCAAAGAACTGCTTGCAGCTATTGTCATTTGGGATTTTTCTCACGAGAGGTCAATAGATTTGCCCATTTTTAACCAGTGAGTTTTGAAAACCTCTTTTAATTTGGTTTTGGATTAGGCACAGTTTGGTTTAACTCTAAACATCTTCTTGCCCCTTGAATTAAGTTGTCAAAAATAACTGCATTTGTCACATTTTCTCTGGCAACTCAAAAGCAAATGGGAAATTGGTCCTACCTCAGTTTTAAATGTGTAGTATTATTGCAGTTGCACGCCTCTGCCGGCCTGTCCAATCAGCAACCACTAATTGGCAGATTCTCCGTTTGCAAGCTTTGCATCTGCTGCTTGTTTGTACCAATTAACAGAGCTGTGATACAGCACTGACGCCTCTTCAGTGGGTTAACAGATGACACAATTAAGCACTCTTTGAAAGGCTGCCTTTTTGTGTGAGGGCTCTTGTTTTCTCATCTCCAACTGTGTGGCTGACTGCCTTTCATTTGTGGACCTTTTTTTTCTTGTGGCCTCTCAAATGAGGCGTGGGCGGACTGGGGAACCCTGGTGTGTAGAGCAAACACTTTCTCAAGATCCCCAAATTAGCTCTGGAGAATCACCTCAGGCCGCAGTGCAGCAGTGCAGCAGTGCATGGACATTTTCCTCCACAGGCAACATATTCTGTGACTAAATCTTAAAACGCAACCACAAGAAATGTCTCTAGTATTAGGTATTTCTATTCCGGGCAAAGTAATAAAAGTTGCATGCCCCTTTTAATTTTCCAAGCACTTCTGAAAATGATTGGTGATAATATTTCACACAGTGGACACAGTATCGTTATAAATGTAAAAGTGGCAGAACGTTTTCTTAACCATTTCACAAGGAGCAAGAGATCTTAGGAATTAGGAAGAAGAAGCAGTAAACGGCAACACCAACCTAACAGCAGCATTACCAGGGCTTGTGTTGTGC
Organism: Chaenogobius annularis; assembly: GCA_015082035.1. NCBI lineage: Eukaryota > Metazoa > Chordata > Actinopteri > Gobiiformes > Gobiidae > Chaenogobius > Chaenogobius annularis. The sequence goes on from BJKM01000530.1 coordinate 253,925, forward strand.
TCATCTCTAGGCTGGGAGGGTAAAAGTGGAGTAAAAATAGAGCTATGGTGGTCTGATTGGGATCCAGCTCTCACACCAGCAACAGAAGTACACACAGTCTGACAGAGGTGCATTGGAGTGTACGTCTGTAGTCGTGCACGTGGGCTTGTAGATCACAATCATGTGTCATTTTTGCACAAAGTGTATGATCAATGCAACACGTTGAGCAGCCAATGAGAAGGGAGGCCTTGTTACTGGGCAGTTATGTGTTTATTTTCCCCCCTTAGATCCATGGGTCGATGTCACGCGTCAGGGCCAGATGAGCGTGACTCTTTACGACACTCCAGGGCCCCCGCTTCAGCTCTTTTGGGTCACCAGGATTCACTGTGCACAGGGTGACACATGCACAACACCAACACACAACGCAGCACACATCGACTGCACTCACAAGCACACACTGTAGCCTACATGAGAAAAACGAATGTGTGTTTGTGTGTGTATTTTTTATTTTTTAGGCTTATAAATACTGGGCATTAAGAAGGAAAAAATATAAAACTGTAGAGGTTGCATTTGTAAAATATATTGTGATTAAAGATCTAAAAACAAATAAGGAAAACATCTTGTGCATGTCCATTCCCCACCAGCCCTCCCCCATTATACTTGAATATTGTTGGATGTTCTAAATAAAACATACATTCAGAAGTATTTAATAAAACACACACAAAAAAAAGCTGAGGAAAAGGACAGAACTTACTGACTTTTTAAATTATTTTTTTTATTTTATCTATAATTTCTAAGGCTCGTTTTCTAAGAGAACTTAAAATATAAATCTATCTGGACAGATATATTGTATTTTAGTCCAACTGTGATGCTTTTTTTTAACAGTTAAAAAAAAAATAAAAAATGTATGTCTCTTGTTCTGCTGGTCAGCTGCATTTCTGTAATGAAAACAGTTACCCTTTAGTTGGAGATGAATAAAAGTAATTCTGATTGTTTACATGCCCTGCAGTACTTGCTCTGTCCACACGGTGTCATCCTTGCATGCCGTCTCACTAAACCTTTCCAGCGCCATTGATGAGCTCAACGCAAAGGAAATCCTCTTTACTGGCAAGCATCAACTTTAATCTGATCAATCTCTTTCTATCGCTGCATGAAAAAAGAAAAAAGAAAACACACGTCAGAAACAATCAGATCACTGGCTCAGATAACCAACAAAACAAAGGGATTGTGATGTAGCCCAGGTAAGAAGACAAAACACAGGAACTTTATTTTCATTTTCCACATTGATTCATTTATTTTATGAAAGAAAAGGCATTTCTGTGCCCAATCTAAAATATATACAGGAGTCTTTTAAGGTGAAGCAGTGTCAAACTATAGCCTCCCTTGTGTTGTGTTGATGTTGACTGTTTTGTATTTAGGTCAGTGAGGGCCCCTCCGGGTGTGACAAACCGCTCTCTCCCAGAGACCCCTTGATTGACACATTGCCTTATTGGGAGCGAAGTCCTGCTCCTTCAGTTTTAAATTCTTGATGAGTAATAGGCCCTATTATCAGTACAAAGCAGACCTTGATGTGATCTCTTTTAATTCATTTCAGGAGTATTTCAAGAAAAGTATTTCATTGTCCTATGAAATTACAGAAGTTCATTTGAGCTATCAAAGAATAGAAAGGAATACCTGTTGTCCCTGCGCGAGACAGTGTTGTTATAATGAGTGGTCATGCAAAAAGGTCTCTCTAAGAACATAATGCCTGTCTTAGACATTGGGCATCTGGTGGCATTTCCAAGGGATATGTTGGGTGCAGAAGGGAGGGAGGGCAGGAGGGACTTGAAACCAGGATTAAGAAGCGTATAGATGAGGAACAAGGAGGTGGAGTGAGCGAGGGACCAAGTGACCACGGGCCCATCTTAAAGAGCTTTTCTGCCCCAGGGAAGAGCCAACAGCACAGGGTTTCCAAAATATGCTACATTTGTCCCTGTTAGTCACATAATATTAAAGTCACTGGTGACAAACTAAATGTTGTTACTTCAGTAAAAGTAGCCTATATATACACAGGGGTTTTAGACAGATTTTGTGAGCTATTAAAGCATCAAACTGAAGCAACTAAATTTATTTCCTTTCCTTTAATAGCTGTTTTATTGTATCACATTATTGTTTATTTTTGTTTGCCAATTTTGAACAGGATAAACATAACACTTTTTCCTGTTTTTCCGGCTCTCAAATGTAGTAAGGTAAAAGTAAAAACCATTCACTGTAAAATCAGATACTTAAAATGTAACTTTTTTAGTACAGTACTTTTAATTTGTACATTGTTTCTTTTCACCACTGGTTTTTTCATCTTCTTTTTTTTTTTTTTATCTTCCAGACTTTTCAAAATGGAAATAGAAAAAATGTATGGAGATGCAAGGTCGGAACTGTGTTTGAACTAGAGACTTTTCGGTTAGTTGGCAAATACTCCTTGAAGAAATTGCCAGCAATAAGGGTTATACACCAGAGATTAATTTGTTCTTCCCTTCTCCTCCCTCTCCCCTGTGTCTCCTGAAATCACCTCTGTGGTTTCTCCATTCCCAGCCTTCACAACTCAGCCCAAAGTGCCAGGAGAGTACACGGCCATGCAGAAGGTGACTCCCCGCTCCTGACAGGCGGCGTGTCGGGGTGTAACGCAGGAGAATGTCCCGGGGCAGAGTGCCAACACCAAGGCCATATGGGAGCCCCCTCCCCCCCCACCTCCATCCCATCTGTGGTGACCTGCCCTGAGCTGTCAACAGTTCAAGAGCGCTTGGTGACGGGCCGCGTATATCGCCATGGACACAGCTGTGCAGATGTTGCGGTGAACAGGGGTAAGGCTTCTAAATGTGCTCCCGATGGGCACAACAACACTTACAGAGACAGTTACTATGATATCATGTTGGTACTTTGATGATGCAGAGTCATTGGTATAGACTTTGAATTAGGAGACGCAACTTTTTATGAGGTACAACTGATGTAATCAACATAGGGCTGGGCAATATGGAAAAAACAGAATCACTTTTTCCTCATATTCTTTGATTGATCACAATCTTTGATTCAATTTTGTTTTATTAATGGAAAATAAAAGGTCTTTCTATATTCAATTCCTGAACATAAACAATTCAATATAAGACAATACAGACTTTGAATAATTGCCAAACAAGAAAATAGTAAAAGAAATTAGAATTCAAAAGTCTGAACTCTACCCCAAACCATGAAACACCACATGAAACCAAATGGAAAGTCTTTTAATTGCACAGTCCAAATTGCACAGATACAAACTGGGTGTTATTCTTCAAATGTCTTGACTGTCAACCAACATACTACTATATACTAGTCTCTATAAACTTTTCTGCTGATGGAGCATTGAAATGATATTTATTTGCCTGGAATGTTCCACAGCATGACATTAAACATATCTATATTTGTGGAGAAGCGAACCTGCTCACGTGAATGAAAAGTTACAAAAGGCACCTTTAATAGAACACATTCAGAGTATCAGAAGGGCACGGTTCTCCCTCACCGGAGGCCATTGTACATGTCTAATCTGGACCGGGTGTTGGCAAGACTTGGCGGTGTCACTACTGTTGTTACTTTGTTTGCCAGTTTGGGTGCCTGCACAGAACATCATGCTGGATGTGGGTTATCACTGTCGCTCCTGTTGGACTTTATTCACTTTTTGTGCCAGCAGGAGGAGATGCAAGGCGACTGGTGTCCTCGATCAGTGTTGGATGTTGATTTTGGTGTAGCGTTGGCTTTCCGCTTAAGCCTAATTTTGGAGAGGCTCTGATTAAGTTACAAATATCCGTTGTAATCAATGTATGTGTATTCATATGTTCAGTAATGATTAATGCCAACATTCTGCAAAAAGAGTGTATAAATATAAATATAATAAAGTAGACATCTTCAAAACAAGTGTACAATAAGGGGACTTTACTTGCCATTTTTTCTTTCTTTCTTTCCCAGTGAAGGCTTACCTAACATATGAAGTACAATATTGATATACATTTGTAGCCAGCACACATCCTTTATCGCTGCCTTATGTTTTCAATCGCATAAATATGTTTTAAGGATTACTGCAGATTATGACAGAGTAAACTAAAAAGATTTACAAACCACAGTGTTGTAATGCTGATAGTAGATTATAGGTCAAACATTAATCCCAGTATCAAAACATTTGTTTATCAGATTTCCCTGGCTGCATCACGTTAGGATGTACTATTTTACTTCTGACACGAAGGGCTGAAGTCTACTGAAGAACGTCTTGGTTGACAAAAAGGGAAAAAAATAAATCACAATTATCAGGATACTACTATGCACACAGAGAAGTACTTGTAAATAGAATCTTCATAAATTAAAAGGTAGATTAAACTGTCCAGTCACTCCCAAAATTCTCTTTTCTGCTGATGTGCATATTAATCCTAATTACAAAATAATTAGTCAAATATAAAAAACTTAAAAAACTGAAGGAAGCACTAATATCATTTCCTCCAATCCTCCTGTCACACATCTGTGGGACACACTACTCCAGAGACCACTAGGTGGCAGGTGGAGCGAGAGAGACACAGAGTGACAAGAGAGAAAGAAAAAGACAGAAACAGAAAGAAAGTCACACAGAGAGAGAGAGAGACACACACAGAGAGAGAGAGAGAGAGAGCGAGAGAGAGAGAGAGAGAGAGAGAGAGAGAGAGAGAGAGAGAGAGAGAGAGAGCCCGAGAGACACACACACAGACAGAAAAAGAAAGAGAGTCACACACAGAGAGAGAGAGAGAGAGAGAGAGAGGAGAGAGAGGATGAGGAGAGAGAGAGAGAGAGAAAGGGAGAGAGAGAGAGAGAGAGAGAGAGAGGAGAGAGAGGAGAGAGAGAGAGAGGCGAGAGAGAGAGGAGAGAGAGACAGAAAGGGAGAGAGAGAGGGAGGGAGAGAGGAGAGAGAGAGAGAGAGAGAGAGACAGAAAGGGAGAAAGGGAGAGAGAGAGAGCAGGCAAAATGAATAAAAGGACTTCATACATTTTTATGACCGCCGCGATAAGGTCAGCCATGTGCTGTGGTTACTAAGCAACACTGCCCATGTTGGACTGTTGCACCGGAGGAGTCAAACTGGAGATGTTTACTATAGTGCCGAGTGCTGACTGATGGTCTGAAGGCCTCCTGCCGCTCTCTAAACTGTGGAGAATGAAAACATAGAGTACATTTTTAAATGATAAAATAGTGGGTGAAATATCTTTTCATGTTTTTCAACACAGAGTGCCAATTGGCCATACATTTGGTATAAAAAGCACACGACTATGCCTTATCTCGAGGCTGTGTGTCTCTCTGCTCAGTGTTAACACTGTGCAGGAAATTACGATTGATTGACAGAATGTGGTGTGTGCGGTCCAGACCTTATAAGGTCAGCCTAATGATGTTTTGGACCTCTGGATACACACACCAATGTTGAGTACTGTCTAATGCCAAGGACCTGGTAGTACAACAGACACTATGTATTGCAATATCATAGTAATGATATACTGTATACACTACACTGCAGCAAAGAGGACTCGTTTTTATTCTCGCTGCTAATGTCCGAGTACGATTGCATGCAATGCAACACAATAATGTTTGTTAAACGTTACTTGAGCCTTATTCAGTGACAAATTATTATTGCCTCAAGGATTACGGTCAATTCATTACAAACTTACACTGAATTGAAGACATACCATCTTGTTATATAGTGGCTTTAATAATAGTATCTTTAAAAGTCCACAAGCTTTAAATAGTGTTAAATTGCTGGCGTTACCTCTGGATGACCTCACTGTCAGTGTCCACTCAGGGAGAGCCTGAGAAGCTGTAGTCAATGGTGGGATCAATGTATGGATGCAGAAGGTGGGCCATCAGGGGCCAAGCTTTGTCCACTCAGTTGGTCACTACCTGATGTGGCTCAGTGTTTTTCAGCCTTGTTAAGCAGAGCTAAAGCAGGCACTTAGACAGTCTTGGTTGAAAATGACAAATACACACATAACCCTTCAAACTGAGCATACTGAGCTGCACCTTTAAAGAGGTAAGCTTTTCAAACAGTTAAAGGAGGAAGTATGGATTGTCACAAACTAGTATTATTTATTTGTTTTTGTTATATTCCGTAGCACTTTTTAAATGTTATTTATAGGAATTCTAATCACTGTTCTGGCACAATAATTGCCTTCAGGATAAATCAAGTGTCATCTAATCTAATATAATCTAATCTGTTCAGATTTGGAACCATGTTTTTGGTGTTCAAGTGAAGCACAGCCCTGGCGATCAATAACATGCTTAGACATGAATCTGATTTTGACAGTGCTGCTTCTACAACACTTTATTTGGGAGGGAAAAATGGGGGTCCCCAGCTTAAAGTCACTTGTATGAAATAAAACATGTAAGAGTCTAAAAGCTGGATAGGGTTACTGCGTCCACTTTTGAATTGAACTGTAATGCAACCTTTTCACAATATTGTAAATGTTTGATTAATGCAACGGAGGCCTGTGCCATGCTCTTTATATGCAAAGCTAATGCATTGCTTTATAGTTGCACACACACAGCACTTTTTGTCCCTGTAATGGCAGTGAACGACTCCAAAGGGAACATGCTTTCTCCATCTCTTTATTCAGCCGACATGTCCACTCATTAAACTTGAATTGTATCTCAAGATCCGTGTGCAATTTATGAGCTGAAAGAGGGATTCACAGCTGCTCTAATAAAATGGTGGTCCGTGGAAATATACGTGCGTCCCACTGTTTCTAACTCATCTGTTGAATTATTAATTTAACTGTGCCATGTATTCTCACGGCTTGCTGATTGAGATAAAGTGTTAATCTTAAAGGCATTATCAAATATATATTTACTCTCCGTATACAGTATAATCAAAGTACTGTGTTGTTAATACGAGCTATAAAAGTAAACCCGGGGGAATACGAGGCTCTGTTATTAAGATTAATAGACAGCGTTCCCTCAGTAATGCAGTGGCTTGCTCAATATGCAAACACTACATAACATTTAAATGAGGTGCTCAGCAATCTAAATTTACTATGGCGTCGTAAACAGTTCAACAAGTTCATCATCACCTCAAGTTGAAAACATAAATTCATTTTAGCATTTCCACTAAGCTAATCTTTGCATACAAATGAACTTTTCCCTCTATTAAACTGTATTATAAATGTTATTAGACCAGTTACTATGTTCATTTAATGCCCACTTCATAGGCGTGCGAGTGTGGAAATGTCTGAAAGTCAAAAAACGCCCCCCGTCTGAGAAACACTGACATCCTTTTCAATTGAATATTAGACTTTAACTAGTGTCGATTTATTTTTAAGTTAAGAGCCTTTTAAACTGACTCTGTAAATATATAGTTCAACACACTGAAAAGAGTTGATCTATTATGCAGTAAAGGGGATTCGGATGCTGAGAATCCCTGATGCAGTTTACAGTGGCATCCGACTGGTAAACGTCTCATTAGTTTACATAATTTAATATCAGAAACATGTAAGACAAGTATTTTCCTCCCACCATTTTGAAAATAAGCATAAAGAGCCTGATGAGCGGCCTGAGCCATTTACTATTAAATAAGATAAGAATTTAAGTGGCTAACATCTGTTCTGATCATAACCTCATGACATATGTATCAGCACCTCAGAGCTGGGATTAGAGCAACAGGGATTGAGCTCTTCAGGACCAGCTTGTGTTTTAATCCGGTCTGTGTCCAAACGGTGCAAATACTGTTATTCACAGAACAGCGCTTGGATAATAACGTGGCATATGGTGTGGGCAAAACAATAGGAGCATGTTTATGAAAGGGGATCAATGGTGGAAGTAACTAGATATTGCTACTTACGTTTTTTTACTCGTATTCATTTATTAGGAACTCGCAATTGATACATATTTATTATTTTATAAGATATGAATAGGTTGTATATTGCCTTTTCTTGTGTTGTTTAATTCACTCCTTTGCCTTGCAGAGGAAACTTCTGGAGTTTCTGGAGAAAATGTTAAAGTTGCTCTAAAAATTGATTGATTATCTGACACATGTTACCAGTTTTTGACGATCAGATTTCTTTTCTGCAGCACACACCAAACACTAGATCTAATTATTGGGTAATCCGATTTTTCTATTATCTGATTTTTATCATGTGCTGCGACGGCAAAATGGCAACAACAGCATAATGTATCTCATTTAATATTGTCCATGTGTTACGATATGCAAAAAGACAAATCACAGACACCACAGAATAGATTGTTTACTTCATGTGTGGAAGAAAGGGCTATTTCACTGTGTGCATGCGGCTGTAGAGCTAATGATGAGTTTTATTTTAGACTGCTGTCATGGTGTAGCGATGAGCAGGGTGCAGACAGGCGCTGACAGGTTCCTGTATTGGGTGCAGTGCATGTGCAGTATGATGTGGAGAATAAACCTGAGAGACAGACAGTGTATCCAGGCGCACAGAGGAAACCTGCCTTCCCCTCTCGCTCCATCTCGGCATAAACGGGCCATTCCCAAGCAGAGGTGTCACGGAGCATGTCAGTGCACTTACACTGTTGTGTCAGGGTTTTGCAGGAAACTGGTTCCACAGTGTAAAATGCAAATGTGAATGAGATCTGTGAGTCATAGTTTGTACAATCACAGAGTTTGTACAATTTCAACAGACATTGCAAAATAGTGAGGAAATCTTTGCTAAATGGCCCCTCCCTCTGACTTTTTTAGATAGTACAACATATATTTTTAAAAACGCAGAATAATAGTACTTTCTTTATGTTACCGTGTAGTCTTATAGTTCTGATAAAGCTCAAGATCATTCTAAAAACGGTTTAGAAAATGTCAAAATTTCTCTGGTCACAACTGTCAACAAGTTGATGGTATATTCAAAAATCCCTTTAAAAGTGAAGTCATTTTTACAGTAAATACATTTTACTTTGAGAGCAGGTTTCTGTAAACATTTTTTTTTCCACTGAACTGAAAAGTAGAAAGTACTTTTGATATGGTTTGTGAGGTTTTAGCACCTTCATGATGCAAATAAAAATATACACAAATTATTCACCCAAGAAAAAAAAAATCTTTGTAAAAATCACTTCATTTAACTCAAAATCTTTATGAAATACTTTTACTTTGTACACTTAAAGTACATTTTTAAACAGGTGCTTCAATACTTTTACTTACGTATCTTTTTTATTTGATACTTTTATTTGAGTTTCTTTTTTGCCCCTGTATCTGTACTTTTACTTAAGTAACAAAACGGAGTACTTCTTTCACCAATACATTTATTTGATCAAATATAAAGTATAATTTTCGAGTAGATTATTTTAAACGGTGTGTGTTTTTAGTGTGCTTCTGCATATATTTTTCTGAAACTGATGATGCATATTTTCTTAAATGATCCTGGCCATGATTATAACCTCAGCGTGGCTGTCCCCTCCTATAATCTTGAAAGTGTTCACACACCTCTTGTGTATGTTTGTATGGGTGTGACATCACAGCCTTGCCCACTCTTCTTACTGTACTGTTATGATTCAGAATGAAGGAACTCCTGCAGGGGGTGAGAGCTTGTTGAAGTCTGACATGGCCGGCGTTTGATGCCCCCTGGTGCACTGGAGGGGGTTCGCTGGCTGCTTATATTTGTCAAGGTCAATTAATGAATAGGAGGCTAATGCGTGCCAGGACCCCCTCCTTCTTCCGCCCCCGCCCCAAAACAAAAACCGTCCCCGGGGGCTCATAAATTAACCAGGGTTCAAAGACTGGATTTGATGTCCTCCAATTAAGACAATTTAGCATTTTCTCCTCCCATTTTCTACCGCCTCCTCTCTCCGTCTCAACATGCCTGCATTGGGTCAGGTGTGCCCCCCACCCACACCTCTCCTCACGTTCGGCTTTTTGATTAACACGCACTAGTATTCTCTGACTGGACACTAAAACCAAAGCTTATTTAAGAATCTCCGCTGTAAAAGACCTCGTTCCTCCCTCTCCTCCACCCCCTGCTGCACCTTTTAAGGAAACGGACAGAGGGAGAGAGAGAGAGAAAGAGAGAGACGGGAGAGAGAGAGAGAGAGAGAGAGAGAGAGACGGGAGAGAGAGAGAGACAGAGAGAGAGAGAGAGAGAGAGAGAGGAGGGAGGAGACAGAGAGAGAGAGAGAGAGAGAGAGAGGAGGGAGGTAGAGAAGCGACGGCTGCAGAGGAAGAGCAAGGAGCTGGTCTTTTCTGTTCCGCGAGGAGCGAGGCAGGGCAGGTTCTCAGCGCAGGCAGCAGGGAGGCAGTGCGGTGCGGTGCGCAGTCTGGTGTATGTATGTGTGCGCGCGGCTGCAGTCGGCGGGGAAGATGCGTGTGCTTGTTGCTCGCCGGACGGAGAGAGGCGACGGGGAAGAGAGAATGACTTCCCAGCGCAGCTAACAATTAACTCTAAAGAAAAATCTTTAAGAAAAATCCAACTTTTTACGCCTTTTACGCAAACCTGGTATGACTCTTTTACGCGCGTCTTTTTCGTTTTTTCCTTCTTTTTTGGTTTAATTGTTGAGTTGGCTGCGCGCATAGGCCAGTTTGTCCTATGCTTGTGACTCAGCAGCAGAAGAATACGCGGGGCAGTGACAGCAGAAGCAGCTCACCTGGACCGGAGTGCACCGTGCCTCGCTCCCTCGTGTTCCACGGCGCGGGGGGACGCATGCACTGAGGCCCAGTGCGCTGCGGTCACTCCGCTTAAAACCTGGAGCGTATCCTCAACTGCGCGCTGCACAGGGAGACAATCAGAGCAGTGGCAGCAGCTAGGGTCGGAGAAGCCCGTGAAAATCTCCTCCTCTTGTGCTCTTGTGCTTCATCTTCTTGGATTGAGAGAGAGAGAGAGAGAGGGAAGGGAAGGAGAGAGGGGCCACTTCACAAGCTCTTCTTTCTACCTTTCTTTTTTTCATTTGGACTTGTTGATAAATATATTTGAACGAAAGGAAACGCATAAGAGAAGAATAAGGAAATTTATCAAGATAGTACAGGAGGGAAGAAGAGAAAAAGCACCATCATTGGATTTTGAACGGAGCGGGGCATGTGGATATTGGCTCTTATCTTTTCCCAGTGCATCCTGAATGGTAGGTTTTATACATCTTGTTTTTAATGCAACTTTCCACTTAGAATAAACTGCACTCAGGCATGTCAGAAAAGATCTAAAGTAGGTTTGTAAAAGCGAAGAGCCTGGTCCTTTCTGGTGCTGAAGATGCGCGCAGGAACAGGCTGTTGCTATGTCCTGACAGAAGCATTGGAGAGCTTTTCAGGGGGAGGGGGAAAGGGGGTAACAGTTGCGTTAACCTTCATAGAGCATGAGAATAGCGAGCTTTGACCACCTGAGCCTTTTTAACAACAGCTTTTAAGAAGCTGAGTTTCAGTTTCTCCATCAAAATGGAAACATTCGGAGTGACATCCCGTGATCAGGATTGATAGCTTCAGCTGTGGATGCACTCAGACCTAAATGTTTCAAATCATTTTATGAACATTTTATTTTAGTTTGATTACAATTTATGATGGCCTACAACAGGCCTCAGAATACATTCATTCACTTGCCTTGATTCGTAGTAGCTGATTAAGGCTTGTTTATTCACTGCACTGCACTGGGCCTCAGCCTTCCACCATTTTCTTTAGATCATTTGTTAATTCTAAATTTGATCAAACAAAGCAATTGATTTAATTGATTTTGCACTGTTTAAAAACATGAGTATTTCAGATTTTTGGCCCTGCACATTTGCATGTTGACGTGGTGTAATCTGTATTTCTTAGACTTAATCTCTAATCTTTCGGTCCATCTGTATTCAAGTGTAGGAAATAAAGCACTTAAATCGATGAAAACAATTTATGTACAGCAAATTAGATTGATATTTTAATTCTCAAATGTTTCTCTGAGATTAAATTTGAGATTAGAAAAATATGCCTCTATTTCCTTGAATACGAGATTAAAGGTGCAAAATGCTATTGATTTTATTTTGAATCAGGACCCACTGCACAATCTAAAACATTGTTTGCATAAATCAGACAAGTTTCATCGAGTATTTAGTAGAGAAAAACACAAAATAGGTTGGCTGTGCTTTTTATGGCTCTTCACCCGCCATATTAGAAGCGCAGACATGGAGTCATTTTGGATTGGGGAGGGAAAAAAAACAACAACAGACAAATCCTTATCTCTTCAGACCAGCACGCACCCTTTTAAATTACCCAAAGTCATTTCCACAAAAGAGAAATTTAATTGTAATGTTTTCGACGTTGCATTTTCACTAAGCGATTGTATGAGGTGTGTGTTGGAGGGGGGAGGACAGGGGCTGTATGGGGTGGAGGGTTGGACGTGTGCGTGTATGGGAGGGCAGATAGCAAAAGAATTGGGGCATTTATAGGTTTTCAAATGGGCTCGACTGGTGAGACGAGGGTTCGAAGGATAAGAGTGGACGAGTGAAAAGTGGAGGGTAATGCGTCAAGCAAACATGTCAAGAAGGAAAACCATTTTGTGACTGGGGGTTTAATGAAAGCTGTTGTTAGATATATGGCGGACGCACAGTGCAGAAAAAACTGCCCCATCCAAAAAAAAAAAAAAAAACTGGACTCATGGTTGTGTCAAAGCGTGTCAATTTCCTCAGGGCACTGCTGATGCCCATTTCAAATCCCCCCTAGTACACATCCCTAGCGTTAGCCTGTTTCGTTGCTTTTGCTCCCCTGCACGACTCTTCCAGTCTCTTTGGCGTTGCAAAATGGCTGCTGCTTCTGCTGCTGCTACAGAAACTTTGAATGGCAGCGTTGTCACTTGTAATTGTGATGAACGCTATGCTAAGGGTTTTCTCCTTGTCGCTTGTTTGCTGATGCAAAACCATTGATCCACATTGGCTCATTCCATGACGACCTTTTCTTATTGATTTAAAAAATACAAATATGCTGGCGAGAATTACAACATGTTTCAATTTTGCATTTTGCGTGTTGTGGTGAATTTCCGTGTGGTAAACAGAATAGGGTACACGGAATAAAAGGCCTTGATTGTTGATCGGACAAAGTGTATTTTTTGCGCTGCACTTATGTTTTAATGAATAGAGCTGGGAGAGATTAGCCGTAATAACAGGCTTCCATCAGAATAGAACATTGTGCACCTCTTGTGGACCGTGTTGCTTCCTGAAATAAAGGCTTTTAGGGCTCTGGTCCGGTGCGGTGCGGGCTGCTGAGCTGGTCTCTATGGAGACATGGGTAATGAGTGCTGCAGTGTTGGACTCAGCAACTCCGCACTCCATTCAGGTGACCCTGGAAATACATTGGTTACATCTCTGCACCCATACCTACAACTAGGACTCTGTTTTATGTTGAAAATTATCCTCAGACCTTTTTTGCTTTCTACTTACATGCATTTTACATTTTCCTCATACCTGCTCTTGTAATGCTCTGGGTACTTTTCAATAGCACTATAGCCCAAACCCTATTTTGCTCTGAATTGCCTTTGGCCAATTTAAGCACACATTTGCAAGCTCATAGAGCCAGTGGAGATAAACAATCGAGAGCTAAATCTGCCGTAGAGTTCACTCCAGTGGTGCTTGAGCCCTTAAAGTGCTCTTGCAAAAGTGTCTATTAAAAACCTAAATGGAATCGCGACAACATAGAGCTAGTTATGAAGAGATGAAATTGGGGAAATGGCATAATGTTTTTGCTCAGCTGTGCCAGAAGGATGACTCTTACACATGCTCAATTGGACACTAATAAGCTGTGTAAATATATAAAGCCCAAGCGTGGCATTTAATATCATTCTGCACCAGTGTATTTTTAGCTTTTGGGATTAGGATCACGAGGAGCTGCCGGAGAGAAGACTCATGAACTTTGTCAGATGTAGAATATTTAGGCTTTATCAGATATCAAATGCCATGTCCACTTTAAATCTGTGACAGGAATAAGAATGTAAATATTTTCTTTTTAATAGAGTTTATAGTGTTTACAATTTCATAAACATGACTTATCTGGACAGATACAACATAAACGTGTTCAAATCAAATATTGCTTTTTCTAACCAGCTGTATTTTTGTGACATGAACTATTTCTTAATCGCAAAAACATTGGTCATGATGATAGAGTTGCTTATGTTTTCCTTTTGGTGATTATCCAGTCAGATGAGTCTAACATTTGGGATGCCATTTTCAATGCTGAAATCTAGTTGGTTAAAACCTAAAAAGCCTCTGGGATTGTAGCTCCTTTTTTAAACAAGTAAAAATAAACTGAAGACAATTCTCTGGTAACAATACTTAAGTTTTCAATATGTTTTCTATAATAGGCTAACTTTATTTTGTGACTTATGTTTTCTGTTGTTGGGTCAAGCTTTAGAGTCCATGCTTACAAATGGCATGCAAAGATTATATGAGAATGTAATTCGGACAAGCATATTGTAAAATCATGTATTATATATTTGCACTGGGAGACATCCCTTTTCCTTATTAACTTACATTGTTGGTTCTGGTCCGTATTAGGTACTGTCAAACCCGCAGGAGGTCAGGTCTTTGCTATGGGGTAAAGTAGGTCTGCATTGGACACAGTCTTTTGGTTTACATCTGTCACTTCACATGAAGCAGGCAGAGATGAGCCGGTCGCACCAACACGCACCAACAAAGCCCAACCCCTCAGTCGCCCATTAAGATCAGCACACCAGTCAACACAATGTGGGACAGCTATATTTATATGTGCCTTAACCTGGGGTGGCAGACTGGGCTGTCCATGGACAAGGTATAAAGGAGACATATTTTGCTATTTTTTGAGTATTTAGAATTAAACTATAACAACCGTAGATTAGGATTTTACATTTTGTTTATTGTTAACCACATAATTTTTCTAAAAAGGCTTAGTAAAAGCAATAGATCCATTGACTTCCTGTTCCAAACTGCAGATCGGAGAAGCCCCACCTCTTTATAGTGGCACTTCACCGTAGCAAGAAGATTCGTATTTATTTACTACATGGTGTTTATCAACCCTACATGTTTGACCCAGAGTTTGTTTTAAAAGAAAAATAATTCTGAGTAAATTCAAAGAAGTGGGCAGGGATAGGGAGTAGGTGACAACGTTTTCCGAGCCCTCAAGTCTCAAATTCAGGACAATACATTACTCAATTATGCATGAATCAATCGAAATACAACTTTGAGAAAACAAATGATGAGGAAACATCGTTCTAATTTGGTTCAAATCTTATTTTAGTCAATTTAGCACAAGATGTCCCCTTTAACGGAAAATATTGCTGCGATGCCAACAGTGGCACGCCTAAGTAGTTCCTAACCTGCTGGGGTCAAAAGTTCAGTCTTTGTACACTGGTGGCACAATTATAGTCTAACAGATTCTATTTCTAATTCATCTCTCAGTTAATCCAGGTTTGGGACTGGCACAAAGCATTCATCATCACTGTCTTTATTTATCATTGTCAGAGAAAGACCCGAGTCAGAAAGCCTCTATAATGTCATTTGTTTACACCTGGTGAATATAATTTTGGCACAGATAAACAATAGGAAACAAACTGAATGCAGTATTTCATCCTTTTTCTCAAGACATTTTGACAGTCATTTAACCATTGCTTTCATTACATATTACATATCATTAAATTACATGGCATTTTTAATGATTAGATATTTCAGTCTCATCACCTAGTTTGTTTCAAGTTCTAAAAAATCTAATTGGTTCGGTGAGCTTTGATTACAACGGCTTAGTTGCATGTGAGATATTTTGACATTTCCATTACAATTCAAATCCATATCATGCGCCCTGTTCTATCGCCTGCGTCCGTTGCCTTTCACTGTTTGCGTTTCCAACAACTTGAGAGTAAAGCATATGCTAATGGCTGCACATTGAACTGTTAAAGGTTGTATTTAACCCAGGCCAGAGTGCTTAAGGAGATAATAGTGGGTAGTGAGGCAGAAAAAGCGGAGGAAGAGCGGGCGAGCGAGGGGAGCGCAGAGACACACATTTAGCAGGCTATTGTTGTTATGGCGCTGTATCTAACACTCTCACAGTCGTATTAGGCGCTCATGCATGTGGAAATACTGGATTTACCGCATATAAACCATGGACACTGCACGAATGGATTTGGTCAGTAATGTTTGTCGAAAGTGAGACAATAGGTATAGCAAAATTACAAAAGGGACAATTGTTATGGGAGACTAGATAACTGGACTGATTGCACTGGGTATGATTTTTTAATATGACAATTAAAAACATTCATAATAACCAAGAGATAAAAATCTAAAGCGCAGGGAGGAAATGGCCCTCTGCCAAGGCACCGGTCCTGTCTTGGCATCTATACAAACTCTTATATCTGATGAGGGTAAAGCATTAATTCAATAGTTTTTATTGATCAGACATGAATGAATTAATGAATTTACTTGCAAACATAAATCAAAAGTCACAAAATGAAAGATGCTATACTTTTAAGTTAACACAGTCCATTTTATTTAATCCCACCCTCTTTCCTAATTAAAAATGTCCGTATCCTGTTACGGGTTGTTAATGTATTCAAGAAATTAACAGAAAAACATATCCAACTGAACGCTTTTCATTATTTCAAAGTCAAGTCAAGTCAAGCTCAAGTCATTCATTTGCCACCTGATAAAGAGATGCAAAAGCTTTTCATGGTTGTGCGGAAATGGGTAAAATGTGTTCATTGGCAACATTCTGCATAAACACTGCAACATTTGGTGGATGCGTTGTGTTCGTTGCATGGTGCATAGCCTCGTGGTCGTGTTTGGTTAGAGTTTAAAGAGTTTGTTGGTGGTATACAGAGACCTGACTGAGGTGGTTAGTATCATGACATGTTCATTATAAAATAGGAAAAAAAATTTTTTCGCTCATTGCCTAACACTAACAATCAATGTACGGTAACAGTTCATAACTTTTGTAATATGAGTGGTGTATAATTTTTCCTTGCTGCTTTAAAGGTTTGCTGGTTCGATGGTATTGAATGTGTTGTGGTTTAAACTACTTTTATTTGTATTTTTTCAAGTAATCGAGAATCCATTTTAGTGCTTTGCAGATGATGTAGTGGTTAAAGACGCTGCTCGTGTGTGGTTCCTGCCACCACGGCGTCATTAGTTTGATTCCTGGCCTCGACCATTTGCCGAATGTCTCTCCTCTTTCTCCCCATTTCATGCTACAGTCGTCCTGTCAAATAATGCCTCGGGCCAGAAAAAATCTTCATAAACTGAATCATCTAATTGTTTAACATATATTTTTTCAAATTCATTTGTAATAATTTGTTGTTGTTGTTTTTAAATTACATTGATTTATAGGTCAATTTTGATCCCTCAAAAAACATAGGTATCCCTCTGCATTGACGTTCAAGTGTTTTAAATGCATAGCAGGAAAATATACATTAAAATCACAACACAAACAGATGAAACAGAAATAATTAGCATTTACTTTAAAAGAGAAGAGTGCAGATAAAATCCTTTCAGCACAGTAGGTGGACATTGACGGACTTCTTATCTATTTAACTGATGAGAATGTCAACACAACTGTATATTGAAGCTTATATTTTAGTCTTTTATTTAAATTTGCACATCTTTACTGCTTTAAATACTTCACAATCTTTTATTTTAAATCATAACCCTAAACCATCTTGTCATTTCTGTTAACACAGTCAGAAATAAGTTGCCATATTCGTCCTCCCTGTGGCTATCCCCGGATATATTAATTAACATTAGCCTTAACTGCGCTGCCGGGATTAGCGTTCTGTTTTCAGCCTCAAAATGTGTTACATTTTCCAGCGATCGGGGGAAATGTTGCATTAAAAGTCTGTGGCCCGTGGCTCTCCCTGGCGTCTTTGCTCTTTTGTTGCCTGCCCCTGCGCTGATTATGCTAATTGTTGTTTGATCAGATGATTAAATTATAATTCCATTAATCCTGGGCACTAAACGTTGCGGATATGTCGCTGGTGTTTGCAGAAGCCCCTGCTCATAAAGCCACTGCTGCTGTGTCGCTATAGGTGCAGCATGCAGAATGCAGCATTAAGTACACAGTGATCCACTAGGCTGATAATCATACAAAACATGATTAATACAGGATGGCTGGCTTGAGCTTGTGCAGATAGAGTGCAGCTTTAATGTACATTGCTGCCATCTTCTCAGCCAGTCTGTTAGTCTCAATTGAGCGTGTATCCGTCACAGTGATTTATAGCTGCAATGTATAGACAGGTTCATTGGACTAAATAATGAGGCCCCATTCATACACTTACATGCTTAGGTTTCATAATGGTGATCTGTTTTACATTTTGTTTCAAAATGAAATAATACTAGACACTTGAAAAAAAATCTTTAATGAAATAGTTTGCATAACAACATCTGCAATTATTTTTATCCACAGGTTTCCAAATGGTGAGAAATTAGGACTGCTGGAATAGCGATTCACACAAAATCAAAAGATGATGGGAAACTCTTCAAAATCTTCAATTTATCTCAATAATGTTATGATCATAAATTTTCACATTCACAGCTTTTTATAATAAACAGTACATTCAGTCAATTAAAACGCACTGAAACAAATTGAAGTAATTAAATGTGTACTTTATTGTCACACAGCATATATTTGTATCATAATAACTGTATAATAATGTTTATATACTAAAAACAAATCATGTTAGGGGTGGGTGATATGACAAAAAAAAAAAAAATCTCAATGTTTTTCCTCATTTTAATCAATCACTATTTTCGATTCAAATTTATTTTGTCCAAATAAATATTTCTATAAAATTAATACAAAAAACCTTTCAATTAAATATTTTTTTTAAACAGAAACAAGACAAACTTTAGCTGCATTTAACCAATAAAAATTGGTTCCATTTATTCCTCCAAAGTCTGAACAAATCCTACCATTAGAAATGACTGAACCTCGATCTCATCAACCTCATTCTTGTTATGTAGTTATATAACCCTAACCCTAAATTAGACAATCTTATATCATTTCTATTTAACGTTTTAAATGATGTGAAACCACAAGACCCATGAAGTGATATTAGCGTTGGTTTGTATCCCAGCATATTGTTTCCTCTCTGTAATAGTAAAAGGTCTAAAATCCTTGTGTTTATAGCCTGCACTGATCCCCATGCCTAATCGTCCCTCCCCTTGTGTTTGCTTAGCTGAAATAAGGCCCGCGCTCTCTCCTGCAGTGGGGTTACTCAAGATGAAATAGTCTTGGCTCTAAGGCAAATGGAGGCTGTGTGGAGGGGAGGAGGGGGTGCGTGGATGGGAGAGAGTGGGTGTGGGGGCGGAGTCAATGAGTGGGCGTAAAAGGGGGGGGGGGGGTGTAGCGGGGCACCAGAGAGGCGAGGATGACTGCGGCTGTGTCTAGTCATCTGACCCACAATCCCATTTAACCCGCGGACGTTGATTTGCCCTCCACTGTCACTGCTTGCTTATTCCGACGACTATTTAATTTCACTCATAGAACTGCGGCATAGAAGTGAAAAGTGGATGATATGCAGTTGTGAATGTTGTTTTGAAGATATGTATAAATTGATGTTCACTTGAGTCTGTCATTTTACAGTCCTTTCACACGTTCACTGCTACGATACGTTTTAACACATTTCCATGGAATTGACAATCAAGACAAAAAACAAGACTAAACCAGGGACAAACCAGGACGAAAGCGAGACTAAAACAAGAGTAAATCAATGAAGGCTAAAACAGGACTAAACCAGGGTCATTATCGGGATAATGAAAGGTTAAGCTAAAACTGTTTGGAATTTTTTTTTTTTATTTAGAATTATAATTTAAATAAAAAATTCCTTTCTTAAACCACAATTGTAGGTTTTGCAGGGCCTTTTGTCATATTGTACCATCAAAATTCTCACCCTTATATTGTGGGCCCCCGTCGTAATATTTTGAATTATAAGCTCCTTTGCTTAAATGCATTGTTTTTGTTGTTGCAGCAACAGCTATTAAAACAGACAACACAACTTTTATTAAGTACTTTTAATTCTTTGGATTGTTATGATTCACACCAAAACTTGTCAAGTCATTTTAAAAAGAAGAAAGTGGCATATAATATACCTCTCCAAAATATCACAATGTATACCGTACTGTGAGATGCTTTATCTGTTCATTTGGATATTGATACATTCCTTTTTCTCCGCAAAGCCTCTGGAATGTATTAATTTCACTAATCTTTCCATTCTCTGCTTGTTACACTCATGGCTTTCTTAAATAAAAGTAATTGTTTGTACTTATGCACTATTTGTTCTATCACCATTTTTATATTTGTCTTCTAAATGGTCCCACAATGTTCCAACCTGTTAGCTCTATAACGTCTCTATATGCGGTCTTATGGAGCTATTATTATGCTGTCTGTAGGTGCTCATTCTCTGCTAAGGGCTATAAGTATGGAGAAGATCTGTGGGCTGTCTCCTGCTAATCCTCCTGCTGCTTGTCTTCTCCGTGTCCCTGCTGTATCTTCACCTGTGGCTTAGTTCCTTCTCCTCTCACTGTGTCAGGATAAATCCACTCCTCACCTCTCAGAAGCACTGCATTTGGACACTGTCTGCTGTTGCCGTCGTTGTCTGTAATAGCCTTACATAAGCAGCTCTCCGTACTGTCCTGGCTAATGCGTTCAGTTTGTTGTCAAGGAGGCAGCGTCTTGTCTCTGATTCACACTTATATCCATGTGGAATAATATCAGAAGATGCTACGCCGGGTGCACGCTGTCATTTCCGTGCTGTGTCACTTAGAAAGGCTAATGGAGCATTATGAATCTCTCATGTGGCTGTTTTTTTCCTCTCTTCTCCTCTTTGGATGTGCCTATGCAGATTAGCCTCATATAGCTCCTGCCTTGTTTACTCTCGTGCCCTCCCTCGTCCCTGTTCCAGTCACTGTCATGTGTCTGTGTTGATTTGTAGTGCCGGGTCCGTTTGCTCTGCTGATGTAACTGATTAAGGTCTTGAGTGTGCCCGGGACTCCCCCTCCTGTTGGCGCGCATGTAAATGAGCGTTTATATGCATCAAGCGGGACCACTCCAGCGCCTCTCGTGTGGCCCTCCAGAGAGTTGACATCAAAGCTGGTATCATTGGTTTTACATTGCACCGCGCTGCACTTAGCTGCACATTATTCATGAGAGCAAATTGGGAAGCGCTGATTTGCAGGAGGAGAGGATGTTAGTCTTTAGGGTAAACTGGGTAGCGCCTGAGGGCACAGAGACGGCCGGGGCATGCTTGTGGACATGAGGTCTGTGTCACCCTGAGCCCGGCCTGTCCTCAGCCGTTTCCGCTCAGCTCGGTGTTAATTACAGCTGTGCCCCGGTGGAGCTGCCCCAGTGCCCCACCACAGCCCCTTACAGCTCAGTGACCCGGCCAGGCTGCACTGTGGGCATGAGCCAGTCACTTCCAAGTTTTTAAATACTCCAGATGGACATCTGTGCTTTTCTAATTGTTGGAGTCGTTTTGGTAGTTCTTTTGGTTCCAGCTAGGTTGGGTTAGAGTTTGTTTGTGCTCTTGACCTTTGCTAAGATCTGTTCATGTGTTGTCTTGCATTAGTTCTAGTTCTCTTTCTCTAGTTCTCTTAGGTTTTTTTTGTCCTGGTAGTCTCGGAGACGTATTATGCTTTTTTCCAAGTACTTAGTATTGAACTATAACATAAAACATATAACATATGTAAAACACAATATTGATCTAAAATCAATCAATACTAACGGTAATAAAAACAAGTTTATTGACCCCTGGTAAAAAGCAGCAGATTGCCATGTTTTTATTTTTGAAAAGTGGCTACGTGACATTTTAGAACCCGCAGTTGTAAAATCAGCTCAGGGATGTGGGCGGGGGTAAGTGAAAACAGGTCAAGCCTCAGTTGCAGGTCAATACAGTATTACTCAAACATACAACTTTGAGTACAACAATGACGAAGAAACACCATTGAAACAATTTTAACAGCCCGTTGAAGTGTTAGCATAATATGTCCTCTTTAAATCCTGGTTAGGACCTGGTCTATTTCTGGATTAAAGTTGGTAAGACCTGGGACCAGTATCTCTAAAAGCCTTCGGCCTTTTTTTCATAAGCACTTGAGTTGAGATAGATATATATATATTTCATAATTGTTTTGTCAGCATGGTGCTTGTATTTTGTGAATATGAGAGGTTGAAATAAAGGCAATTGTTTGCACAGAGCAGGACACTGAAGCAGGAAGATATCAAACAGACTGAAGGCGCAATATGTTGTCAAGAAAACACAAGCTCAATGGCACACTCATCCGTGGCTGATGAATGGAGCTGGTGGAGGTAAATACAGGCTGAACAAAGAGCCTCTAACGCATCAGCAGCCTAATGCACACACTAATGCATAGGCCATTTATGCTGTGTGTTGGTGGGCCTGTATTGATCAGACATTTACTTAAATAAATTGCTTGGTGATTTGGAAGAGACCACTGATGGGCATTGACAGAGTGGAGCTCCCTGCAACTGCAGCAGGATTTCAGACAATGCATTGGTCAGATTTTGAAAGAAATAGTGGGATATTTTAGTGGGACATATTTTTTAATCATTACTGCATTGACCAGCCTGACCAAGTCTTTGACTTTTTTCATTTTTATTTTAATAGGCTAAAACCTAAACTTGTAAGGACATAACCTGTTTAAAATGTAAGGATTATCATACTAAAATGTAGAATTGTAAATATTACTTAAACTGGTTAAAGGAGACATTTTATGCAAAATTGATTTTTAATAGCTTTTAACATTGTAATTTTCATTTACTCACTGTGATTCATGCTTGTTAAGCCCAGTACAGACCAATCTGCCCGCCAGCCGAATGAAGCCGGCAGAAGGTATGACGCTGTCGGCAGCGTCTCTCTGTTTGATCTGGAGCGCGTCATTGGCCCTCAAAGGATGCAGTTCTAGCTCGTAGGATCATATGCAATCGACGATGGACGCCTTTGACAAAGAAGTGCTCTGATTGGTTATGAGTTTTCACCTGGGACACAGACAGGAGCGTGTCCTGGAGACGCTTTTTCAAGAAGTGTGCTGGTAGATAATTTGTACTTCAAGCACAACAAATTCAAGTCATATCTTAACTGAGTCTTAACAGAGGTAGATGGGCTTGTTGGTGTATTTTACTCGAGTATTGCTTCCACTTCCCTGACGCCCACGTGTGTTTCCACTTGCTGTACAGCTGCATTTGTTTCCCTCACATTAGGCGTGTTTGTGTTTAGCTGCGCCTCATCTGGATGATCGTCAAGAGTTAACAGCTGCAGCAGAGGCGGAGCTAAAAGTCTGTGGTAAAGCCGAACAACAACTTTAAAGTGGTTGAAATCGCATTTTCTACACACTCATAAATGACAAGAAACTCGACGAAATAGTCAACTGGCACCCTAATGAAGATAATCTTGAGCATCAAAGATCAGGTATCTGAGCCACAGGAAACGGCAGGAGGAAAAACAGAGGGTTAAGCCTAAGTGAAAAGGGATCAATCTATTGCCTAGTGAATAAATAAAAATACTTTTAATTATAATGATAATGATGGGATGGTTGATCCCGTTTGGGTTTCACGAGCTTTCAACTCGTGACATCAGAACAAGTCGGAGTAATGTCAAATGCACACCTCCCCGCGTTCAGATCAACACTGATTGGATCTGCACAGGTCCTGCTTTTAAGTGGTTTGCTGAGATGCCGTGTCATGCGCATGCACAAAAGTTACTTTTCGCTGCATGGTTGGTCTTGCTCGGTCTTGTTTGGATTTTGTTTCCAGGGGGATGAGACACAGCAACATTGTATTGCTTTGAGTCCTTGCTAGGTGGTAGAGGGTGGATTGGTGCATGCAGTGCTTTAGAGTAATCTTTATTCGACTGCGACCACGATGTCATTGCTCCGACAATCCCCATTTTCACCCACCCCCCTGCACGCCTACTGCTCTGTACTTACTTTTTTTCCCCTTAAATGGAGATAAACGTAGGAATCAGTTGTGTGGCCATTTTGTCACAAATATGCATAGGTAGGGACTTCAGCATGGTCCACAGCGTGACACGTTCTGCACTTTCTTGTGATTTTTTTAAACCTAGATTTAACCAGGAAAAGTCTTATTGAGATTAAGAATCAATTTTTAAAGAGAGTCTTGGTGAGGACGTTTATGGTGACGTACCATAAAGGAGCACTGCAGTTTTCAAATGGAAGTCAGCAGACTTGTTTCTTTTTGTTTCAGATATTCAGATGTTTCCAAAATATAAAATAATGATCCACAGGGGTCATAGAGCAGACTGAAGCATAATGTGACTTCTTTAATACATACAGTAACAGTACACAAGTTGAAGGTGAACGTTAATGTTCACAGATGCATTTGTTGTTGTTTCTTTGGGCCTGACACTGACCACTACTTACCATTTTTCACTTTATCTTTGCACAACGGTGTGTGTCGGTGCTTAGTTGTCTGATGCTGACCACTCAAAAAGGCCAAAAGATAGAAAAGCTCCATAAGCTCATGACCACTTTCCACTATCACTGCAGCGTTTTTGTCCTCTTTTAATGTGTTGATACTGGAGTGTTCTCTGTCAGCGCTGGTCCAGACATCACACTTCCCCTCCTCCACTGACACTGCCCTCCCCTTGACCCAAGTGTGTCTGCTGCCCTTGAGAGCGCAAAGGGGGAGAACACGACTGCGTCACCTACCATCCTCCATCACACTCCTCCTCCTCACCCGGGGCTGCCCCAATACAAGCTGACACCTGGGGCAGTGCCAAGCAGTGCTGGACACGAGGAACACCCACCCTTCACTTTACTTCACTCACCCAACGGGACTCGCTTCCTTTTTGGCCCATCTCCTGTCAGTGCAGCTAAAACGCACAACATAGAAAAACAGAAGTGCATTTATTATACATTATATGTGTCATTCATAATTGAGTGATATCACTTTTTCCTCTTTGTGGTTTGGATTGGGGGGAAACGGATGTTGATTAAGACGGGCTGGCACAGTCTGGCATTTACTGTATCAGGAAGGTATTGTTCTCAAATGTTTTTTCCTCTGTAAGATGTTTATATAATGATCCTCCACCCTTAATTTAATACAAAATATTTTCCTCAATTTGTTAAAGAAGGATTTCCACTGGTTTAGGGCACTTTTCTTTTCCAAATGTTGTGGTTTTACCGTAATATTTAAAGGTGCGCTGTGTAATTTTTCTTTTACCTACTGGTCTTCATGGAGATGTTATTGTTTTCCACATTTTTACCATATATAGTATCAAATGTAGGCCTATCCGGCTTGCACCTATTGAATTTAGTTGTTTTTATTGCTCAAAAGATCTCTTGATGAATATGTTTTCTTACTGCGATCGCACCCCCACAGATCTGGCTTGTAACTTGGCATGGTGGAGGTATCACTTGTGTGTCTCCATGGAGATAGATAATATAATACTGTGAAACATTCCAATCAAAGGTAGAACAGGTTTCTAAGGTAGTAATCTGGACACTGTTTTCGAAATCAAGACATTCTGACTTCCATTTGTAAATTATTATAAATTCCAAGAATTATGGAGAGAAAAACCGTGGAAATGGTACGAGAGCTGGAGAACACTGCAAGAAAAGTCGAAACAACTTCCAAAACAGCGTCCAGATGACTACTTTTTTTTCTATCATGGACCACTCTTGGACGAAAAAGGGATTATATCAATGTGTTTCCAAGGATTCTAGGTAAAGCAAATGTCCATGGAAAGTCACATACCTAAATCTCTTTAATTAATAACAATGCTTTTTTTTGGTCAGAATGTTAATGTCGAGCGTCTTATCAAACTTAGACCTAGAAACCATTTTTTTTAACTTCTTTTTTTTTTTTAAGAATTAAATATTGCATGACAATTGTTACACATTTTTATTAGAAACGGCACAGTCACAAAGCCTTTCCGATGTAGACCAAAATGTATTCTACCATCAGGCCTACCCTACTATCAAAACAGCCCCACTCTTTCTTCTCCCACTCCCAGATTCACCCAGCGCACATTTTGATCCTCTCTTCTCTCCAAGTTTTATCAATAGATTCTGCAGCGTGCGCTACTTTCTTCTGTTGAAATTCTAATTTGTGCATTTACGAGTGTTAAATCTCTATTGGACGACAGCTGTTAATGAGACAATTATTCAACAGTGTGAACACAAACACGCCACCTCCCACGTTCTGTCTCGAGTAGCAAGCTCGTGTGATAAATCCAGCCTTGTTAGTCTTGTCTTTTTCATATGTTAGAGGAATAAACTCAATTTAAGCGCAGTTGAAGCTGGCGAAAATATATTTGGTCTTTTCAGGCTCGAGGTGCCTTGTTTTTTATTGCAATGTTTTCAATAATATTTTAATAATATTGCTCACTATTTCCATCTGAAGTATACTTACATAATATTTGAAGTAGGACTGCAAGATACTGTTTATTGCAATCGAATCAAAATCACAGTAGCAATTTCAATAGTCACAATTACAAAATCGCTATGACTGCAATTGTTTAAATCCATCAAATTAGCCAGTCTCATTCTGTGTAAAACCTGCCTGTAGTTCTTCTTAAATACATGGCAATTTTGGATTAGTTTAGCAGTTCACATGTCAGTCTCACAAATGTTAATGCTCCTGGACATGTTGAAAATGTGCACTGAATACAACTATGAAGATCAGAATGAGATGTTTACCAAAATCATTCAGCCCAAATTTTAAAGTAAAAAAAAATAAAAATAACACTGCCTTGTTTTTTGGTTGGTTTAACAGTCTGTGTATTCTAGTCGATTTGATTTTTCTTGCCTGTTAAGTGTAGTTTTTAGAAAGGTAAATTGCAGTAAACAATTGCTTGAATATGATTTAGAATATATGCTGTCTTTTATGTGAAGACCAATTGGAGAAGCTATGAACATCGAGCCTGCTTTAACCGACCAGATCAACATCATATATAAAGTGAGCCGTGTTTCCCCCTATATTAACATTTTCCCCCTTCTTTTATACATCATTTTGGAATGTTGGTGTCAAATATCCAAAAACCATGAAGTACACTGGTGTTGGACAATCCCACATTTGAATGGGAAAATAATTTTAATAAAAATGAAAAACCAAATTCCTTGAGAAAGAAAAAAGAAAAAAAAAAAGAATTCTTAAGACAACATTTATTGACATTTGCCCCCAAAAGTATTTCTATGGAGACCCGTGGAGCATATGAAATACATAAATATAAATAAAAAGCAGACATAAGAAGTCACGTTGTTAATAATACGCTTTTTAATATGTTTACTCTAGGCCCATGTCTCCAGCTGTTGCACCCTTTTACCCTGGATGTCTTCCTGTTTGCCTCTTCACTGCACTGAAAAATGAATGCCTTTGTACCAGATCTACCAGAACTGTGAGGATGTGGGAGGCCATCAGGCTTTCTCATCTGAAGGAAGCAGCCACCCAGAAACCCCTGTAACGGCGGAGTGGAATAGTGCATGGGGTGTGCTCAATATTTTATGACTTATGGAACAGCCGATAGAGACAAAAGCATTTATGAAGCGTTATCAAGATATATTCAGCTCATTCTTTGGGAACAAGGGATGATTCTGGTGTGATTTTCTGTTCTGAAGGCTTTACTTGACAGGACAGTATAGCATGAAAAGAGGAAAGCGAGGATAGAGACACACAGCAAATAGTCAAGGCCGGGAAGTGAACCCACAACACCGAAGTGGTAAAAACATGTGCAATGCCAGACCACTACACCACTCCCTGACGCTATTCTAATTATGAATTATTATAGGAATGAAATACTCATGATTAGAGGTCGGAGATATATCAAAAATGCAATAATGTCACAATTGTTTTTTTTACAGAGCATTGTAAAAAAAAAAAGTAAAAAAAAAAAAAAGTAATCAAGTTTATTATTTATAACAAAAAAATATTAAAAATAAGATTAAAAAAGAGACAAACGTTTTGTGTAATTTCCTCATGCACGTGTATAAAATGAAATTTTTAATATTTTTTTTGTTCATTTTATGGAACATTCACGTCTAGATTTGACTTAGACTAAGATTTTACAGGCACATTTGAACACATTTCTTTGCATTGTGACAATACAATATTGAGATTTATTTTTGCCAATATTGCCGAGCTCAACTCATGTTAAATATGAATAATTGTTTTATACTAGGCATGACGTTGCCTGGGCTATGATGTTATTAAGCATTCAAAGTAGATGTGGGCAATATTAATATGATGTATAATATCATGAATTTTGTTTTAAAAATATGCCTCATTTTAATATGGAGTATATCGTTTATAGTAAAAAATGCTAAAAAAAAAAAGATGAAAAGATGAAAAATGTTTTGATAACATTTGTTGTTCATTTTTGTCAATATCGCCCACCATGAATTCAAAGTATACATAAATACTGCATATTTTACCCTTAATATTATGCAAATACTGAGTCCATTGTACATTTGTATGGTACCGTCATCACTTTTGCCTGCACAGTAAGCGAGAATACATGATGTAAAACAGTCAGACACAGAAACACTTGTTCATCTCTCCGTCTTGTAAACCTAATGTAGAATTTATGCAGATGACAGCAGCCAATAAGTGTTTGTTTTGGAAGTCGTGCATAAGTGTGATGAAATATGGGCGCGTCAGCCTGGTCCCTGCTGCTCACAACAGATGCTGGGGTTTACCGCCGCCTCACTGACAGATCTCCCATTCCAGACAATCAGTGACAAGCTGTTACTTTTACAATTACACCGCTCTAAATGAAGCTCAGATAAGTTGTTCATGGGCCATTACGGGTTGTCAAGAATGCACGAGAGGCAAGTGTGCCTTGTGAATAGTATATGTAGTCTGTAAATATATTGAAACAGTAAATTGCAGAGTTTATGGTAATGAGTATCACTGACGGAGAACATTTATATGTGTATTTGTCTCTGTTGTTGTTGTTGTGGTCGTCTATAAATAGTAATTTTTTCGACAAAACTGAGCGGTAAAGGAAATGTTTTACCAACATATGTGTCATAGTAGATTAAAGGAGACCTATAATGCTTTTTTCAGGTAATTCATACTGAATTGTAACATAAGTAAATAATGATTTTGTTCATTGTAAAGCACAATTTTGATCTAAAATGGCTTAGTAATAGAAATAGCTACATTGACTTCCTGTTTAAAACTGATAAGCTCTGCCTCTTTATAGTGGCATTTCACCGTAACAAGCAGCAGATTGTCATTTACATGTCTTTATTTGTGAAAAGTGGCTATGTGACATTTTTTAATCCTACATGTATCACTCAGAGATGGATTCAAATAATCGTAACTAAGTACAGGGATGTGGGCGGAGACATTGGGTAGGTGAAAACAGAATTGTTTTGAGCTTGCAATCCTTGAATGCAGGACGAGATAGGATTATACAAGCATGCATGGATCAATCAAAATACAACTTTGAGTAAATTAATGATTAGGAAACATCAATGTAACAAGATTCAAATATCATAAAGTTGATTTTGCGCAATATGTCCCTTTTTAAAGTAGTTTACATGTAGACAAGCTCTTTACGCTTGTCACATTTCTTATTTATTGGTATTTGACACTTTAGTTCCTCTTATCGCCCAAACTCCCAGTTGCCCCATGTTTTGAAGGTAGTTAATAATTATCATGTTTCCAAATCAATATAGATGTCCACACTGCTGACCATCATCTCTTGTCCTCCAGGATCAGATCTACAGGGCTTTATCTGTCGACAGGTACAACTGTCCACTTTTCAGCACCTCCGGCTGGCTCTCCTAAGTGCCATATGTGTGAAGTGACTGAGGCTATATGCGATGTGCTGAAACATGTGTCCGCTGTGCTGTTTGTTTGTCGTAACAGGTTGGACGCGCACTGGGTGGAAGTAGCCGGTGATTCGAGTGCACTCATTAGGAATTTATGAAGCGCTAAAATGTTTGGTCTCCGGGGAGAGGGGATTGGCAGCTGTCGCACATGCAGGCGGGCGGAAGAAGGCGAGGACAGAGGAGGGAGAGAGGCAAAGAGGCATGAGGGATACAGTGGGCGAGGAAGGTTACTTAACAGAGCAGGTGTAAGCATTCCATCGATTCAACTGTATGGTGTTTTGAACAGTTTGAATTTGTCCATGCAGATTAACTTGAGGAAGTAATCTACATCTATAGTTGTCAAAACAAGTAACTTTATGTCCTTCCTCACGTACTTTTCCTCTACACTCAACATCTATTTTTTCCAATATAATCAAGGATGCTATACGCCTTAAGTCATTTAGTCGATTAATCAGTTGATGGAGTCTTAATTGACCAACATTTTTATTTGAGTAATTATGTTGTTGTGATTTATATGGATGACAGCAAAAAGGAGACGGCTTGGAGTGTGTTAGTTTAAGATTTGTAAGTTAATTGTGACTTTAATCTGCTCAATTACAGGCAAAAAATATTGTTTATGAATAGTTTTCTGTATAAATGTTTGTAATTTGTGCGATTTCTTGCACTCTTTTGGTCGTGTCAGTGCACTTTGGGTCAGATACAAGGTCTGTTGCTTGTTAAGGTAGCTTTGAAAGCGTTAGCCAGCACCAGGTGTCGCTGTCGCAGGCCTAATACGCACTACTGCTTCTAACTATGTGTTGAACTTTGTTGCCTCTTGGCTAGGGCTCCCATGAAAAGAGATTATTAATCTCTATGAGATTCTTTGTTAAATAAAGTTCAAGAGAAAAAAAACTCCAAACCATCTCAATCTGGTCTCACCGACTTTGATCCCAAAACATCCAGCATGGACTGTTCCTCTGATGTTTTCATTCCTGATTCTGTCTGTTCTTGCCATTGCAAGAGAGAACATCTCAACATCTTCATCTCCAGAAAGATTAAATCTTTACTTTACATTTTTTGTGAAATTTACTTTCACAAATAATCCTGTACATGTTGTGAATCCCAAACAGGCTTCGAAGTGGAAGCACGTTTTTCTACCTATTAGTTAACATTTCTCCTAGTTGAAATATATCAGATGACAATCATAGCTATATTTGCTTACTGTATGTATAACACTATATGTACTATATATGTTGCCAGTTATGCCATAAGTTAATGTCTAACTGCACTCTTCCTATAGTAGAAGCAACAAGTCTATACCATAAAGAAAATGAATAGTTGTCTACATTAAACCAGTCCTCCACCCTTGTCTCTCTCTGGACCCCTGCCAACACGCTCGTCCTGGCTGAGTGCCTGCAGTGTGGGCCCTCCATTACAGAGCAGAGCTGCACTGTCAGTTTTATCCCACAGAAGAACTTAGTGCAGAGAAACGTGATCGCTTTACATTGTCGCGCTTCATTAGGCGAGATCAGGGAACAACTGTACACACGACGCAAAGACTACAGCTTTTAGGGGTAATTTGGCCAGTATAAAAATCTTAATTATGGAAACCCAAACTGGAACTCTCTTGTATTAGCAAAATGTAGCAATGATGTATGAAGTATAACAGATTACATATCATTGAGGGTACAGAACCATGTAATTCTGATTAAATCTTATGTGAATGAGCCTGGCGGGAGAATGTATAGATTTTTGGCTCAATAATTTATACAGTAATGTACAAGGGAAAGATAGCAGTGATCCATTAAATCCTCTAAGTGCAATGTGCCTTCATATTCTGCTGAAACATTTTCACATGTCGACTGTCAAACTACAGTCATAGGCCTAAAAAAACTATTTTTTATTTTATGCAATATTTTAATACTTGGCAATCTATACAAAAAATATTTTTTTCTTTCTTTTCTTTTCTTTTTTCTGTCTTTTGAAGTCTTGGAACGGGTGTCCATGACAGGAAAAAAAACAAAGTGACTGAAATTCGTGTATATCACCTGCTTTGACAAGTCTCACATTTCTTTTTGTGTTTAATTTAATAGTATATGTCTGACCTTACTGTTCTTCTCTCTCTGCAGTTTTCTGTGAAGATCTTCGTTCCAGCTTATATTTTGTCAATGCATCTGTGCAAGAGGTAGTGTTCGCCAGCACCACAGGGACGTCGGTGCCCTGTCCCGCTGCAGGTGTGCCCCCTGTCTCACTGCGCTGGTACCTGGCCACCGGCGAGGAGATCTATGATGTGCCAGGGATCCGCCATGTGCACCCCAATGGCACCCTCCAGATCTTCCACATCCCCCCTTCCAGCTTCAGCAAACTCATCCACGACAACACCTACTATTGCACAGCGGAGAACCCCTCAGGGAGAATCAGGAGCCAAGATGTCCACATTAAGGCTGGTCAGTGTCCTCTATAGCGACATCGTTTGTAGCGTATTCCAGAGGGTGTAGTAACAATAAAGTCACTAGCAACGACAACATAAAGATGGAATGTTTTATATATTTCAACCCATTTCAAAGATTGTTTTTGGCGCAATAGACTTTTTAAAATGTCATTAGAATGGTGGAAAAGTGAAGTCGACTTCAATATATATACTTTGTTCTAGCCTCAAAATTATATTTCAGGTCTATAATATATTTGAAGACAAAGTGAAAAACTATTGTGGGCTCAACATTTTTGTTTGTCCAGTATAACCCAAAAATCAGGAGTTGTCTGTCCCCTTAAAATAAACAAACAATGTAAAATACAATAGTAAATGTTACCAGGCTGTGATATTACATGTAACTGAGTGGTTTCGTTATATTTTGTAATATTCAGAGGTTATTCCCATTTCTTCATTGCAATCACATAATGTCCCTCTTCACTTGTGCCTCCATTGTGGGATTTAGAATGTTTTTTGTTGTTTAACTTTTTTTTAAACGGTCTATAGAAAGAGAATCTTCCCCTGAACTATTACATTGAGTCATTTGTTAACACTTGATGTTTTGAATGTGCACGATATGTTTTATTACCTAGACAGGACGTTGGCAGAGTGTTATCACACATACAGTACAGACAGTGTACAGGTACAGGCCACATCACACTGAATATCTCTGTATGCACTTGCAGTCCTCCGGGAGCCCTACACAGTCCGGGTGGAGGACCAGAAAGCCATGAGAGGCAATGTGGCGGTCTTCAAGTGCATTATCCCCGCCTCAGTGGAGGCCTACATCACTGTTGTGTCCTGGGAGAAGGACACCATGTCAATCAACGCTGAAAGTAAGTCCTTCTTTGACACCAGACACATCCAAATCCCAGCTGCTGTTGTGCAAGATAGCCACATTATCTTTTTTGTATTGTTGCGTTAAGACTGAGGACTTTAATGCTCTTGACAATAAACTACTCTGCGTGGCTTTATGCTAAGAATGGCTGGAAGAAAGTAACAGTATGCTTGAACTCAATCATGGAACAAAAGGTATTTTGGACTGACTAGTCAATTAATCATTTTGGGGAGATTTGAAAAAATGTAGGTCCACAACAGGAAAAAAGAAAAGGCATGTTGTGAGTTATCTTGAGATTTGAGTGTGAATTATGAGTTTATTCTTCCTTTTTACTGATGTTTACTAGTAGTTTTATATATAAATATTTGTAATTACATGACCTCCTGCAGGCTCGTAGTCCTGTCGGTGCACATTAGGCACAGATACATGGTCCAATCAGAGCGATGCACGCCCCTTTTCGTAGACTAATCGACACACAGGGCATGTGTTTAGTCACATTTCTATCGTCCACATCAGTCCTAATGGAATGCATGTGAACAGAATGCTCTATGCTGATCCTAAATGAAGTAACTATTGTATTGATAGTGACAATAGCATAGAATAAGCTTTAGTTGTAGTTAGTGTAGTTATTAGACACAGCAGCAGTAGGTATAATTAGCAACAGTTGTGTTGCAGATTGTAGTGTTCACTTTCAACCTTATTCCACCCACTTTTATTTGCATTTCTGACTATTCAATTCAATTCAATTTATAATATATATATATATTTTTTAAAGTGTTGCCTCTAAAATATAATATACATTTTGATATTTGAAATGTTTACATTTCTTATTGGAATGCCCCTTGAGATGTGCCCTTTAATTTTTAAGGGGGTCCAAAATGTAGGTTTATATGTGTAAAATGTTCAATGTATATGTGCACCGACAAGTCAACAATACACTGGGAGGCTTGAAAGTGGCTTTGTTGTGGGTGTATGCAGCCCTTTGCAAAATCATAGAACCAGAACAATAATGGCGGCACCCGTGGCCACTTCCTGAATAAGGTCAATACTGGAGTTGTGCTAAAACTTACACATACATTGTTTTGACTGCAGTTAAGAGAACACAGTTAGCCCTGATGCCCTGTCTGTCCCTGTATGTGCCGTTCATCTGCGTCAGTCCGACCCACTGACAGTCGGTGCCCAGAGCTCCGCTGCAGCCGCCTCGCCCAGCCTCACTATTGACCCAGTTGTGCGGCTCATGTGTAGCACTGCGGCGTCCCGATCATTCAAATCACTTAAATGGAGCGCTCGCCTGCATGATTGTTTCCCAGCCCTAGGGGGCAAATTCACTTTATGTGGGGCATTTAGCAAACTCAATAGACAAAAGCTAATGTCATTTTGCTTTGGGGTGGAGGGCAAATGCTGGCCACGGACTACTGCTCTTTTTGTTGTTGTTGTTGACGTTTCACAATTTGTCTACTGAGGTGAAATCGGCCATGTTGAAATCTATAGCAATCCCTTAATTGTCCATAAATGGATTTGCCTAGAGCATGTTTGCATGCACAGTTGTCTATGTTGTAAAGAAAAACCCTCCTGACAATATAAATTGGTGTGAAAACTTAGCTACATACAAATGTGTAATGTTTGTGTTTTATTGTTCTTACCATTAAAAACAGTGGTGAATTCAACATTATTTAATGGCACCAACGTGGTTTCTGAAGAAGTAACAAATAAATTAGCTCTCCATGTTTATTTTCACGTTGCCGCAGTCTCTAAAAAGTCCATATTTTAAATGTAAAAGCTTTTGACTTGACTGTAGATAAAAGATTGTTGCCCATAATAATATTGTTTAATTTACTATTTCAAAAAGTCTCTATCTCTCTCTGTCCAGCCCATGCCACATACTATCCAAGTCCATGCATCTGCCAGCCATGTAAATGTTGTCAGAAAAATCATACTTGCACCGATCCAGCGCTCTTCTCAGTGCTGAATATTACATGACTGAAGCCTCGGAATCTTGCTCGCAAATGGTCCTTATCCTCGTCTGAGCGCACATTCCCATCTTTGTGCTCTATTATGTCTGCTAGTCAATATGCTTCTATAGCTGGCTTAATCTCCCATCGCAACCTTTCCCCTTTGTCAATATTTCATGAGCAAAAAATAATATCAACACTTTAGCTTTAAACCAAAAAACGATGTGAAATGTCGTTGTTCTGCCTTCGTTATCAATTATTAATCCGGTTTTTGAGTTTGAGTGAGTTGAGTTGTTGCAGAGTATACAATGTCCATTAGAAAAGAATAGAAGATTAAGCCTCCATTTGTGCTCCCAGTAAAATAATAGTTGAGATATACTTTTAGCTGAAGTCCTTTGACAATAGCATTTTCACGCTCCAGTTTTCTGCCCTAAAGTTAAATAATAATGAGGTCCATGGGTGCAGAAGAAAGGCTCTTGTCATATTGATTGGCTTTTTGAAGATTTTTACACTAATAATTAATCGCATTTTATCAGAAAACCTCAATATTTCTCTAAATGATTTATCATAGGCTATATTCATTCTAGCCAGTACAACTCATACAAAACACAGTCAAGAGATGAACCTTCAGTCAAATTCAAGACACATTTTTGATATCCATTGATCACCTGACAGTAAACTCATCTTATTATTGTTTGTGTAAAAATAATAACATGTTCAATTCGCCACTGCCAAGCAAAAGTGGTATTGATTTGATTACCCATTTTAAAGCTGCACAACGTAACTTTTCAGTTACTTAACATTGGCATTAAACTTATCTGTCTTGCATTTATTCATTACAGGTTTGTTAGCCAAAAAATATATATAAATACATATAGAAACATGCATTTTTTCTGTGAGCGGGGTCGCCTCTCCACAGATCTGACCTGTAGCGTGGTCTGGTGACATTACCTGCTTGTCTCCATGAAGACAAGCAGCCAGAACAGTTACATAGTGCAGCTTTAAGCCTACCTCAAGTCTTTGTATGTGTACATTTGATTCATCCTTTTGGAATCAAGACGACTAAAGTAATCACGTTACTTTATTAGTTCTCTGAGCATTTTTACTATTCCATTCATTACTAAAGACTTTTTCCTCCAATCCAAAGGCAAATGTATCTGTGCTAAATCTCTAAACTGTACTAAGAGGATTGTCGCTATTGTCAACCAAGCAGAGCCAATCAGGATGCAGGCTGATCGTGATGGCTTTACAATGGTCTTTACAAGGGTTTACTGTGAACTTCCTAAAACATTAGCTCATTAACTGCTGTAGTAGCGTTTTTATTCATTTTTAGCAGCTGTGTATGTTTTATGCAAGACTCAATTAAGCAGGGCATATTCATAGGTAACATACTGATTTGAACAGACATTAGCATAAAGCCAAGTCACCCCTGCACGCTTCAGTGGCTGAGGTAACCTTGAAACAGCAGGAAGGATCACACCAAAATAATTAAAGGGTAACACATACTGTATGATAGCATTGTTTTGTAATACTTTGTTTTGTGTCGTGACTATTATTCATCCAAAATCTAACAATAGGCGATAAAACATTAACGTATAAGCATTTTATAGTGTAGCAGTCAATAAATGTGTCGTTATATACTTATGTTTAATTTAGTTTTTTTAATGAAAGGTACATATCTGCAGCGTTCGTTGCATAACAAATGTGATGCAATTGGTAGTTATAACTAGGAGTGTGCGAAAATATTTAAATATTGATCATATACTGTAGTGATACAATATAACAAAACACTTAACAAAGATTCTAATTGCACAGCATGTATACTGCGTGTGCTTCTTGGTGGTGTCTCTGTTTGGGCCGGTGTGGTTGTGTTTGAGAGAGGTCCCAGGTGCACGATGCCGCAGTCACTGAGGAGGCCTTGTAGTCATTTGCCTGGGTCTGCTCTGCTCTGTATTCAGCGGCAGCAATAAGAGAAAGAGGGGGACGGGAGGGTGGAGATTGGGGAGAAAGCTTGAGGGAAAAGGGAGCGAGGGAAGCCGACGCCATGTCCACAGCAGGGACAGGCTTCTTCACATTCAGCACACAGCTCAGCACTTTAGGGCCTTCATACAGTAACTTGTTAGCACTTTATTATGTTCAACGTTTGTTTGAAAGGACCACACTAATGCAGTTTGTTGAAGGCCAATGACTTTGTCCCAAATAATGAAATGAGAAATTGTCCACACACTTTTTTCCCCAGACAAACTCCACAAATGTGCTATTTCGTGTTGATAGTTTATAAATGTTTTAAATAAATAGAATTCATTAGGGTTGTCATAAAGGTCAAAAATCAAATATTACCAATACAACAACTAGTATGAAAACAAAATACTAATTTCAGCAAGTATCGACACTAAAAAAATACATTAACAAGACAAAATTGGACATTTCATGAGCAGTTTTAGAATGATCTCAAACTTTAGTCGACCACCGGGTTTAATTAATAAAGAAAGTATTTTGTGTTGTAAAATGACAATTTGTCAATCTATTGTCTAAAACCTAATAAAAGGCATATTTAATAATAATTGTGATATTTAAATGGGTATTGAGGATCAAGTATATTCCTTAGTATTGAAATCAAATTTGAACACTATTGTGACAACGCTAGAACTGACGGTGAAGTATCAAAACTGATCTTGCATTTTAGAATTAAAAATGTGTTGTTGCTGTTTTTAGTTAATGTAAAACAAAATCTGATAAAGTATATTATTTAAACCCCAACAACAGACTTTAACAATACATTTTACAAAATTTCATGATGAAAAAAATATGAATTAGTGAAGTGAATTGATATTAGAAGTGAGTGATTTAGGCTATCAAAATAAAACCTCAAGATAATACCAATAGAATATCAAGTATTGCGCCTGTAAAAACAAAACTATCAAAAAAATTAAGTAAAAAAAAAAGAAAGAAACTTGCAGTATAATATTTTCCACACTTTTGAGAAGCATTTTTACCGTCTTTTCCACGTGGTACAAGACTTTTACTGGGACATAGTAGATTATCAGTATTAGAATATTACAAAAATATCAAGACATTTATCTTTTTCATCATCTTAGACTATTGAACTCTACACATGGACATTTCCGCCTGGTGTTGGACCTCTATCTTGTCCCACAAACTCTATGAGGATTTAATTGCTTGTGCATAATTGTTCTTTGAAGTAAACATCAAGAATTGTAATCAAAACCCTTATCGTCCATCTGCAATGACGCTTCTGTTTTAAACGTGTATATTTGATGCTGTGTTTGGGTCACACGGATGGCAGAGGATGTTAGCGCACCTAAACTGACCTGTGTGTGTTTTCAAAGTCCTCCATCTTGTCGCCATGGAGACCAGCCACACACGTCCTTGGAGTCTGCCATGCTGTGCAGAAAAAAATCACATTGATTTACCGTGCCACAAGGAATTGCATGCAAAACGTGTTTATTCTGCTGTTTCAGAATGTAATTTTTGTATTGGTTTAGAGGAAACAGTCTAACGTGATAAGATTTGTTATTAAAATCACCCTGGCATATTACAATGGTTGTCAAAAAGAAAAATGCTCATTATTTAGTATGGTAAAATATATTGCTGGTTTAATTTGATTTAATGCATGATTTTTTTTTTCAATCTTATGTACAAAGATCGAACAAATCTTTGGCTAGATCTGCAGAAAAACAAGATTTGTATTGCCTTGAATGTAGCTACAAATATCAAGATTATTCTGGTCACAATATAATCGTATTGTAAGACCAAAAGATGATAAAAAGTCTTTTGACTTCAATCTATAGTCTGAAAAATAGACCTTACTGTTTTTGTCATGCAGAAATTTCGTAAAGCTGGTCACAAAATATGAGGAATAGTAACGTGTTAGACAATGTGAGTGAGAGAAAATGAAATAGTTCTCAGTTGTTCGGTCATAGTCTCTGTAATTATGAATAAATTGCGTTGCTTTTTCTCACGTAACACTAAAATTTGATATCGAGACATCCCTAAATGCAGCTATCTTTGGCTTGTGGTGTGTTGCTCTATGTATTGAATTATCTTCCGGTCTATGTAACCATTGGTACAGCACAACCTTGAGCTGGAGCTGGAGGCTGGCGCGAAATGGTTTTAGTGGTCCCTGTGTGACTAAGGCAGAGAAACACGCCACAGAAGACAGGATAAGTGAGCGTACATGCTTGTCGACAGGCAGTCTTGCAACTATGACGTGTGCCGACTTTTACCATATGCTTGTGATTCGCTCTGCCCATGATTGGCTGCAGTATTGTTATCTTCTCTGAAAAATGGGGCAGAGAATGGTAAATCTTGGTATGTGTTTATAAAAATGTAAACAAAGCTGAAGCTGTATAAAATAAAGATGTCTTTTCTTTGCATTTTAGCGTCTTGTTACGAGCTGGTCGGGTTTTAGCGAGATGAAAGAAGGAATGGGAGGAGGGAAGAAGCCAGGAGGAAAATCAATACATGTGTGCATGAATCTAGATGCGGCTGCCACAAAGCATTATGGGAACATGACGGGTAGACGGAGCTGTGGGCTGGCCTGTGTGCGTGCTGCATGATAAACTCCTGGGCGAAAGAAAAGGCTGCAGTCAAGCTTTAAGCGCGCAGCTTAGTGCATGTGGAGAAATTGATGGGGTGCAACTGTGCGTTCAAAATGTAGTGTGTCTGTGCCTGTGTAGGACTGGGCCTGTCACGATTCTGAAGTGAGATATATATCACGATGAATATCACGATTAACTACTGACACAATAACACAACAATCGCCGTAAACCTTTTTTTAAATGAGTAAAAAACATGAAGCTGAAAACATAAAGCGCAAACTAAAACACTTTACATCAGATTTTTTTCAAAAAATGACATCAATTCCGAGTTAATGCAAAGAAAAAAATACACATGATAAATATTTAGCACCGAGAAATGTAGTTCCAGCTCTGATTTATTTTTAGCAATTATCATGACCAAAATGCATCCTTAGCTTTTTTCAACATTGGTATACATTTGGCTTTTATTTGTGTTGTTGTGGAATAGATGATGAGGCTTATGTTGCAATTTGAACAAATCACTTGTTGCACAAAAAATATAAATGCATTTTTCAACCTTATTTATGGCTAACAATGAAAAATCACTTTTTTTTTTACATGAATTAATTTCGATGCTAATACTAATTTGAGTAATACCTTCTTGTTGTTGACTGTTTGTAATTGCTAACAAATGCAAATCCTGTCAAAGTCATAAAGGAAAGTGTCTGAAAAGAATAATAAAATGAGCACCAAAAAAAAGAAAAATATAGTGTCAAATAGGCCTGTCATGATAATACATTTTGGAGTGAGATATATTGCTGAAGAAAATTCAGACAATAAATGATAAGATAGAAAGTAATTTATGCCCCTGACACAGTAAACCTAAAGCGGGATTGTCCCAAACAAATGTTCAATATTGTTACAGAACATGGGCTGCAATAAAGAAAACGACAAATGCAACAATGAAGTCGTTAGTTTGTGTCTATAATGTGTTGTACAAGTTATTTATTCAAGCGTCTACAGCTCAAATCTTATTGCAGAACAAAAAATTACAACAAATCCTCCTCTTGTACAAACAGAAAGTACCCACGACATATATTGACTGCCAAAAATGATTGTTCTTTCTATCATTTATTGAACGTTGAGTCAACATAGTAATTAACTTGACAGGCCTAGTGTCAGAATCCTTCATGTCATAAGAGCGCAATACACTTAAGTTTAGAATATGGCCATAAGTTCCACGATCAATATGAACTGCC
Source organism: Chaenogobius annularis (assembly GCA_015082035.1). Taxonomy (NCBI): domain Eukaryota; kingdom Metazoa; phylum Chordata; class Actinopteri; order Gobiiformes; family Gobiidae; genus Chaenogobius; species Chaenogobius annularis. The sequence continues at coordinate 294,676 of BJKM01000530.1, forward strand.
CTATCTCCCTCACACTTTCTCTTTCACTGACACTACGAACCGTCACGCGTCCACCCCACGCTGTTTGCTCACCAATAACCACAATTTGTTAATTTGCGCACATGATTCATTCTAAACGCAGTCAGGTCCGTCTTCAGCTGTGCACATATTTCACTTTGGGCCTGAGAGCTCCGTGGCTGATTCAGTGATGCTAGATCTGGACACATGCCAGGTCATGCATGGAACGCTGCCAAGATACAGATTAGCTATAAGCGCAACATGAGCTAATTGTAGAAGGAGCCACAAATGAATGGGCCCTCGGATGTTGTGTGCGGACCGAGGGGTTTAGCGCGGACGAGCCAATGGACTGCCGTGGATGTCATCAGGGTTATGCAAACAATCGAGTGGAATGATATACATGCTTTTCTCGGTGTGTCAAACATATGTAGCCAAAATTAAATAAGGGCCCGTCACAATAACCAATTTGAAGTGTGATACAATAATAAATTATAATATTGAACCTACATGTCGGAATAGTGACTTCAATGAAGGAAAACCTTAATTAAATGTTTTTTAAATGTACAATATTGTTAGAAAACATAAGCTGCAATAAAAAAACAAAGGAGAAAGAAACACTATAGTAGTAAGTTAATATCTGTAATTAGTCATACACGTTACTCATTTAACCCAACAAAAAAATAACATGTTCCAGCTAGTGTTTATTGAACGATAAGTTGATATAGTAATAATCGTAACAGGCCTATGTACGTTTTAGGTGGAGGTTCTTTACTTCATGGAGAAAAGTAAGTGACGCTACCAAACCAAGTATTTTTTGGCAATGTAAATACTTGTAATTGAATAAATGCATGAAAGACAAGCAGAAAGCAAACACCTCATCAGAAATTGTTGTTGCTTTGAATGGAAATACCTAAACAACCGTGCATTCTCCACGGATCTAATCCGTAACCTTAAAAGCTCTCTCTCTCTCTCTTATTAACATAACTATCAGTAAAACATTTATTGTTCAATGCCGCATGTAACTGGGCTGCACAATTTTATTGGCTTCAGTTCAATATTTAATATCACTTCAATGTTCAATATCAGTATTTCAGAACATGTTATACAGATCCAAACTATTAGCAGTTTTATGCAGAATAAGACAACATATTTTGTTGTTTTTTGGGAAAATTATGGCACTTCAAAATTGCAGCCTTTGCTATTTGATAATTGCCTCCATTCAAATTGCAATTTAGATTCAATTTATCATGCAACCCTAACATATTTACAGTTTATGCTACGTCCTTTCTTTGTCTCTCTTCCTGATTTAATTCTTTGTCAAATAAAGCGAATGACACCCATATATTTGTGTCAGGGGTGATGCGGACATCCGGGCATCCTCAGTGCTGTATCTCTTTAGCCACAACGTGATCCGTCTTTGTCAGCGATAAAACCCGAAGCTGACCTCTCCAACCTCTCCATCTCATCTGCCTTTGACGGCGCTGTACATTGACGTCAGTGAACATCTCAAACCAAACCCATGATTTGTATGACGGCACCTTTGACCGGCAACAAAAGAACTGCCTGTGATCCTCAGCAGCATCACAACCTGCAGAGCCAGCGCCGTGCACGTGCAGAGAGCGTTTGTGTGTGTGTGTGTGTCTGTGTGCAGCAGAGTGGTGCGTAGGCCGAGGAGGGGGGGGTCGTCTGTGAATGGCTGCTCTTATCGCACACATGCAGCTGCGGCAGTGTCTTTGAGAGACAGAGGGGCCGTCCATGCACGCCACTCACTCTGCATTCACAGCCTGTGTTAGCGTGCACTGCATGCTAACGCGGGGAACAGGGGCCGGATTCACCAACGGAGATAGATATACTGCTCACTCATGACAACTCGGGTTTTTACACAGCGGGACAGGCCAGGAATGATCTGTCATCTGATATGGGCTCCTCCAGCATTCACTGCTCAAGCAGCTTTCAGTTTGAAATGTGCAACAGATTTTTTTGGCAATTTTTAACAATATGATTTTGTATAAACTCACCTGTACATCCTCTAATTGTTGTTAAATACATCTTATTTTTGTAACAATGTCCAATTTGTACCTAGAGATGGACAATATAATAACAATTTCGATTGTATCATGAATGTTGTTTCGAAGATATACAATATTTGAATATCAATTATATGGTTTATAGTAAACAAAAATCTACAAAAAGAGCTGACTTGATATTTCTGTACTTTTGCACTTTAATTTTAAAGACATTTCACATTTGTCTGATAATTAAACCTCAGCTAATTCGTTTAAAGACTCGTTTTAACACATTTCTGTCTGTATTCTTATCAAGATATTCAAAAATAAATCTATATATAATATATCATATGAATTGCGTTTTTGTTTAGTTTTCTTGCCCCAGAGAAAATGACTGATTTGTCATTTAATACAAATATAATAATCATAATAAACAACTCTTTATCTTGCAAATTCACATATACATACGTTTATTCAACTTTGGAGTGTATATGTTTATATATTTTGTTGAATGGCTGACAAATAATGCTTTTAGAGGCACCTTTCAGATTGTAAATAATGCCCTGAAGCTGTGTAAATAAATATTGTTTGCTGAATAATAAAGTGAGGCAGACAGAGGTGACCTGCTGTGAGAGCTTCCTCCAGAGTCAGAGAGACATGGGATCACCTTGATGGATGGATGCCCCACTAGTGTTTTCGCTGTGCAGTGCAGGATTGTGGGTAGTGTAGTCAACAGCACACCCGCAGAACCTCAGTGTACACACACAGACACACGCACACGCACGCCCACAACATGGCCGCCCAGGTACACTGTCAGGTAGAACTAACTGTGAGGAGCGAGGCCTTATAATAAAGCTGCAATCAAATTGACAATGATTATACAGTATATATGAGGTGCTATATAGGTTTTTTTTATCATTTCTTTTTTCATTCTTGCCATCTGAAAATCAGGCCTTGTTCAAAAAGTCAGATTTTTTTTTGTTCAGACATTTTGTGCTTGTCAAAATACAGACATTCTTAAATTCTTAATTCATTTGTGCTCGACTTATTGACCAGAAGGGGAGAATTCAAATCAACTTTATTTTTAGAGTCCATTTAAAACAGCCAAAGCTTACCAAAAGGATGACTCTTATGTGCTTTTTTGTAGTATAAATAATGTAGTTACTGCAAAGTGCGCTAATTTAGTAAGACTATTTCTAATTTAACACAAATGTGTATTTCTATTTTAATTTTGTAAGTGTGGGCCTTTTCTATGTCTGAACTAAAGTCTGAAATTTAAACTTATTCTGATTCATTATGAAGAAATTATGCAAAATTATACTGATAAACATAAAGCTACAACTATGTTTTTAACACGTATTTTTTGAAGTAAGTCAATTAATACATTATAAATAGCCACATTATAAAAGCTTGGTATCAATTAAATTAAATTATGTGTTGAATAAAAAATACTTTATCTAGATAGACACGCATCATATTATTTTTGTTCGTCTAATGTACATTTCATTTAATATTTGCCATTTGCTGTTTGAAAACCAGATTGTTTTTCTTTGTATATGTTTGTTTGTTTTATGTTTGTTCTTGTTGTTTTCTGTTTGAAAAAAATAAATTGTAAAAAATACAAAATAAAGCTCAAACAAATGAAGCTCACAATTTTTTTATTTAAATGCTAGATCAAAGTGCATTGTTTGAGTTTGTGACGGCTTGTGAAAAGAATCTTGAACATTCTATTTTTAATAACAAAATAAATGTCCATTTCTTATCCTTTATGATTATTAGAGCCGCTGTGTGACACCCTCATTTCTGGAGGAAACGCTCGCCTAATCCTTTGGTTCCACTGGGCTCCCCTAAACACACATGCCATAAAACTGAGGCTGAGTGTGTAAAAACAAAAATGCACAGGACAAAGACATTAAACAGTGAATGAACGCTGCTGTCTTTTGCATAATCCCGGCTAATCCAACCAACGCCACAATGAAATCTAAAAATATCCGCCAGGCATGAAGCTCCCATCTTTCTGTCTTTCTATCCACAGCAACTGAAATTATTTGTAGTATTACTTTGCATCTCGAAATAGTGTTCTTAGAAATGTATTATAATGTGTGTATTTGCAGGAGTATTTGCTTTTGAGCGTTGCTACATCACAGTTCTGTCGAGCCCAAAGTAAATAGCCATGTTGTTGCTGAGGCCCTGAGTTGCTGCTTCCTGATTGGCCGATCCGCACTATGACTCGCCCTGCTTTCATCCAATGGGTTTGCACTCCTCTTTTTTTTTTCTCTTCCCACCCTAAATAAATTGCCTGGAGAAATTGAACAAAAAATTAGAGAAAGAAAGCGAGCGAGTGAGAGAGCCTTTCATCTAATTGAGACGCTGGTATTAGCTGCGGTGGGAAGATAAGCTCTTCTCTCGCAGCAGCCATTAAGCTCACTGTACGTTAGCCACTGGCCCTTTCTCACTCTCTGCTTTTGGATTCCAGACGCTCTCGGCCCCTCTCTGCGCTCGCTCCCTCTCTGGAGTATGAGATGATGTGTCTCTGGTGAAATGAACGCTGTGTCATGTGACCTTGTGCCGCCGTTAAGATGTAACGACAATATTTCAGTTGATTTTTTTGTATCAATTCAAATGCTCGCGAAGCGGACAAGGAATCTAGATCAAAGATGTCCAAAATTGTATCAATAATCAACACTAAAACTTGTATTGTAACTAGATAGGGGGAGACTGGTTGGTTGTCACAGTGTTTCCATTCATCTAGATTTCTATAAAAACGTAAATTCTACAAATTCTATTTCAATAAATGTTAAAGTCTCAGGTAACACAATAATCCAACCATTTCCCTGTATCTTGCTCCATCCAAAAGTTATTGACATAACTTTATTGACTACATAAAAAAAGTCACTTGTGACAACTATGTCTGGGTTGGTTAACACATTCTTTATCTGACAGAAATGTTCTCTGTGTGTGTGTGTGTTTTAAAAAAAAAAAAAAACTAAAAATAATTCAGATTTTAGCTAAGATTTTTCCTAATTTAACCTTGTTTTGCTTTAGTCAGTTTTTAGTTTTTTAGTCAGGTTTAGTCAGTGTTAAATTTTTCTATGACACAGTTAGACTAGTAAATTAAAGCATAGTTAGACAGGATTTGATGTGTCAAAAAGTAGATTAATATATTGTAATACATACATATACAATACACAGATAGTTATTGAATATTCTTTTTTCTCGCCCTGTGCAGGTTCAAAATAAAGTGCTATTATTTTGTGTTGAAAAAGCAAAATGTTAGTATCATTGTGGCATGGAAATCGGTATTGAGTATCAAGCTTTTGCCTTTGGAGAAGCTTTGACAAAACTAGTTCAAAGTCAAGCGCAGGGGCGAGTAGTGTTGAAGATTTCATTAAATAATGGGCTTCTATAAATAAACGGCTTGATTATTTAATCAACTCTTTTTGCACTTTTTACTAGAAACGATATACTTGATATTCGTATACCTCTAAATCAACATTCACAATATTATATATATATATATATATATATATATATATATATATATATATATATATATATATTGCCCACAGTTGACATGTGTTTAGAGATTTAAATCCTTTATTTGGTTTTCCAGATGTTGTTATTGATGTATACTGCAGGCTTTTATATATGTGTCACCAGTCTCTGCTCCATCTCCATGTGTTAATACTCACTGACAGCACCCTAACATATGTTTTCTAATTGTCATTGCAAATAAATCTCAGCTTGGACTCGTTCTTGGGGTGTTCCTTGATTACACTGTATCTTCGTCTGTCTCCTTTATCCTTTATCTCAGACCCCAAATCAAGATTATGTTTCCTCTCTGTAATCCTGGGTTCATTGGGCCTGGTGGGGGTGTGTGTGGGGTGGGGGTCATGGTAGCCCCATAATGTGTATCAAAAACAAGGGAGAGGCGGGAGCAACTAAGCAGTGATGTGTTAATCTCCCTCCAATAGAACAGAAAGAGAGGAGGACTCATAAAACATATTGAGTGTCTGCTGCGGCTCTGGCTTACTGCCTCTTCCAGCCCAAGGCAGCCATTTTGTGTCAGCCGCTCCGTATTGCTTTGAATGGATGAACCCAAACATGTCAATTTGCATATAGAGAAATTATGTATTATTAATGTTGCAGCGGCCTTTCAGAGGCTTAAACTAAAGGACAAAGTGAGTTTTCAATGCCTGGGTCACGAGAAGGGGAATATGCAACAGAAGTACTGTTTGCTTTGGACAAACATTACATGAATAAGAGAATTGGATGGTTAGAATGAGTTTATGATGCGTAATCTAAACAGGAATTATCCTGCACTTGCACATTTAAATGTTGTTGTCAGGGCTGCAATACGATTAATCAACTAATCATGACTAATCGACTCTAAAAGATAAGCGTAATCATAATTTGATGATCGTTATCTGGACTATAGTCTCTAAAACACATACAAAAATACATTTTGATAACAAAGACATGTGTACACTTTATTTGTAAATATTCGTTATCTAGAAGCCTTAAATTACTATATTTCAACCTTTATTTGGTTGATAATGTATTTAGAAGTCTCATTGTACAATAAATATAATCAATTGACTTTTCGACTAATCGAAAATGAATTGCTGACTACTAAAAAAACCAGTAATGACATCCCTAATTGTTATGATTCCTAAATTTAAAGCCTGATTTTTACACAAAGGGAGAGACTTGATTCTCAATACCAAATTTAAGACAATGGTTACTAGAGTACTCACAACTTTAAAATGATAATTTGACTTGTTTTGATTTAGATCAATTCTAAAACTATTTAGTGTCAAATGAGTATCTAGTTTTGCATTGTTTATCTGGGTTGAAAAAAAACATTGCAACCTCTGTGTTTAACTTTCTTTTTTTCATCCTTAGTGGCACCATTTCTTAACTTTCTTGTGAATTGTGTTTTATGTTGTTTTAACATGAGGATTTGACATAATTGTGTTTGGTTTTTTTTTTAATCAATTTTTGTTATTAATATTCAACAAAAGACAATTATAAGACAACACTTACATAAAATAAATGGCAACACAACAGACATCACTTTTTGACATTAATAGATATTGATTTGACATTAACAAACATCACTTAGGGGTTATTTTAACTCATTCCTTTTGTGGTCTGGCAGGTGCACCTCTCCACTCCCTCTCACCAAATAGTTCCTAATCACAGTAAATGGCTGTGTTTGGATGCTCTCATGCAGTTACAGGCTTTGAGCAAACAGCCCAGGCCTATAAGTGCTGAGAGTTTGACAATAGGCGCTTCTTCCAGCCGTGTTTGTTCTGTTCATGTGTGTTGTGCTGTCTGGCAGATGGGCCTTCAGGGATTACACCTGCTGATGAGGGGAGGGCCAGGGCCAGTTAGGACAAGCAGTAGAAAGGGCAAGCGTGGTATTGTTTTTGATTACATGAGTCATACTAAAGCATAATCCAATACTTTTTAATCGTAGACATTTTAAATTGAGGGATCAAACCAAATTAAAGTGCATGTGACGTGTGTTTGTTGTGTTTTTTCTAATTATGAATTTGTTTGCCAGGATAATCCTCGCAGTACATTTTTATTATAGTTTTATCAGTCAAGTTGCAGTTTGTAAAGAAAAAATATAAAATGGACGTTGAAATGTACTGGAAGTAGAGCTGAGTTCTAAATGTCATCGCTGTGATGTCATTAATAAGCGACATTCCATCCAAAATGCAGGGACAGTTTAAATATTCATTTAACAAAATTTAAAAAAGCATTTTAAACATAACTGCTGTGTAATGTATATATGGATTTCATCCCTTGTTTACAATGTGGTTGCTAGGTAACAGTTGTGGAATTACCTCTATCTATGTTACTTCAGCTGCTCATGTCCAACCACTATAAACTTCACTTATATGGGGAAAATACGCCAAATTTCTGGTAAAATGTTGAATATAATCATGTTCACTACGTTTTTGTGAAATTTATAGTCCAGTCAAATGTTGAAAGGCCAATTTAAAAAAATAATAATTCTCAGTCATTATTCAAAAATGTATCTTATATTTTTTTTTTACAACAACAACAACAACAACAACAACAAACAAACACTATCACTATATGACACACATTACATATACTTTATACATTCTACATTTCCCCAATCAACGTAAACACCTGCTTCTTCTTAATGGCTCAACTAAACCGTCTTAGTAGTGATGGGCGTGACCGGGAATGAACTCTAACAAATTGTACTACAGCGTATTCATTCACCTTTACAGAATGTGTGCTCTTAAAGGCGCTGTATATCTGATTGTAACCGTCTTAACATGAAAAACAGAATTTGTTCATTTTAAACTCTTTGCTGCAGTGCACATTTATTGCGCACTTTCCTAACGCATTCTGAGCCTCCTAATTATTCACCGCAATGAGTTTGTAAGTGATTTTCACAACTTGAGTGAATTTTGCCTTCATGGTAAAGCTAACAACAATTTGCATGCTAACAGTAACTTCCTTTGCAGATAATAAAATGCTCTATTATTAGATGCAGACAGCACACACTGGACTAATTTCTACCCGAAGAGCTGCTTCAACAAGATATACAGTATATTCACTGGGGCAAAATAGATTTTACTTTATTACTCAAAAAAAATCGGGTACAGCCCCTTTAACAGGCGACCTGAATCAACTGTATCTACAGTCCAAGAATTTCAAGGTTAAGTCTTCTGTTATTCAAGTGCTAAAAAATGTGGGCGTCTGCTTCAATCTAGACATTTAATCCTTCATCATCTTAATCCAAACGTCCAGTGTTTCTAAGTGCACAGTTGTGTCTTGTGCTGACCATTGAGTTCACCAGAGTTGTCCCCACACGCACACTGTAGAGAGATGCACAATGACCAGCCAATCCAGCGCGATTATTCAAAGCATATGTCCAGACAGAGCTCACCTAATCCGTGACACCCCCATCCGCACACACACACACACACACACACACACACCCACACACTCACACACTCACCCCTCCCTCTTCACCCTTCAACATATGGAGATGGCCTTGAATTAGTGCAGCGGAATGAAAATAAATGAGTTAAAGCGGCCAGTGGCTTAAGATTTCTTAGAAGAGATTTTTTTCCTTTCGAACAAAAACAACAGATTTTAGTCAGCGTTTTGGCCTTCTAAAAATGTAACAGGTTTAACTTTTTAATTGGGATTTCCATGGGCCTCCATGTGTTGTGCCAATTATCTTGATTGTGAAACGACTTTTGGGACTAAAGCCACGAGTTGACCTGGCGTACTCCTCGTGTGACCCCACCAAACTCGGCCCACCCCACACCCTCAGCTCAGATCTGGTCAAATAGGATTACGTTGGCCGCCTGCCATTGGGTGCCTCTTATCTGCTGTCTTCAGATGGCTGCCAACAACAACAGAATGCACAACGACCTACATTAAACAATACGGCTCACAGGTTTTGTTCTGGACACATGGTGGAAAGATATTATCTCCCGGCTGATTTCCATGACAAGTGCAGACCTGCTTATGTGGGCAAATGAGATAACATGATTGGCCTTCTAGGACAAGTCATAACAACAAAGGGCTTAAAGGAGATTTAGAGCAGCAATTTTGCACAACTTCGACGGGCCATTCTGGACAATGTTTGACACAATGACCATTACAGAACCAGTGCACTTTCTAAGCGACAGCTATCACATCGAACAAGGAAGGTCACTTCACAGCTACAGAAGCCCTAAAGGGTCAAACACCAAACTATATAATCATCAAAATGTTCAAACTAAAATATTCTCCTTTTCAAGGCCTGTGGCTCTCGACTCAAACTGATGATGCTTTAAAGGATCAAATGAAACCACCAAAGCGACAGAAGTTTGTAACCAGGGCTGTCACGATTGTTACTTATGATTATTGCGAGAAGTATTGTTACAATTATTTATGATTATTGCCACCATGAAAAAACAACTGTGGAAATCTTAATTAACTTTTATTCACATTTTCACAGCTTTATAAAATCAAACTTTCTGAATAAAACAAAAAGTAATGGTTATTCAACAGCCAAAAAAAGGGCACTTTACATTTTGCTTCTCAAATGTTCATGATTATTTTTTTTTAAATTTTCTATTATGATTATATTTTGACCTGAATAATCATATTTCACTAGTTTATAACTTTACTGGGTTTGTAGCTGAATTTAAGTAAACTGAGAAGATTTTAAAGCCAAACTATGGCAGCCTAAGAAGGTCAAAAGTTGAATTTATCCAAGCCTTGCTGTTTCATCAAGAGCAGCTCTCAAACTAGAAAATAGCAACCAAATTTAAGACAGAGTTTGTTTCAGCATGTGACACAAAACTTGATCACCTCTAAATGATGGGAAAATACTGTATTTTGAGTAATATTATACAGTGAACTATAAAACTGACAATAGTGTTTTATTTTAGGATTTGAAACGATCTCATTTGTTTTACTTTCTTCAATGCCGACACATGTTTGTCCATAGACCACTGTGGTGTTGTCCATGTGGGCCACAGCAGCCCATGTGACTATGTCTCGAGTCCAGCCTTACTCTCCCTCGAAGTAGAGACACCAATTCAACGGCATAAGAGGCTTTGTGATCAAATCCTCGCTGATCTCTATAAAGTTTGTGTCTTACAATTAAGTACAGATGGTTTGCAGCTGCCTGTAAGGCTAGTAAATAACTGGGGTCTCTATTTTTGCCCGGGATTTGGTAATAATCCCTCTCTCTGACAGTTTACCAGATTCAAATCATCCACTCCTTGCGCCATTTCCTCAAAGCTCCTTATCCTTATTTGAATATGATCGTCGCGTGGGGTACATACATGACAAGATGGAGATGGAGAAAACAGATTCAATTACCCCTTAAGAAACCTTTAAACCAGAAGGCAAGCTGCTAGGTTTAATCTCAGTTTATAATCTGCAGCAAAATGTCTGGACAAATCTCCCTAAAACCAAACCATTTATATCTGCCACGGTCACAAATCCATGTATCATCCAGTAAATATGTAATTGTTTAAGTGTTTATATATAAAAAATAAGCAACAGATTGGTTAGTTTGATTATTACAATTATTATAAAGTAAAGTTGTATTTTAGCTTCACAAAAAGTATAATTTGTGGTAAAGTATGATATATATAGATAAAATGGAAAAACTATTGTGGGATCAACATTTCTTTCATCAAAAATTCTAAGTGTACCTCATTATCTCCTATGAATAAAGACAAAATCCCCTTGAGTTTTTATGTCGTGTTATATTCTGTGGCTAATCCCAAATTATTCATTGAAATTGCATTATGTTCCACTTCTCTTTTACCTCCAGATGCCTCCGTTCTGGAATTTAGAAGGTATTTTTTACAAACCTTTAAAGGGTCCATTCGTGATTCCTTCCAAATTTGAAAGATTTTGTCACCACATTTCTCTATTCAAAATATATAATAAATTGATTGGAATGATTTGACTTGAACTTTTCTCATTCACCACGGTCAGTGTAACTAATTTGTTAGAATGATGTTGTTTACTGTCACTGATACAATACTCTCAGCTAGCAATATTCTAATAAACTGAAAAAATCTGAATAGAACAGTTATTTGCATTTGACTGAAAACGTTTGATTAAACACAAAACTGATTGCCTCATCACTATTACAGATTATTTAAAAAATGATAGGCACAGCTTTAAAATCATTATCTTGTTTTTCACCCGTAACCTGAGCCAACTTCTAACTCTATGTCATTGCCCAATTTGGATTGTTTTTCCGATTGTGCCATTTTGCACAATTTGTTTTCAGTAACCATACTTGGAACAAACTTAATTTGTGAGATTAGTTTGATAAAGTGTTTAACGTTTAACTGATAAATATTTCAAAGTCTGTGAAAAGTATATATTTTAACTGTTAAATAGTGTGAGAAAACGGAGCAAGGCAGAGAATCCTGGGCAAAAACAATCCTTTTTGTTTCTCTTTCTAAGAATGAACTATCTGAACTAGTCCCACTCTGACATTTAAATTGGGCACTACAGTGGCTAAAACCAATATTAAACATGTTAAAAGAGTTAAACAATTTTTATGAAAAAGATGCCAATTCGGACTTGGTGGCAAACTCTTCCCACCTCCGCCAAAACGGTTAACACCAGGCACTAAAACCAAAATGAAAACCATTTGACCTCACTACTCCTTGTTTTCTTCCCTATTCAAATATATTATCATTATTAAACGCTCTTAATTTGCATAAGACTGTGGCAAAGTGTCATGATAGTGCCTCTGGGATGTGCACAGATGGAGGCGTTTAGTGACCTTCACCTCCTGTCTCCAACGCTCACACACTTGCATGGAAAAATACCACCAGCCTTCACCAAATGTTCAGTTAACCTGTCACATCTCCAGCGCAGAAATGCAGCACGCCATATGCTCGCTTGTGACTTCTAGCCCCGCGCCGCCCCACTCCGCTGTCTCCTTCAACGTGACATCAAAGTCCCCCTTTGAAACGCGAGGATGTCGGTTTGATTCCCCACGCCTGCCCGAGATCACAGATTGGCAGAGGGCTTGTCTTGTACAATAAAAGTATTACATGGCAGACTTGTTAAGAAACAGAGGAGCTGGTGGGATGTTTGATGAGCTGTCGTAGGTAAAACGCAGATTCTTCATTCATAGAGTGTCATGGGAATATATTTGTAATTTTTTGGATTCACAAATTTTGTTTTGGGAAGTTATTACTGGTTTATTATTGCAATGTTTCCGCTGCCGCTGACTACTTGCCATAAATCTTGACATAGTAGAAGTCTTGTAAAAAGTCATACTAAATGAAGCTTCTCTGTTTGTCATGTTAACGTGGCTTAATTTACTTCCAGAATCTGCAACAAAGAAAACAATGTGCCTGTGTGTTGTATGTTAGAATAAACAACACTAGACGTAAAGTATTTACTTACGAACTCACTTATTTTAAGACTAAGATTGATGGTGACAGCAAAAAGCCAAGATACAGATCAGGGGTCTGATTTATAAACCGTGTTTTATTGATGACAGACAGCACTTCTTCCTTTTATTTTTGTATTTTTCTTCACAAACTGCCATTTGGCTGCTGTAAAACTATGTTAAATAATTACTACGGGGACTTTCTTACCAAACTAATAAACAATTTGATAATCTGTCATATACACTAAGTTTGTGAACTATAAACATCCAACTTGATTTGATTGAGCAATCCGGTCCCAAAACTCATAACTTTGCATGTGGGGACTTTAGAGATAAGGCAGAGGGCAATCTGTGCTCAGAGGAGGGATTGTAATTTAACTGAGCAAGTTTATGACAGAATTTGGCGTAAAGTTTTATAAATAATACCTCCAATCTGTCGAAAGCCGAGCCCACTCTCAGTCTAATGAAATAGGTCTAATACCTCCTCCAGAAAAGTTACATAGTGCACCATTAATGAAACAAACTCACTGAACAGCACATATGCTCCTGAGCCTGCAGTGTGTTTGGGAGCTGGAGCTTTGGCACACTGTCCTGAGTGGTCCAGGCCATTTGCCCTTGTGCAGAGGGCAGCTCCCAGCAGGCCTGGCCGCACTGACAGTTTGTTGTTGTTTATAAGGTCATCCCCACCACAGGGGGCAGCATATTCATTACATTCACCCCATGGCTGTGTTTGTCTGTGGCAGTCTGTTTCTCTGTGGGCTCCTGTCAGAAGGTCAGGAAGGTCCAACTCTCAGCCTCCTCCTGTCCTTGCTCATGCCCCAAAAAGGCCAGGGCTTCCAGAGACAGGTCAAAGGTTAATTGGGCGAAAGATATTAACGAGATTTTGGGTATTTGAAGCCAGGTTATATTAGGGGCTCATGGGTAATTAATACATTACCCGCTGTTATGATTTGGGTTCAAAACAGTTTACACAGGGAAATGTGAACATGTTCCTGCTTTCGACATGGTTAGATATCCTCCAGGGGAATCTTCTCAAACATTGTATAAATGTATTACTGAGCTTCACAACAATTCTAGGTATACTAAAAATAAAAAAAATAGGAAATTGTTTTATAACTGATGAAGAATGGGAACATAAATTCACACCCCAATGGAGAAGCATCAAATATCTTGTTTGGAAAGAATTATTGGAAAAAGTATCACAGTATTTTATATCACACATTATGTGCACATTTTTCACAGGGAAATACTAGTTGTTGGAGAAACTATGGCTGAGGCTCATCACTATCATTTGTTTTGGAACTGCCCTGTTAATACTAGACTGAGATTAATGAGGCACTGCACGAGCATTCCATTTGACTTTCAAATCATGTATCTCGGATGTAAAACTTCGACAGTCGAAACGATAGATGGATACCCATGAAATGTACTTGCAGCAAAAAAGTTATAACAATGAGATGAATGACAGGGATGAAGCAAACTGTAAAGGACTGGACTAAAATGACTCAGAACATTTATAAAACGGGAAGAGTCACTTTTGCATTAAATTTGAAAATTGACAAATTTGGGACAAATAGTACAGGTACAAAAGGGGACATATGCCAGACTACGCTTTTTCTTTTTTGCATGTCCTGTTCTGTTTGTTTTTGTTTCTAAATGTTAAAAAAAGATGTATAGTATATATTATATATATATTTATTTCAGAATCTCCAATTTAACCCTGTTGCTAAATGATGCTTACTGGCCAGTTTGTCCATGGTATGATTTCTTACTGTGTGCTGTACGATACAGAAGATTTTTTCCTGAAAATGTCAACCCAAGAAAAAATGTGGTTTTGTTCAACCCTTTTGCCCAATAGACATTAAGATGGCTCTTTATAGAATGCCACTTCTAAACCTACTTATTCCAGGTTAGAATTGAGAATTACCCATGATGCCGTGCTCTGAAGGCAAGAGTAAGACATACATAGTGAGGAAGTGTCTGCACTGAGTGGGTGCAGCCTGCTAAGTGAGGTTGTTAGCGGTGGAGGCTCTGACAGTCCAATCCAGCTTTTCAAAAGACAGCTCCCTTTTGTTTCTGCCTCCCCCTTTTCTTCTGCCTGGATCTAACCCACTGACACACACACATGTGTGTGCGCACATACATACACACACACACACACACACACACACACACACACACGCACACATCCCCCCACACATACATACTAACACCAGCAGAGCACTCTCCCTCCAGCTCTCCCTCTATGCATATGCCATTGCCCAAGAGTCACTCTCCTGGTTGCCACAGTAACCAGCTCACCTCTCTTGCCTCTGTCTCTCTTTTCCACAATGCACCTAAACAGCACAATCAGAGAGAAAAGGGAAAAAAGGACAGTTTGAGAAAAGATGCTTCCGCAACACTTTTTTTGTTTGGCAAAAGAGCTGTGACAAATAAGAAAATAAAAACAAAGCTGTAGCCTCACGCTTGCTTGTTGCGTGTCACAGTAATGCTCAGCAGCAGTCTCCACCTGCTCCAGCCAGGCTCCCATCCCCCTCTGCTGAAACACCCACCTCCTCCGGCCGCTGTCGCTCGGAGTGGCAGCCAGTCAGGTGCCACTGGTAAAGAAATCTATTCTTTCAATGGGGCTTCAAAGCAAGCCTCTCATTTAGCACCTGAGCTCTGGGTTGATGCCCGTACGTCACACTGCTTCTCCAGGTCTCTTCATGTGCACACTGCCCAATTACACCCTCATTAGCTCCCAATTACGTCGGACACAGCAGCAACTGGTCACCCCTCTGAAAAAGGACCAATGTAAATCAGTTACATTCATTCTGACACTATTTGGAGGACGTTTTTTCTGCTGGGTGGTGGCATGTTAAATGCTCCCCCGGCGATTGTGGTAATTTAGAGCAGTATGGTAATAGTGTGATGGCTGGTCTTCTGAGTGCTGCTGTTTTATCCCTCTATGAGCTGTGGCTGCCTAAATTACACTGAAGGTTTAATTGGGGAACTGAGATTATGGACATAACAGCTGATGAATGAAGAAAATCACATCTGTGATCATTGGTTATCACTTTTAAGAGCTGCCGCCATAAATTAGAACGTCATTGGCTCATGCTGCTCTATTATAAGCTAACTAAGGGCAGATGCCAGGCCACTGCGGGAGGCACAACCACTGCCTATGTGAGCATGAACAATATTCATTATTAGGACCAGGCTGATAGACCATGACCACTTGTCTTACTTATTATTAACTTTAGATATTATTATTAGAGGTCATTCCAATGTCATTCCTTGTCAGTAGATCAAAGGTACTCTGTGTAATTTTTCTGATGGAGGTCGGTCACCAGCTTGCCTAGAAATGTACTCGTATGACATTAAACTAGGTGTTTTAATAGTAAAAAAATACCTTGAAAACATAGATTCGTAGTGTGAGATCTGACTTGTGACTTGGCCATTAGTTATTCTTGGGAATGAGCAACAATAAATCATCAATAAAATTGCCTGTATATCAGTTCAATTGTTAAAACTTTCGATTTATGCAATTAGATTTAGATTCCCCTCATCTTCATCAAAGTTTTCAATTATCTACAATGTCTTTGTTTTCCCCTAATGACTCACACATTGACGTGACATCGTTTTTGCTTCTGATACCCGCGCTTATGAAAGCTCTTCTCTTTTTGCTGGCTTGGGGCGACAAAAGGCCTGAGGATGCACACAGGTGTTCTGCATATTCTACATGTACTGTTTTAACCACAGAACACTCACATGAATCTATCATCTCTCCTTTTTCTTTACCTCCTCATAGCCTTGACGCCTGCTTGTGATTGCAGTGTAAAAAAAAAGTCCCCATTTGCCATATAATCTGTTTTGCTGTATCATGTGTGAAGGTCACGTTAAACGCAGAGCTGTGGTAGCGGTGTGTACGGCCGACTCCTCTGCGCGCTGCCTGTTTAACGATGGCGGGGGGACAGGGTGGCGCTAATTGCTGCATTTGATTTATACCAGGCTGGGAGCGGGCGTATGATGGCACTCCGAGAGCAGCTGCTTCGCCCAATATTTACTTAACCCTGCGCCGGCGGGCTTGGCACCAGCACCACTGACTCCAGGCCTACGGGGAGTCGTTCCACCGGTTAGAGCTACATATGGAGGCTTTGTCAGGATACGAGACGAGCATTACGACGAGTTGATTAAAGCAATTAAAGCCAATTTGATGAAGTGCCACAATAATGGACAATAATAGGGGTTAAAGTATGGGTAATTCACTGTGTGTTTTATTGAAATACAGTGAAAAACATTTGTTTTGTACATTTATTACTGAATTGTCAAATTCCATTTTCAGTTATAGTCAGGAATTGACTGTAGTGGCTCTTGTAGTAGTAGCAGTAGTAGTAGCAGTAAGTAGTAGTAGTAGTAATAGTAATAGTAGTAGTAGTGGTAGTAGTAGTAGAAGTAGTAGCATTATTTAGCGATAGACTGATAAATTCAGCTGAAAATTGAAGGCAGATATTTTATCTTGGATGATCTGCTGCCATAGGTGAGAGTAGGAACGTAGATTAACCGGTAAATTGAGAGCTTTGTCTTTTGACTTAGCTCCTTCTTCACCACAAGAGTTGTTGACCGTATAACGGCAGACGCTGCACCAATCCGCCTGTCAATCTCACGCTTCAAGGTTCCCTCACACTTGAACTCCTTGACTTGGGGCAAGGACCCCCCACCCACCCGAAAAGGGCAAGCCACCTTTTTCCGGTTGAGAACCATGGCCTCGGATTTGGAGGAGGTGATTCTCATCCCGGCTGCTTCACACGGCTGCAAACCGTCCCAGTGCATGTTGCAGGTCCGGGCTTGATGGCGCCATTAGGACAACATCGTCTGCAAACAGCAGAGATGAGATCCTGTGGTCCCCAAACCGGACCCCTTCCGACCCCTGACTGCGCCTTGAAATTTTGTCCATAAAAACGATGAACAGAACCGGTGACAAAGGGCAGCCCTGGCGGAGTCCAACACACACTGGGAACAGGTCTGACTTACTGTCAGCAATGCAAACACAGCTCCTGCTCCGGTCATACAGGGACCGGACAGCCCTGAGCAAAGGGCTCCGGACCCCATACTCCTGGAGCACCCCCCAAAGGACACCCCGAGGGACATGAGCTTTGGGTAATGACAGAAAGGACAAGATCATGGATACAAGCGGTCGAAATGAGTTTCCTCCGCAGGGTGGCTGGGCGCTCCCTTAGAGATAGGGTGAGGAGCTCAGTCATACACTAGGAGCTCGAAGTAGAGCCGCTGCTCCTCCACGTCGAGAGGAGCCAGCTGAGGTGGCTCGGGCATCTGTTCCGGATGCCTCCTGGGTGCCTCCCTGGGGAGGTGTTTTGGGCATGTCCCACCGAGAAGAGGCCCCGGAGAAGACACAGGACACGCTGGAGGGACTGTGTCTCTCGGCTGACCTGGGAACTCCTCCGGAGGAGTTGGAGGAAGTGTCTGGGGAGCGGGAAGTCTGGGAGTCCCTGCTTAGACTGCTGCCCCCGCGACCCGGCCCCGGATAAGCGGAAGAAGATGGATGGGTGATCTGCTGCCTAAAGAATACACATAAAACTTATTTTAACACTTAAGTACACAAAATGAAACTTGTAGGTTTGTGGTAAAGCAGTTTGTAATAATTTTTAAGTACATCATTTGGGGAAATTATCTTTCTACTCTGGTAGTAGTACTAGTACTAATAGTTCACCTTTTCGATATTAGAAGTACAGTCAAAATATTAATAATGTTTCTGCAAACTGTTCTGAAATGCATTTGGTCCTTGTATTAGTAAGGACTTCCTGATTCTGTCTTCTCTCAAAGGTTTTTCTGGACTTGTGTAAATTGTGAACAGAATCCCACTATCAAAACCTAAATTGTAATCGCAATGCTTGTCAGAAAATTGCAGTTAGATATATTTTCAAAAGTGTTCAGCCCTACTTCCTGAAGTAGCTGAGTATTTTCTCATCTACTAAAAGTACAGTATAAGCAAATTTCAGTGTCTTTCTTTGGAACCCAATTTTGACTTTTTAGTAACACAAACATTTTCACAAAATCCACAAATCTGTAGTAAACTGTCAGGAACACATTTCCCTGCAGGCAAAGGACAACTCTGTGAATAGTAAACAAGGTGTGTGATTGGTCTCCTGACAATTCCACTGTCCTGGAGGAATTGTTCCAAGGCGATACTAAAGCACAACAGATTCTTTCCAATCACGGCAATATAGTCATCCTCTTTTTATAGATTAAACAGCCCTGTGAATTGTGGCTCATCTTAGTGCGTTGCTATATTGAGTCTCATAATTTGTAGCGTGCTCCTTCTTCTGTCATGTGAGTGCGGTGAGTGACACTTCCATCCTACGCCTGTCTGCCCGCCTCAGCCCGAGCGATAGTCTGAGGAGGCATCTCAGGGCTTGTATCTGCGACTCAATTAGTCACACCTCACCCAAATTATCCACCCAAATTAGCCACCCAAATGTGCCAAACTGTAAAAACCCACTGCACAACATCTAAACAGTAGCGTCTTGTATTGGGTTTGATGCCCAGAAGGGAATACAGGGTTGAAATGCAACTCAGAGACGAGCTAGAGACGGTCTCCACAGCAACATTGATTGATATTCTTCAGGTGGAGCAGCTGTCAAGCGGGCTGACCACAGCGCGCTAATGCTCTGAAGGGAGAAGGGTGGGGGAGGGCCAGCGAGCGAGCGAGGGAACACCAGGGGAAAAAGGCACAAGACAGCAAAGAATAGAGCTGGGATTGAAAAGCCACGATACGAAAGGGGAGGTTTGGAAATGGAGGAGGCTGTGTGATCACATGACTCTTGTGGTAAAAAGGGGTTTGTGTTTGTCATAGATGGATGCCTAATGGGATTAACACTATTTAAATGAAATGTTATTTGTGGGGGTAGCAATATATTGCAAAAGTATCGATATTGCTATACTGGCTGATGCATTCATTTCCCTGCATTTAATTATTTTGGGTGATTATTTTTATGTTTGTACACTCAAATAAAAATCAAACTCATCTCCAACTGAGTTGCAATAATCAATATTGCAGTGACACCAGGGTCCGCCATCTGACATGTATGTCACGAAATGTACAGTTTTGGTTTCTTTTTTTTATGAAAAAGGCTGATTTTATGAATTGTTTTCTCTATTAGGTTTTAATTAGCCTTGATTTAGTCTTGGTTTTGTTTCTATTTTTGTTTTGACAGTGTTATACTAACACATTAAGGCATGTGCATTTTTTATATTACTGAAATTATTTTGTCAAACAGTATATTAAAATATTCCAATAATAGTATAATTGCATATTGAAATAACTTCCGATATTGTGCAGCCCTGCAATGTAAATATAATACAATTTATTTACAGTCACTCTTAGCAGAAATTTGCAGTTAAAATATAGAATAAAAACATACAAAACTACATCTTAAATTAACTGACTCATTACAGCGCTTTGCATATTAAGACATATTAAATGTTTTGCATTGAAGTCATACCGTAAAAAGGGGTGTTGACTCTCTCCACGTATAAAATCACACATAAATCACACTGGAAGTCATGTTGTTACTGAGCGATGCTACTCAGCTGATGGGTGCTCTCAGCGTGTTTAGGTTGGGATACATTTCTTTAGCTTGGCCTGGAGTTATAGTAATGAACTGTTTCTTCAATGATTGCACGGCTAAAATGGAGAATACTGATTGCTTTTGTAAATGTCACCAGTCACATCGGAGTGGCATTGAGATGTCAGTGCATGGCTAATCGTATAGCACCAGGATTGTCCTCAGATATAAATTGGAACAAACCATTATAAATGCTTGGATAGAAACTGGGGGAGGCAGTCAATATTTTCAATGTAACATGGGCAACTACTGGTGTAAGTTAAAAACAAGAATCACACATTCATTCAGTCATTTTCACAGCTACAGCTCTTCTCGATATATTGCAATTGATTAGATTTTTTAGCAACTTTTTCATTGTAATCGGTGTTAAAATGTAATCAATAAAATAAGTATTTATTGGAGCATCTTCCTATCTGGGAATACAGAAAAATCCTATGTGTACTAGTTATAAGTTGTGGTAGTATGCGTCAACAGGAGTGAATATTAGTGAAATACTATTTATATGTATTCATTTATGTATGAATGTATTTATTTATTTATTTGACTTGGACTTGCATATTTGTCAATGTGTCAGCAGCAGCTTTAACATAGTTATGTTGGATTGAGCACAATAGCTAAATGTCATCTTTTGTCCTAAAACATCATTCAACATTCAATTAGACAACATCAGCTGTAACTTTACATTACAAGACATTAAACATTAAACCTAATAGACAACTGATACATAACAACACAACTGAGACATTAGGATACAGAGTCAACAGTCAGAAGTTACAAGAGCCCAAGAAAAACGCGTAAGATGCATGACTGGTTTGTTTCAATACATTTTTAGGAATTGTTTTGACATGCAGTTTCTGATGTGCTCTGGCAAGTGTATTCCACAATTTTGTGGCTCTGATAGTCACTATTTGGTATATGAATATGCATGCACAACCATAGTCATCTGCCATAATGTTTGAATAATTATAGTCATATATAGGAACTTATTGTTCTTATTTTATTTATTTTTTTAACTCCATTTTGTATCTTAAGTATATCTTAATATTTAACCACTTGCACAAGTGTCCATCAAATGTGGCATATACCAAGGAGACGCCCTGTCCCCACTGCTGTTCTGCACAGGTCTGAACCCTCTCAGCCAGAAAATCAACAAGACTGGCTATGGATGCCGACTCAGGAATGGGGCCACAATCAGTCACCTCCTCTACATGGATGACATCAAACTGTATGCTAAGAGCGAGCGAGACATCGACTCACTGATCCACACGACCAGGATCTACAGCGCTGACATTGTGATGTCATTCGGGCTTGAGAAGTGTAGGTAGTCCACACGGAAGGGGTCTCACTCCCCGAGGGAACAATAGCAGACATTGAGGATGGTTACAAGTACCTTGGAATACCACAGGCAAAACGCAACCTTGAAGAGGTAACAAGGAAAGCGGCAACAGCTCAATACCTACAACGAGTAAGGCAAGTCCTAAGAAGCTAGCTCAATGGCAAGAACAAGTCCCGGGCAATAAACAGCTACACCCTGCCAGTGATCAGATACCCTGCATGAATAATGAGTTGGCCAAAGGAAGAGATACAGACCACAGATGTTAAGACGCAAAAGCTGCTCACCATGCATGGAGGGTTCCACCCAAAATCCAGCACCCCGAGACTGTACACTAGCCGTAAGGAGGCCGTGGACTAGTGAGTGTGAGAGCCACTATCCAAGATGAAACATCCAAGATCCACAAGTACATCAAGGACAAGGCCCCAACAGATGACGTTCTCAATGAATGGGGATGAGGTGCTGGAGGAGGGACCATCATGGGAGAACAAGCCCCTACATGGGATGTACCACCGGAACATAACTGAAGTGGCTGATATCAAGAAATCCTACCAATGGCTAAAGCGGGCCGGTCTGAAGGACAGCACAGAGGCACTCATCATGGCTGCACAGGTACAGGCCCTTAGCACCAGATCAATAGAGGCCCAGATCTACCACACCAGACAAGACCCAAGGTGTAGGTTGTGCAAAGGGGCCCCTGAGACAATCCAGCACATAACGGCAGGGTGTAAGATTCCGGACAGGGAAAGCATACATGGAGCGCCATAACCAAGTGCCTGGCATAGTGTACAGGAACATCTGTGCGGAGTATGAACTGGAAACCCCAAGGTCAAGGTGGGAAACACCCCCAAAGGTGGTAGAGAATGACCGAGCCAAGATCCTTTGGGACTTCCAGATACAGACTGAGAGTTTGGTAATGGAAATTTTTGTGTAGTAGGGGAACCTTTCGGGCAATGCAGGATTTCGCCTCATGATGACGTAGTGTGTTACTTATTGTCATCTTTGTGACGGTGGTCCCAGCTGTCTTCAAATCATTGAGTTCCCGCCATGTAGTTCTGGGCTGAGTCCTCACTGTTCTCAGGATCATTTGAACCCCAGGTTAGATGCATGGAGCCCCACTCCGAGGGAGATTGTCAGTGATGTCATACTTACATGACATACATTTTCTAATAATGTTTCCAACTGTTGATCTTTTCTCACAAAGTTGTTTACCAATTGCAGTTTGACTCATCCCAGCTTTATACAGTTGTACAATTTTATCTCTGGTGTCTTTGGGAAGCTCTCTGGTCTTGGTCATGGTGAAGACTGGGGTCTGACAGTTTGAAGGTGTGTGCAGGGGTCTCTTATGCATCGAATCAGTTCAAACAGGTGCCATTCATACTGTTAACGAGTGGAGGCCGGAATAACTTCTTAAAGAGAAAGTGACTGGTCGGTGAGGGACAGAAGAGTTGTTTGTTTTCTATTATTGGCCCCCCATTTTCACAATTGAATTGTTTAGAAATCATGCAATGTGATTTCCTGGATTTTTGAAATACAAAATTACATAGACAGATTAAGTGTTATATATTTTAAATTTTTAAATTTTTCTGCATATTATACAAGAATCCTTCGCCTTGTGGCCCTGCAGCTAATCTGAATGAGTGAGTGTGAGTGCAATAAAGCTAATTAAAGCTTGGGCACATTGTGAACCTTCCACATAAAACTTGGTTTGGAGCCAGTCCTTTGAGTCTGTGTCTCAACCACATCGGAGATATTTGTTTACAAGTTTACCCCGGATTCACAGTGGTTTTCTTTTGCTGTAATTGCACTGAGGCATAGTGCAGCCACTCATAACAGCTTCCTGTTCATTTAGCAACATGCAAACACTTCTAATGAGCTTGATAATCAGGTGTTACGAGCCGCTGCAAAAGGTTTTATTGAGCCCCTCCCATCTGTTTCTCACATAGTGCCGTTCAGCTCATATTCTAAAGAGGGGAGTCATGTAAATCACTTCTGGAGTGGTGTAAACACAGCATTATCACAATTGGATGGCAAGCAAGTTGTATAAAGAGAGGTGATTCAGTGGAGAAGGGAGAGGAGCTGTCCATGGTGAAATATATATACTGTCTGGGATCCTAGACATAGACAGACAGGATATACAAGTGTGTTGTATAATATGAGTGGCATGTTAGACATTGCATTTCAGTCTTGCAAATGTTTGCAAATGTAATGTTTAATACATCATTTTGGAATACTTAGTACTATAAAGTATTCATTTTCAGTGGCGTTGGATGGGAGCTGTCCTTGGTGCTGAAGTGCCACACTATCTTTTTACCTCTAAACATCATTTATATATCACAGGCAGCAATATCTCAATTTTGGTTTTGTATCAAGACTTTAAGTTATTTTTACTAGTGGCTGATCAGTACCACGGATAGCTCCATGTGTGCAAATGTATTGATCATATGAGAGTATTATTGTTGGCACAAATGCGTACGACACGCTGACTGTATAATTTGTGCATGTTCATTTACAGAGATAAATGGCTGGATGTGCCTTTAGCATGGTGAAATCAGCCAAATGTGTACACTCTGCCAGTGCAGATGAACATTTGCTTTATTAAGTGTTTGCATCTGGCACCACAGATGAGTTTATGTACCTGTGTAAATGTTGACACTGGAGCAGTGACTTAACCTCCAGATCATCAGCAGAATACTTTCACCCTTCATTTGGTGTTATCAAAGCATATAATATATAATATAACAGTTATCCTCAAAGGGGCGCGCTATCATTAGCCTGTCCATTGGCCTCAGAGTGACATGCTAAACATAGAGTAGACCTGGTTAGCAGCAGGTTGGCAGTGCCGACCACACTCTGTCACTAACTCCCTATCACTCTCCTGCACTGCTCCTCACTGTGGCTCCTGAATATTTAATGAGGCTGAATTACTGAGACCCTCAACTGTAATGATGGGAAAATCAGACAATTAAAGCAGAAGCACTGCAGCTCTGGTCTCACCTCCCCCAGAGGAGCCCAGATTATTTAAAGTGGCACACTGTTTGATTATCTAATCCTCCTCTTGCCCCTTCTGCTTTGCTCACAGCGCAGCTCTGCTGCTCCACTTGCCATTGCAAATTAGCATGAAACAACGATGAGTGCTTTAGGTAAACGGGAATTTGGTGCTACAAAGTCCCATGGGAACAATGCTTAGGGAACTGTTTTAGGTTTGTACTGTTTGTACTGAGAACTATTGAAAACATCAAGGAAGAAAAAGACCATCATTAACATGATGCATATGTTCTGCACAAAGTAAAACTTTTGGATCTGAATTCAGCATTAGTGTTTCAGTGATCATTCTTAAAATGTTTAGTATCTGGTTGAGATAGGACGTTTTGCCTTTAAACAATGTTTGCTTTATTGACATTTTGCCGGTGGTCTAATTGTTGTCAGTTTGACATATTAGCTCCACAAAGTGGTGCATTGTGATGGAGCTGGTTGTAAGAGCTTCCTTAATGCCTGTGCGGCACAGAGCCCCACACAGACACACATGAATATTCATGATTATACAGCTGAGGCCCAACACTGGCTCATTTAGATCTGGCCAGAGAGAAGCCAATGATAGCATAGTAAACACACCACCATCAGACTTTAATGGCCTATTCTGTGCTGACTAATTACTTTGCACTCTTATTATTGGCCAGAACACACACATTTGAGATGCTTTGTGGCACGCCTCAGTTTTGACTGGGGCAGATAAGCATTTGTCTGGTAGTGAAAGTGCTGCAGCTGCTTGTCCACAGTGGGCTGGAGAATAGAGACGTCCCGTCAGAGCACAACCGACTGTTGTACAAACTCACTACACACACTGTCTGATACAGTCTGATAAGATAGCTCTGTTTTGTTTGCATCAGCAGTTCTCTGCTATTGTCTAGTGAACACAGCTATGCACCTGCACAAATCTGTTCTATGTTGTCTGGAGGAATAATACTTTATTTTTCTGTGTCCATCCAATTCTTAGAGCGACACATTCACTCTCGCATAAATTAAAAGGACACTCAGAGCCACAGATCCAGAGAAGATGCAGGACACAGGCATGAGCACTCATCACTGTAGCTCAGGGCTCCACAGTGTACTTTGGCTGAATTCACATAGAAATCTTCACTCATGTGCTGCCCGGTGGTCGAGTGGTTAAATCTTAAAAAAAAACTAATTAAATCTTCAATCAGTTACACTTTGTGATCAATAAATGGTGAAAGGCTCATATGCAATACCTATAACATAAAATTTAAGGAGTAGGGCTCTAGTGCAGAGGGTTTAAAAACTCTATGGGACAATGATGAGGAGCACCGCCTCAGGCTCCGAGCTCCCTGTTGTCTCCTCATTTGAATATCGTTGAGAGTCCATTTGCATCTAGTTTTAACAGTGGTGTATTCAGTGGAGCAGAAGATGACATCTTTATCTGTGGTTGACATACGAGGCTGTTAGCCTGGGGCTAGCGTGTGTCTAGTTAATGAGCAGAGGGATGCTACTGCTGATTAGGAGCAGCAACATAAAACCAAGACTTCCTCTTCTCAAGTGAGAGCAGATTGAGTCTTGAGTCTGCACAGCGATCAGATGGCTTCTCCAGGTGTGAGGGAAATTAACCAGATGTTCTACTACTCAATACTCACTAAACACCAAGTACAGGTTCATATATGAGACAATACAGACAAACAGGCCTCAAGTATCTTTGGCACAAGCCCCCAAAATGAAAAAGATCTCATCGAAAGAAAGGACAAAAACAACAATATGAGCCCAATAAAACCATCTGTAATTGTCTAAGAAATATAAAAACAGTAGAGCTAATTCACAACTGCAAAGCAATACTGTACAGTTTTGGGGTTTTTTGTGCAAAACTAGTCGCCTAATTATAGTATAACAAAAAGAAAAAACTGGTATTTGCTCCGTAGGCATTTTCAGCTTGTATTTGTGTATTTGTACTTGTGTCTGGGTCTAAATAATGTGTCTGGAAAGACTGTGTGTGCACAGCACCTCTCCTCCATTTACAGTACTGGGTAATATTGCTTGCTAAGCGAGTGGTGGCCAGTGTGTTGCCATGACAACCCCCGAGCAGCTGTCAGTGTGGCTAGTGTAAGAATGACAAATGTTTTTTATTAGAGGGGCTTGAAATAGGTGGGATCCTCTTGCCTTCTCCTCGTAGAGATGCATATCTGCTGATCAGAGCAGCGCTTGTGCCAATAACTGTGACCAGGCCTAATTACACACAGGCCTCCTGCCATCAGCACACACATTATTACACACTCTGCCGGAGCTGGCACCAACCACCGTGTGACATTTTCACACAGCGAACAATGTGGTGGCACATATGGTTGTGCTACGCTGGCAGTTACACTTTATTAAAGCCAACCACCATGTTTTCCTCTGTGATTAAGGTTGATTGGAGATGTTCAGCCACATGACTTTGAGTCCAAGGTTACAGTGACATCAGGGACCCAGCTGTCTCCAGGGACCCTCTGCTCTCAGCACTGTACTCAGGGCAGACACGCAGCAGAGCAGAATGATCAGACACACTGCACATTTGCATGTGTCCAAAAAGTTCAGTTTATTTCTCTGCATTTTATCAATAAAAAAAAAAAGAATAATACTCATTTACTACCATAATTGTCAATCAGAGACTAATTCACTTAAAAAAAACAAAACAAAAGAACTGCATGCTTTTATTTTTGGGTTAGCGCTGTTCCAAAACCAAACCCCTACATCTACTCCAAATATTTGTCTTAGCTCTCGTATGTAAATTTGCAACAATCCCATAATTCATATTTGCTCTCAGGAAATGAAAAGAACCTTTGAATACAGTCAGGACGTGTTTTTTTGTTGTTGCTTTAAACATAATTTGCATATTTCGATAATATTGTCAATCTCTAAATGTCAAGAGACGTTAATTTAAAAAAATTCTAATTTGTATGGTCATAATACTCTGCATTTTAACTATTCATATGGCTCATATCTGACCGTGGCCATTGATCAGATCAGAACCCAATGTTTCAGTGTCACAAGAGGTCAAAGTGCGTGTAGCATTATGCTCATATTCTCATTTAATGCTAACTATACCATCATGATTTTAAAGTTACAACATAAACATAAATACAGTTTTTACAACATATTTGAATAAAAATGTATTAGAACATGAACATGTTTTTGGGTTTTCAAGCTGCTTATATATGCAGTATTCACAAAGGTCTCCTCAGTCAGTGTTTCTCTACCTGTTTCACACCGTAAAACAGAGGAAAAGTGGAGAGGTAGCAGCTACCAGTGGAGATCTGTCAGACAGGCAGAGCTGACAGTTTTTTGATAATTGCTTCTGCTTAGCCATGATCTGTATTAGCATATGAAAGTTCTCTCTTTTTCCCCTGACTGGGAGCGCTTAGCCGTAAGCTAATTTGTTAGTCATTTTAGATGACAGAGAGTGGTTGTATCCCTGAGGTGCTCTTTCCCTCTTGATCTTTTCGTTTCTATCTCTCTGTCTCTTCTCCCTCTCCTCTGCTGCGCTCATGTCTCAATTATGTAGAATATTATAAAGAGACAGGCAGCAGTGCTGAGTTCTTAGAGTGTGTGCAGTGTCAGGCAGATGGTGCGCAGTGGGAGCAGGTCAAAGAGCTGCAGTGGGTGTCAGAGAGATCTTTCTTTTTAGTCCTTGTCTCACATTAACCTCCAGCGATGACACAGCAGCACAGGCCTGAAGTTTGTGAAAGCTTTGTAATAACCTCAGAATAAATAAATGTGTGGAGTTATGAGCCATATGAGCAGTGAGGGGCTGCAGTCCTCAGTCTGAGTGAACAAAGAAGCTCCTTGCAGCTCTCTGTGGCTCTAGTTTGTGGGGATTCATTGACTCTATTGAGTTTGATCCACAGAAAGAGACTTGTATTTGCGTCCAAGCAGCTGGGAGGGCCAGTGAGAGGAAGAGCAGCGCGTCGATGCTCCAGCCATCTGGGCTCCACTGAAGCCATACTTTTAGATATACTCTGATACAGCCAGGTGTGGGCTCGGGCCATTCTCACAGCAGGCACTCCCTCACTCGGGGGAACAGTGGCTGCTGTCTCTAGAGCTGAGTTAGTATGCAAAAGGCAGAGCAGCAAGAAGCAGCAAGAAGCAGTGAGAAGCGTAGTGCACCAAGCGATCGTTATTATTGACCAGTGCTGCATGCAGCTGGATGCTGCATAAACACATTCACACTCACACACTGGTACAAAGGGCTTATTACACACAGCCGCCATGTTTGATTTGACTGTGGTAAAACAGCACGATGATGCCCTTGAAGTATATGAACATATTGCACTGTTCTGAAGGGCCTCTGGGTCTGAGCAGAGAGCATATATACCCCAGAGAACAAATACTAAAACCCAAACTACCAGAATATGTCAATAAATATTCATTGGCTGGTAAATAGAAAGTAATGCTTTATTAGAAACATAGATTATTTGGGTTTTTTAGTAAAGTGTTTTTTTTAATAGGTTTTTATGATGTCCTGAGCTGCATTAAATAAACCACCTCTGATACCCATATTTGTGTGTTTCAGCATGCACACAGACGCACTCCCCTCTGCAGAGCCAGGCCTTTTGTCACTCTGACAGCCAGTCTGTTCTAATGAAAGCTCCTCTCATTCAGAAGCCCGTCCTGTCAACCTCTGATGCCTTCCAGGGTGCCCAGCTCCCTGCACAGGCACAGAAAGGTACAGAGAGGTACAGAGAGGCACAGAGAGGCACAGAGAGCCACAGAGAGGCACAGAGAGGCACAGAGAGCCACAGAGAGCCACAGAGAGGCCAATCAAGGAGAAACAACACTTAGAACTGTTTTGATCATATTCTGTATCTAGAATCATTTAATCTGTAATAGACAATTGTTAAACAAGCTATAACTTATCAACACTGTCTCTGTCCACATACAGAACAGTCTCATGTAGAAACCTAGAGCTACCTGGTCCATAGATTTTTGTTGTAACTAGGTCGACACTCCATCCTCACTCTCTCCTCTGTGGATTCCTCCTCCTTGTTCACTGTCCTCCCATTTGTCCATGTCTCACTGAATATCACACCTCCTGTAAACATGTGTGAGTACACCAGTAAACCATTATACTTTTTCTCCGAGCAAATCTTCATGCAAGGTTCATGCAGACTCAAAAATATGTTTTTATTCGTTTGCTCTTGCTTGTATATTTCACGTGAATTGTTCTGTTGACAATGGCTGTGTCTCTGGCTTAATGCAAATTAGTTTAAGGTAAATTAATAGCTTTTAGACCACATTTTTGACTGATATGATGTAATTGCAGTCACAATAATGTATCGATAAGAAGTAGGGCTACTCTGGGCGCCGCCATCCGACATAATCCTCCTTTCGGTTGTATTAGTTAATAGGGCTGCCGACCTCGAGGGAATTGATGCATTGTTGACTTGTTGGTCACTTGAACATTGGACATTTCACACAAATCAATCTACTTTATAGCATATTTTAGCTGAGAGACTTTTGCCTCATTCTCCACTTAAGGGAACATAGTTCTTGCTCAACCGGAAGAGCCATTACAACGGAAGTGCTGATCCATGGCAAAAAGAGGCATAACTGGGCGGGGCAGAATAAGGAACTTGCTCGATCTTTCTGTGGACAAATTAATTTGTCATATTGGCTATTTTTAAGTCAATCCATAATTCAATTAAAAAAAATGCTGGATTCAATTCAGCGACAGCCTATACTTAACCCAGTGTACAACATTGTGTTATTGCTGGATTCTCCTCATCGCAGCGTACCATTTGAGCCCCATTCCATATGGCTTCTACTCCATCACGTCTGGCACATGAAATAACCAGCAGCCCCAGCGTGCACATCACTCCTCATAAACACTGACTGCCTCTCTCCACTTTCCACATGTTCACGCAAATTAGCATAACACTAGCATGATATTAGCACACATCACATGACCTGCGCTCAGCCAAAGCACGCTGTGATCTTCAGCTCTGAGCAGGCAAAAAGAGCACAAGAAAGAAGAGAAAGAAACACTTTCCCCCAGAGAGGCATGGTGGAACGATGAGCTACATGATAACGAGACATGTTCCAGTGCTGCGCAACACACATAGCTTGTCACTGCGCCTCGGAGCTAAACGTTGTTTGGTGACTGCAATCACACAGGGCCCCCGTGTTCCTCTCTTGACTTGCAAATATTTGCTAAGAGAGACTCCAATATTGGATTTTCTCGATTCCCCCTCTTTGAATGCATAAGGTTTTGTTCCAGCGTGATTAGATAAATATGCACTTACACATTGGCTGCTCAATATTGTTTGATTTGGAGAATGCCTTTGGTTGTTTTTGCTAATGAAACGGTGAAAATTGGGAAAATAGAAACAGTGCTGCAACTGATGCAACTATTTCCGATTTAGTCCTGGCTTAGAGAGTTTTGTTCTAGCTCCATTTGTGGTAAAAGTACAACGAAATAACTGGTACAGATAGACCTAGTACTGGAGGAATGTACGATGTTGAGATACTTGTCACTGAGGATTTCTTATGGTGAGTGTCTGTTCTTTTGCAGTGTCCCGGTTTCTCATCACATCTACGGGCGCCCTGTACATTCTGGATGTACAGATGGAGGATGGCCTATACAACTACAGGTGTATGACCCGCCATCGATACACAGGAGAAACCAGACAGAGCAATAGCGCCCGCCTCATCGTCTCAGGTAATATTGTTTTTACAGGATCTTTGCGTTATAATCATGATCAACTGTTCTTTAAAGCTACTGTTAAGCTTTGATCTTCACCACATGTCGTTATTATGAGTGTGGACAGAAGAACATATGGAAATAAAGTGCTGCTTCCTGAAACAGACAGTCTGAATCAAATGGAATGTGACAGGACAGAGCCATGAACAAAAAACGGAATGACATGTGATAAAGGTCATTACAACTGTGCCAACAGTGTCTGGGGGATGGGTTTCAGAATAAAAAACATCACCCATTTGTGCACAAACGCAAAGCAATGATCAACTATAAATGTTACTCATATAAGAGGTTTGATTTGTCTTTTGTAAGTCTAAACAATGACCAATTACATAATTAAATTGATCTTAATTTAGTCATGATTCAAACAATTTAGTCGTCCGCCTCCAAAAACTACTTTGTTTGTTTCATGATTTAAAATAGAATACTAATAACTACAATTAATAAGGACTTATGTTGAGGAACTATTTGCAAATCCTGTCTATGACCTTCATCATGATTTTATAATACACCCTAGATGCATATGGTGGCATCGGGACATTGCAGTGAAAAATAATCCACTAGTACACTTCCTAGTTGACGTCACGATTCCAGATAAACCAATCTGAGTAGATTGTTGAAAAAGATTCAGTTGTAGTCATCTGAACTCTGTTTTAGAAAAATAAAACGTTTCGACTCTCATGCAAGAGTCATTCTCAATCAGTGAAATAAGTCTGAGAACTCAGGTATATGTCCTACTCTGTGAAAGCCCTGCCCACAGGACAGGAACCCTGATAATGGGCCATCGAAACCAAATGGGATGGGCCTATTGTTCACTGACTTGGCTCCCTCTTTCCTGAGTACCTTAATTAGCATCAGAATGCCTCGGGCGTCTCCAGGGTTTCAGCAAACCATTGTAAACAACCGGTAGGTTGAATCTTAACAAAGATAGCCTCCTTAACTCCTCTTTCAAACCTCTTTTTTCCCTGCTCAGAATCTCCACCTCACTGTCTTCAATAGAGTGGTTTGTGGCTTTAAGATGAAGATGCACAGCGCTCTGGGGTCCTGAACTCGCATGTCTTCTGTGCTGATAAAGCCTCTTGTGCAGTGGCTGTTCAGTCTCCACTATGTAACGCTCTTTACACCTTTCTTTACTGCATTGGATAGAGTACACTACATTGCTCTGTTTTTGTGTTGGCATCTTGTCCTTGAAATAAACAGGGACATCGTGTTGTCTAAAAATTGTTTGCAATTTTTCTGAGAGTCCCGAGACATAAGGGACAATCTGAGTAGAGACTAAAACTGTCCGGGTGAACAAAGATTCCGGGTGTTTCCACATCTTTAAAACTCGTAGTAGTCTTTTTTAAAACAAATTTATTCAGCCAATCACAGTCACAGAACCCCATCTTCGTCTG
Organism: Chaenogobius annularis; assembly: GCA_015082035.1. NCBI lineage: Eukaryota > Metazoa > Chordata > Actinopteri > Gobiiformes > Gobiidae > Chaenogobius > Chaenogobius annularis. The sequence goes on from BJKM01000530.1 coordinate 327,694, forward strand.
TTTGGACAGTTTTGGTTACTACTCCGACATATGAATGTTTAACCCAGGAATGATACGTGAAAAACTATAGAATGTTACGGATAGTTAGAAATTGAAATGGAGGATGTGTGTTGGAAGACACACCTGTATGTGCTGCACACATTGGAAATCCGCCCACATGGGTCTAGATGCAACTTATCTTCTGTTTACAACAGTCTCCTTAAACCTTGCTCAAAGCAGAAATCAAGCAAGTCAAAAGGAATTTTATTTTTAACACCAGTGAGGGAGAGACTACCAGGGAACAATAAGTAGAATGACCCAAAAATAGTCTAGCAAGTGAACAGATTTTAGGACTAAGTTCAGTGCTGGACTAATCTTACTCCTCTCCCCTGAAGGCCATTTAAATTATAGTTCCTCAAATCAGTACCTTCAGATTGAAAATGTTGTGATTTCTAAAACATTGTCCGGATGACTTCCTTTGTAATTTATTTGGGGAGATTGGACAAACTACCACAATGTTCAGTCCCATATGGTAAATACACATTTCTTAGATGTCCAGTGCCTTCTGCCTCTCTTTTCAACTCTAACACCTCATTTATCTAATTAATACTATATTAATACTTAATTAGTAATTGCTGTTTCCCAAAATGATGTTGCCCTTTTTAACAGCAATGTTTCTTTCATTTATTATAAATGTTGGCACAAATAAAATGACTGCAATTCAAGTCTGTGCATATCCTCAACAGACCCTACCAACTCAGCGCCGCACATCCTGGACAGCTTTGAGCGCCGTGAGGTTATGGCGTCCCACCGAGTGGAGCTGCCCTGCAAAGCCTCTGGCCATCCTGCGCCCAAGTACCGCTGGCTGAAGGACAACCGGCCGCTGGAGCCCGACACACGCTTCAGACAGAGTGTCACTGGGTTGCTAATAGAGCGAGCCCAACCCACTGACACCGGGACCTACGTGTGTGAGGTGTGGAACGGATATGGGAACGCTGAGGTGGTGGGGCGGCTGCTTGTCAAAGGTTAGTGCTAAGTTAGGAGATAAACTCTAAAACAGCGTCAGGACTGTACATAAAATAACACATAATAACATATCCTTATTATACTGTGATGTCTTGTTCCAGAGCCGCTGAATGTGCAGGTGAGTCCGCAGAAGGTGAGAGGCAGCGTGGGTAGCCAGGTGTCCCTGTCCTGCAGAGTGACTGGTTCCGAGGAGTACCAGTTGTCATGGTACCGAAACGGAGAGCTCATCTATCCTAGCAACAGTGTGCACATGACCGGCCAGAACAGGGAGAACCTGGTGATGGCGGGCATGGCCAAGAGCGACGGAGGAGCCTACCAGTGCTTTGCAAGACACGGGAAAATGTCTGCCCAAGATTTTGTTCAAGTCATCCTGGAAGGTCAGCTCCAAAACCTTTCCTATAATGTAGAAATGCACATTTTCCAATCAATTAACTAGTTGCTCTATTAAACGATTATTGAATAATTGTCAATCATCATATAAACAAGCATTTTGTTTTGTTTTTCTTCCAAAACGTGGTATAATTAACTCAAGACAAGTGCTTGTTTAATTCATGTTTATTTGGCAATGATTACGTTTAAACACTTATTGGCACTTATTACTTAAATATAAAAATTGTTTATGTAAAGGGCAGATCTCAAGAGATTGTAGTCTTCCTTATGACTAAACATTATAATTGAATGCGGTTCAAATATTGATAAGTACTGTATGTCTTGGTCTCAGATGGAACCCCTAAGATCCTGGCCTCATTCAGCGAGAAGGTCTACAACATCAATGAGTTTGTCTCACTGTCATGCACTGTGAAGGGGACGCCTGAGCCCAGAGTGACGTGGATGCTGGACGACGAGCCTGTGATCCGAGACAGCCGCCATCGCATCTCCTACTACACCAACACAGAGGGCCACGTGGTCAGCCACCTCAACATCAGCCAAACACAGGTCCCGGACGGAGGGGTGTACCGCTGCATATGTAACAACTCCGCCGGGACCGTTTCCTACCAGGCGCGAATAAACGTAAGAGGTGCTTGTCAGATCAACTTTTCCGCCACACCATCACATATACATAAAGGCATGTCTTGATTTTGTTTGGTCCAAAGTCGATGTCAACTTGGTGCCAGTAGCAATCGTAAAGTGTCTTATAAACCACCACTTGCATAATGCGGCCTCCTACTAAGACATAACAAAACAAATGTACTACTACCTAAGATTTAAGGGTGTTTTTACTCTTGTCATCTTTGAAATAATTGGTAAATTAAAAAGGCTAAGTTTATATTACAAATTTTAAGTTAAGGGTCAATGCGTCAATAATTGGTGAGCCTTCTTGTAGGGCTGCAAGATATGTCGCAATCAAATCGAAATTGATTTTAATGAAAAGTCTCAAGTAGCAAATCGCAACAACTGCATTTACTTGAATAACAACATTTCTTCTACAAACAACAAAATGTCCTTTGATGAACAAGAAACCCTTTAGACCTCCACAAACATGTTCTGAAATGTATGCAAGGTTTAGGAGTTCATATTTCCATCTCCTCTCCAATGTCCATGCCCCTGGACGTGTTGAACAGAATCCTACTATTAAAACACAAATTGCCAATCTAATCGCAATCGCAATGCTTATCAGAAAAATTGAAATGAGATATTTTTCCAGAATTATTCAGCTTAATTTCTCCCAAGTTTCATTCATAGTAATCAGACTTTTTGGTCCTGAAAATGAATGAATTAAACATGATTAAATAAAGTATGGAATGGAAACAACAGTCATTTTAGCAGCATAGGGAAATCAGTGAGTCTCATACCATACAGATACAGTGTGGATCCTGTGCAGTGATTATTCTAATTTGATTGTGTTCATTCTTGCATGTTGTAAGGCTAAATAGGCTGATCCTGTAGCCCTTAAGCACGGGTCCATGGATGTCAAATGCAGCCAAGCAATGAAGATAAATCTCCACAGGTGCCATAGCCGAGAAAGTGTAATGACTGTTTCTCACATCATTGGCTCCCTAATCGTGCTAAAGAGGGTAGCAACCCAGGATACGTGCTCAAAGTACACTACAGAGCCTGGTTGAGCGGCAGATGTTAAAATGCAATCGTCACTTTCCCAGATAGGCCTAGAGCTATGGAAGCCGATTGGTTCTCCTGCTAGTTTTGTGTGTGCAAGAGGCACCAACGTGAGTAATGGTTTTGGCAATAGGTTCATGAGTGGAGAAGGGGAACATTCCACTCTAATAGCACGTCAAATAATCTTCACTTCTGAAAAGTGACTATGTGACATTTCAGACTTCTACATGTGTCACTCAGAGTCTACATTTTTCAAGTAATTACATCTAAGTACAGGGCTGTAAGCAGGGTTAGTGGGTAGGATACCTCAAACATGCATAAATCCATCAAAAATATAACTTTGATGAAACAAATGATGGGAAAACACCGTTGTAAGAAGGTTAAAAGCTCAGAAAAGTTCATTTTGCTTAATATGTCCTCTATTCTAAAACATCTACGATTATTCCAAATCCAAGAAATGTTGGACGCATACTGATTATTACCAAAATGAATCAAGACATGTAAGCACACAGTACAGAATGGTTTGTAACCCGAGCCTCAAATTCAATGTAAGAGAGTTGTTCTTTCAATGTGTTCCTCAAGGGCCTGCCAGCATCAGACCAATGAAAAATCTCACTGCCATTGCTGGTCGGGATATGTACATCCACTGCCGGGTCATTGGATACCCATACTATTCTATAAAGTGGTACAAGGACTCCAATTTGTTGCCATATAACCACCGCCAACGGGCCTTTGAAAACAACGGCACGCTGAAGCTGTTTGATGTGCAGAAGGACGTGGATGAAGGAGAATATACGTGTAACGTTCTGGTCCAACCTCAGCTGTCCACGCACCAGAGTGTCTATGTAACTGTGAAAGGTAAATGAAAGTCTCAACACAATCCTCACTAAAACATTTATTAAATTGGTTTGATGGAATCTACTGTGTGTTCAGTTCATTTAGAAAAGTGAATAGTAACTATGGATATAAGTAAAGTGCTTTTTTCTCAATTGTAATTATATATAAAGGTTACAATGATATGGACTCATGTGCTGAACATGAAGATACGTCAAAATTAGAACCCTCTTTATGTTTGACAAGAATGCTAATAATATAATTCAAGCCATATAAGTGTTATAGTTAAGTGTTTCATTTAAAATCCCTGTCTGCTCCATTTGCACCTATAAACATTTAACGACACATTCGCAGATTGCGATTTAAAACAACCTAATTTAGTTTAGTTAGTTTAATTAATAAAAACATTTTGAAAAGACAGTCACAAGTTCTATTAACAGTTATTTTGTTCTTGTTTAAAAAGGACCCAGTTTGTCTCTCCCTTCCGTTCTCCAGGTAAAACATTTATAGCTAAGCAAATGTACTGATACTCACATTAGTGTAGGAGGGGCTTAATTTAGTCATACTATTCAATCTAATTTTGTTTTTTTAATGCAGCTAATGAATATGATTTAAAACATACGATATAACAAACATGTAATATGTTTTACTCAATATTTTTAGACTGGTACCATAAATCCTCCACTGACTCTATGCGCTGGTGCTCCATCACTTGACGCGCGTTTATAGATATTGGACATTTAAATGATGCCACGTCATACATATGTCTACTCTAAAGAGCACAGAAAGGTGTAAAGAACTGCTTGTATCTGGGCCTGTAAAGCCTCCACATCACTGATAGCACTGCAGCGTCTCCATCACACGGCCAGTTTATCTGAGGCTCATCTGAATACACCACACTGAGAGCAGAGCCAGACGATGATAACCTTAGATGGCTCTCTCAATGACGTTGCATAATTTGAAGTGTTGGCTGGGCAGGCCCCCTCCTCTCGTTCACAGGTCTTGGAGTGCTAACGAGTGTGCGAGAGGGAAATCACGCAGCGTAGACAAAGCTGCAGCGCCATTCCACCTCGGCTAATTTGCCTGCCGGCTGCTTAGCATTCCAGCGCTGCCGAGAGGGAATCCCCAGGAGCATATTATGCGTATTTTGTTGTGAATTAAATAAGCACTGAAGTGCCGCTTTATCCAATGTTATTTTAAATCATTAATTTTCTGAAGCATCTGGTTCTCACAGTGGCTAAAGAGTCCCAAGAGAATGACAAGCATGTTTTATGTGTTACTCTGAGGACAAGTTGATTCTCAGAGTGTGGCATGATAATTATGCAGAATCCCAACAATAGTTGTTTGATTTTGCAATATACTGAAATAAATTTAGAATGTGCTGAATAAGCAAAAATTGAATGATTCTCAATAAGCAATGTGTGCCACTGCTGGTGTGCAAGCTCCAAAAGCACCACGCTAGTTCTTGTTTTCTTAATTTAGAATCTATTTTTTTCACAGTTGTACAAGTCTTGGTTAGAACTCCAGTGGCAATGGTTTTAGCTACAACAAGCTGCAACAAGTTAATTGGTTAATCTCCAGTAAACGATTATTGAAATAATTCTCAACTAATTTAGTAATGGAATAATCGTTCACTGGTCAATACACAGGTTCCAAAGCAAGCCATGAGCTGAGAAAAGTCGTTTTATGACTCAAATTGAGCTACAATTGTATAAAAATGACACAAAAAATGTGTAAATGTAGCGTATTTGATGAAAACACTCCTTCATCCATAAATGTGCTCCAGGATCCTCAAACGGCTTCACTTCAACTTCATCTGAGTCAGATTTTGTAAAAATCATTTCATTTGTAGCTTTTGCATTCTAAACAACTAAACGATTAATCGAAAAAATAATCGCTCGTCTAATCAATTACCAAAATGATCGTTAGTTGCAGCCCTGGTCTTTGCCCTAATTTAGACCTGGACTTGGTTTACATCTGGTGTTAACTCTGAAAGACAAATCCTTTTTTAGGGGGTAGAGAAAAGTGAGAGCCACTGCTTTAGTTTTCATTTTTAATGTAATAATTATTTGATCATTGGTGATCAATCTGAATTTAAACACCACATCTTGAGAACCCAGTACATGATTACCCAATACATAACATTACAAAGCTGTTGATCCTGAATAATTAGTATCTTGTTAGTTGATAAAAGTACAAAGCACATTAATATAGATTTATAAAATTGCTGTGGCGTTATTTACTTCTCCCTAATTAAAAAAACAACATCATAAAATCCAAAATAGCACTTCTAAGATAATAAAGCATTCTTTCCCTGCAGTGCCCCCTACCATTCATCCATTTGAGTTCCCGCGCTTCTCCATCGGCCAGCGTGTCTTCATCCCCTGTGTGGTCATGTCCGGAGACCAGCCCGTCTTCATCACCTGGCAGAAGGACGGCCGCCCGATCCCAGCCAGCCTCGGAGTCACTATAGACAACATAGACTTCACCAGCTCCCTGCGCATATCCAATCTGACCCTCATGCACAACGGCAACTACACATGCATCGCACGAAACCAGGCCGCTGCAGTGGAGCACCAGAGCCAGCTCATAGTCCGAGGTCAGAACCTTACCAAAAGGCTTTTATTATTATTATTATTTAATCATTACTTGAATTGAACTGTGTTTCCTCTTTTCAGTTCCGCCTAAATTTGTTGTGCAACCGAAAGACCAAGATGGCATCTATGGGAAGTCAGTTATATTGAATTGTTCTGCTGAGGGATATCCAGTTCCTACCATCCAATGGGAGTATTCAAAAGGTGGGTTTAAAATAAACGTGTGTGAAAATGTAGTATACTGTTTGGGCAAAGAAAATATGTATATAGTTTTGCAGTAACAATTAGTACAATGTTTTGGCATTCAAGTTCAGTCAGACTGCAGCAAAATAAGTTCTGCCCTCAGGACGCTTCAGGGCAATCACACAGAAAACAAATAGCTTGCAGCACCTTTAATTGATACAACAAACAAACAATTAAAACCAATGTAATGTGCTACTGAACAATCATAATTAGCTTTTTGTGGAATTGTTTGCTGCATGGACTTTATGGTTCCACATGCACTTTCACCTATTTAATACATTTCTGAATTTCAATGAACTTTAAACTATGAACTATGTTTTGATGAGCTGAACCAGATGGGCTCTTTTTTGTAATTATCTAATTGATTTCTTGTAATGAATGAACGTGTTGTATATGCAAATCTCCCTTTGGGGACAAAAAGTTCAGTGTTCAAACATATTCATCTAGCTGAAAAAGATGTTCTAAATCTGTGACTATCTTGTCTTCCTTTATAAAGAAAAGCATGACTGAATTTGAATTCAAAACGCTGCAAATTTCCCTCAGATGAGAACCTTTGTGTTATGGCGGTATATGTATTTCTTCTTCTTGTTCGTACAAATACTTCAAGTTTGTTTTGCCAGTTTAGTACATGACATTCTTACAAATCCTCATTAATTTTACCTTTCCTGTCTATTGTGGCAGAAAACATTTCCCTGTGTTGTTGGCTGCTCTGATTTTCACTGACTTTTGCGTTTCTCTAGTTTGACACACATGCTGAATTAGAAGAACCGTTTTGTCCTTAGGCAAGCACATCCTTTGCAGAAGATGATGTGTTTTTGAATGCTAACAAAACAAACCAAATGTCCACAGCCTTAAGGCAGAATGCATAAAACACCCACCTCAAGTCCAAATAAGAGCTTATGAAAACACCATTTATATCTCGGTGGAAGCGGCAGCAAAGGGCAAGATTATGTAACAAGTCTATGTATGTATGTATTAGCACAACAAACAACACTATTTTTCCAATAACATCAGTAGAGAGAGAGATTTGCTTGTTCTACCCAATACACAATTATTTGAAAACTTGCTACACATTTTTCTGGTGATAAACAGTGTTCTTTTGGTATTACGCAGCAGTCTTAGCGGTTTTCATGTGACGTTATCATGTTTCAGTCTTTTGTTTTAGACTTGAGCTCGAATCCCTGACCAGTGTTATACTGTCTCTGCCTGTCTTACCTTTTCTGACCGTGTGTTGTAAACGTGCTCTGTTGGCCGTGGCAGGTGCGGGCGTTCCTCAGTTCAAACCCATCCCGCTGAACCCTGGATCCCGTATCGAGGTTCTGATCAACGGTTCTCTGCTCATCAAACACGTTCTGGAGGAGGACAGCGGCTTCTACCTGTGCAGAGTTAGCAACGATGTGGGCGCAGACGTCAGCAAGTCCATGTACCTCAATGTCAAAAGTAAGTCTCGTTTTGGGGCAGAACCGCTGCGTAGTCGTGCTTTCGGCTGCTGCTTTGACAAATTTTACATAATATATGGATTTGTTGAACATTAAAACCACAAAAAAGCAATTTGTGGAGGTTTTATGTGCTCCGTGCCTCAATAAATTCCACAAAAAGATACACAGAAGCAGAAGCCAGCAGCATCACATCTCCTGAAGAAAGTACATCATTTATACTCTATGTAGCCAAGGACTTAGCTCCCCTCCATTAGGCCTTGAATACTGCATGCAGACAGGGGCTGCCATGTGGAAAAGATGGCTTTGAGATGAGTGGGGAGGAGGAAGGGCTTAACCATGACTCCCCTCTCTTATTTTCTATTGAACAAAATGTATTCTACTTTTTTTTTGTAGCAGTCGATCTCTCTATTGTCTGTGATGCTCATAAGATGCTGAAGCAATCTTAAGGTCTAACTGCTGTTGTTTACGAGAATGATGTAAACACGTAACATCATTTTTTGTTTTTGTTGAATTGTACTTTTGCATTTAGTGTGATTGAACTTCAACCTCAAACATGACATTTATGGGGATATTTTAGCGTATACTGGATGTTTTTCCTTTTGATATTCCCTGGATATTGTTCGGGGTGGGTCATTTTTTTGAGTATCCCGACAACGATAGTCAAGACGTCAGTCCAACAAAAATGTTTTAAAACATGTCTTTAAAGTTAGACATAGTATTAGTTGAGGTTTAATTATCAGACAAATGTGAAATGCCTGTAAAATCAATCACAAGCGTGCGGAAAGATCACATTATACCCTTATTTGAAAGTTGACAACAAATATATTCATGTTTATTTTTAAGCCCTTATGTTTAGGGCCTATTTTTCCTAAAAGGCCTGACTAAAATGAGCCCCAATTCCTGAGCCCTTTGGAGTACAAACAATAAGCTGGACTCTGTAGTTTTGTGTTCTGATTTACTGATACATGAATAGTAAAGCTGGGGTCTGGAGGATGGTCTGCATGACACTAGTTTGAGCTTCTGTTTGATTTTGACAATTCCTTTTTAAAAGCTGAAGGTCAATTCACTAAAAATTCGATTTAGAGACGGAATCTATATAAAAGTCCAATTGTTTTGTGTGTGTGTGTGTGTGTGTTTGTGTGTGTGTGCGTGTGTGTTTGTGTGTGTGTGCGTGTGTTTTATTTGTAGGTTTGGAGAACAAATTCTTGCCAGAATGATTGCTTTGACTGGAAATAATTCAATTCAATTCAATTCAATTTATTTTTGTAACGCCCAAAATCCCAACAGTAGTTGCCTCGAGGGGCTACAGTGGAAAACAAAATAAAAAAAAATGTTCATAGGGACTTAAAAATGTCCCAGCGTCCTGTGTCCTTAGACAGATGTCCCAAGCGTGTTACAGCTTTAAAGTACAACATATCAAGCAGCTTGAGAGTTCCTTTTTATCAGATAGTGGATAAAATGGAAAAAATAAAGAAAAAGTTCAACGTCCCACCGGAGGAACATCCTCCTCCTAAGTTAATCAACTCTTTTTGTAGCATTTTTAACAAAAACATTTGTACTCAATATTAAAAACAGCATTCACAATATTTTTCGATATATTGCCCTCCTATAAATATTGTATGAATATCAGAATAAAAGGAAAAATATATATGAATTTTTTTCAATATCGCCCACCCTTCGTCATATAGGTTCTCCACATATTCTGATAAATTTAATCTTTTTCTCCAATACTGTGGCTTTTATGGGGCACTTAATAAACCATGACCCTAATGCATGATTTAACCATACCTTTTGTCACAGAAAGTTGCTAAAAGGACCATCGCTTTTGAGTCTGATCTAACCTATGTCTGCCTTGATTTTATCTCCTGTTGTCTATCTGGCCCCACCAGTCAGTGTGCGTATGTAGGGAACAGTAGACGTGTTTCTGTGATGGCGGCCGGCCCACTGTGGCTGCTGGGTGCTCTCTCTCATCAGCTGCTGTTGGATGAGGCTTACGCCCCTGTGGCTCTTATCAAGCCAAAGCAGAGTGTCCCCCGCTGAGCATTTCACTGTCTGCCAGACTCGGAAAATCTGCTGCCACTGCTTCAGTCTGCCCCCAACTCTCTCATATTAGACCCAACGCCCAGCTGAAGATAATCACTCAGCTCAATATGCATTCAAAGCTGCATACCTTCTATCATTAAAGTTGGTCGAAGCGTTTTTGGGTAGTACTGGAAAGTAAATTATAAGATTTTTTCTTTCATATTTTATATGCAGCGTCCCAAATTTCAGGACAGATTTGCCTCTTCTTTATCTCAATAAATCAATGGAACACAATACCAACAGAGATTATTACATGTACTATATTTAAAACATTGCACGCCTGACTGAAACGGATGGTGTTGTTTTAGTAGTGCTTGATCTAAGAATGGGATTATTTGTTTGTATTGATATTAAATGAAATACATAAGGGAAATATGTATAATGTCAAGGTCAAATTTCCATCTACATTTAGATTCAGTTATTCTAGATTATAACATCAACCTTCCCAGGGTCTACAGGTGGACATTAGCATATTTTGCTATTACCTGGTATAAGGAATCTTTCCTCTTTTGGTCAGTGTAACATTGTCCCTGTACAATGCCATATTCCTTACATAAATTATAAAATGAACCTAATAATAACAAACGACATGTGCTTAAATATTATTCAGTACCAGCAGAAACATATTATTTTTTGTAGGTAGTACTAGACAAAGGTACAAGCTAAACAGTAAACACATTTTGCAAAAAACCACATTATGCAAAAAAGTAATCTTAACTGCGGTACCTCTCTAATGTGTTATTGTGTATTCGCGACACAGTAGACATTTTTGGCAAACATTTCTCATCTTTTACTTATTTCGTGTAGTTTTAGTTATGTGCAGCCTGGTAATACGCTTTTCTGTGTGATGTTCTGTTTTCTCTGCGTCGTTTCATGTTGTTTATAGCGACCAGCCAACTCCACTTGAGCGGTGGCAGCTACTTAAGAGGCTTAGGAGCCAATTAGGGAGGCACACAAGCTGACGCACGCCGGCGCTCTCACGCGATAGATAGTGCGATCTTCATTGCGGGTTATTGGCTGTCCGTGTGAGGTCGGGAGTGTCCGCAAACACACAAATCAACAGGCCTAATCAGAAAACCCAGATGTACAGCGCTGGGGATGTATTGTCAGTCACAGGTGCGCAAACAGATATATACAGGCATATGCACACAAAAGCAATTTAATGCGAGGACATTATAGTGCAGCCATGGCTAAAGGAATAATGGGACATCCGGCTAATGCACTCGTTCAAATAGAGTCTTGCTATTGTCCCCCCGAAATGAAGTCTGCCTATTGTGAGGAGCTAGTTCTGAGCGCTCATTGTTCTGACTGACTGTGTGTACTGTAGGCTAATGTCTCAGCAATAAAGTTGAGATTCATCACGGTCATTGGACACCCTTCTGCTTCATAGTCGCAGGGTTAGATCAGAAAGCCTCTTCTACGTACACTGTTGAAACTTAATTGGATTCATTAAAAATAGAATGTATGTGATTTACTTTCGAGCACTGTACGGTATTTATTGTACAGTTATTGTATTCACTGACTTTATTTACAGTCCACTTTAGTTATTAGTTCCTTGTAGACCCATTCAAAGTTTGCAAACAAATACTTTCTAAATTACGGAAGTGTAACATGTGATTCCAATGGAGAAACTGAGATTAAGTCCAGAATATCACAATTGATGCAAAATTGATACAAATTCAGATTCAGATTCTGAATGAGTGATATCTGGTTTAAAGACATTTTACATTATTTCTTTTTTTTAATAGGTGATTATGATAGGATATTATTATGATTATTATGACGACACATTTTTGATGAAAGTAAAATTGTGGTTTTTAGATTTTACTGAACAAATATGAAATATTCACCCCACAATAGTTCTTTTTCATTTTATCTAAAGAAATATTACATACTTTACCACAAATATACATTTTATGAGTCTCAAGTACAGTTTTGGGGGACTAGGAAACAGTATTTTCTCCATCCTTTGTAATGGAAAAGCTAAGTAACTGATGTTTCTACACTGGAATTGGAAAATGTTGCAGACATTTAGTATTACACCTAATGTATGTATGTATGTATGTATGTATGAATGTACGCACATTTTAAAACTATATTATGTTCTATTTAATTCGCCTCCATTCCGAAATTTGGACCACTCGGATGACAGAGCATTTTAAAGGGTCTACAGCTGCAGTTTCCATGAACCTATTTTAATATCTTGCGTTAGTGTTTATTTTCTTATTTGTACATGTTTAACTGTAAGCACATTATTGATTTGATTTTTAGCTAAGCATCGTCGAGTCTCAAAACAGATACAATTGGGTGAATTCATTACTGATGCACAGTGGATGCTATCAGAGTCAGTCAACAGCCACTCAGCGTTTATCACTGCCAATTAGGGCCAATCAAGCCTATTAGACATCATCATAGAGATGGGCCCGAGCATAATGAGGCTTCACTAAAGACAACACTAAATGATCCTGTGGTCACCAAGTGCTCGTCCAATTCATGGGTTTCAGGCAAATGATTCCTTCCCGGTTTGAAGGATTTTGTGTGGACCTTTCCCCATTCAAAGGATATCATATTTTGATTTGAATTGTGCTACTGCTCCGACATCATAGGATCGTTGCTTTGTCAAATCCTTCAAATCAGGAAGGAATCCTTATTTCTGAAACCCATGAATAGTTTAAACTTGAGCTGGAGTCAGAATGCTATGGTAGAATTCACAATTTAACTGTCAGATTGCCGATTTGTTAACCCGGTTTAAGGTTCATAGCTCTGTAATTACTTGCTCTGTAATTACTTGACCTATTCACATGAAACAAAAACTGGCACGATGGTTCAATGTCTTCTCTATAAGCATTTATAAGCAAACTTTTTCACAGTGGCTTCAGAAAGCGGTGCTATTATTCAACTGCAAATAGGACACATTTGTGAAGCCAATCTATAACAAATAACGATAACATGCAACATTTATGCAGTTCTATTTTTGGATATGTGTTTCAAAACAGTAAATCCTCCACAGCGTTACATAGCCCCCTGCCCACCATCTGAGATTATGACATCGCCAAAGTCTAGAATGTGAACGCAACCTATAGGCTCTGGTTCAAGAAATACACAAACTAGACGTCCACAAATGTTGAATCTTGTCATTATTTGTTATAAATTAGCTCTACAAACTTGTCATATTAGTTTCATTTCTTGAAGTCCTTTTAACTGACAGCAATCTTGCCTTTGGAGTGTAATAATGTCATAATTTCATGTGGGTAGATCCAGTAATTACAGATAGATGAACCATTCACCAGGTCAACAAATCTGCAATCCGTCAGTGAAAATTCTACCATACAATGCTGACCTGCTCCAGCTCAGTTTTAAACTATAGAGATTTTAGAATGTTGTGGTGTCACGGGAACACAACCTACCTGGACAAGAGCTAGCATTTCCTCAGCTACATATTTGTTTCATCCTCATCTTCATCTCCAACCTCGACCCTCAACCCAAGATGACTTCTGTGGCCTAGTCCGACATTCTACTATCATGCTCCATGTCTAAGCCAATTGTGCAGCTAAGAGAATTATTTCAGTACATTGCAGGCAGCCAGTGAACCAGTCATCTTTGTGCATTTGGCACAATACCCCCTCCTCGGCCCCCCTCGCTCTGGCTGCGTCGACTCCCCAGCACCCACTTACAGTATGGCTCCGGGGCAGGGGCGATGTACTCGGCTCGGCTCAGCTCCTGCCGTTCCAACCCTCGCTTCCAAGTCCAGCCCTCTGGCCCCGACTCCGCCAGCCGTGACACACTGCCGCGGCTAAACATAGACGCAAATCAAAATAATGTGCATAACCAAGCCAAATGACTTTATATTTACATGACTTAATAATGCGTACTTGTGAAAGGAGTTAATTTATGGAAAAATCTTGGCAAAGAAATCAAAGAAGCAAGAACAATAATGGCATTTAGGTATAATAAATAAGGACAGATATCAATTTGCAATATATTATTGTATGTTATTCAAATGCAAGTGTATAGTGTTAATGTAACTATCAGTGTTGAGTATAAGTTAAAAAAGGGGCAGGTAACATAAGGTTGCTCCTCTTTCTGCTACTTTTTACTATTTGTTATATGCTTAACTGATGTTTTCCAAAATTGTGCATGCTTGAACATAAAGAACTATTATCAAATCAAAATAATGCTGATGTTTTAAATCAAGGACCAAAATATAATGCAAATAACACAATTTAGTTCTATTTTTCTAGTTTTAATTAGAGCTAAATTGGGGAAATGCAGTGCAACCAAAGCAGCGTCCTCAGACCCGCAGCTATAAATCAAACAAATTAGGTCAGGCTATTTTGAAGAAAAGCCTAATAATGTTTCACACTATACAAAAGAGTCATTTTGATAATATAGCAAAAAGCTAATGCTCTCATCTCTCTTTCTTTTTGAATGGGCCTACGTCAAGGTGGCCATTCTCTAATATTACCCTCTGTAATTACCTATTCACTGTACTTCCCACATCAGTACCATCCAGGATAAAGACATCACAAACCTTTCTCTACACTATCTTTTTATTTGGCTCTGCATTGCGACATTCGGGGCCTGATTGTGTAATCATCATACTCCACTGAAAATCAATGGCAGGTCCATGTTCTATTCCTGGCTTCTAGAAATGGCCCTTTTTTCTAAGAGTAAAGACACAAGAGAGGGAGGAAGGAGAGCAAGCGAGGGGAGGAGAGATGAGTGTCCGATGCCGGTTGGCATGGTAACCTGGCCAGGTGAAAGGGAGCCTGGGAGAGGAGGGAGGGGCCGCTGGGCTTTTGTCTCACAGGAGTAGCCTATCAGCAGCCAGCCGATCCCCGACAATCCCCTGCAGGCTTAAGCGTATCATCACTGCCCTCTGGGTTGCTGTGGAGGAACAGGGCTCTACTCGAAATGCACATAAAAGACACTTTGTGCTTCTGGAGCTGTCCAAATATGTCAACCTATTGGACAGAATTATTTCACGTGCTGTCAGAAGTAGGGATAGGACAATAAACAATAACATTGTTTTTATTGCAATAAAATGTAGACAATAATCGTTCATGCTACATTTTGTATAATTGTATAATCACCAACAATGGTAATCGCCATTTTATCATCAGATTTTGTAGAAAAAAGTTCCATGATGTTCTCTCCTAGATTGCTGTAGTTTCTGCAGTTGAAAGTGTTTACTTGTAACAAAGTCTATAATAAGTAGGGCTGTCCCAATACGATATGATCACCATACATATAGTGCCTGATACAATATGAATTCAAATTTCAATATATTGGTTTTCAATATTATTAAGTATTGTGATAAATACTTAATACAAAACACGTAGTTTTATGGTTAAAGATGGTTAAGCACTGCAATACTTTGGCGTGAATTAATTCAAATAGATTCACAGATGAAACTAACTGTAAATTAGTGTGACATTTGTAAAAGTGCAAATGCATAATAATTGCTGTGGTTGTAATACAAACTTTCTTCCCTTTTGAAATCATTCAGCACCAAAGCTGCTATTAACAATTCTGTTTTTGAGCTTGGTCTTAGTAGCTTAGTTAGGAAATATATATGCACATGAAACAAAACCACATGAAAGTAAAATTTACAAATACTTGATCATGCACTTTATTAATGTACAATATGTCATTAAAGTATTGTGACGCAAGGCTTCTGATATGATATTACAACAAAACCGTGGGACAATATCCTGGCAAATGATAATAATACCATTTTCATAGAGTAATACTAGACCAAACGCACAACAAATAGTACAATAAATAAGTAAATGATATGCTCTTAAAACCTCATCTTCCTCTTATTGCATATTCTTACTCAAATAATGAAATAACAGCGTAATGCCACACCAAACAACCACAGATCAATGCTGAGTCTGAGTACAGATGATTGTGCTGTTGTTGGAGACTTACAGTGACTAATGTGAGGTGTAATCGGAGCTGTTCTGGGGTTCAGCTGTGTTTGCTGCTGGGAGCGTCACTGTTGTTAAAACGGCTAAATTAGATACCAGGGGAGCTCCTCTCTAATGAGCTCTCCTTCCCTCCAACACTCCCTAGTCCTCCATATTGTCTCTCATTTTACTTTCACCAAGCCGGCACTTGTGTACTCCGGTATCCATAATTCCGCTGAATATTAAAGAAATACATCAATACAACAATTACAGAGCCACAGAGCGTGCCCCAGGGCTGGCTCAGCTGGCTGCTTGTAACACACACATTTACAAAGATACTGGTACACAACACACGCATGGTGCAGACACAAAGAGTCCAGACAGAAGCCAAGACTGACAGGTGACGTGTCTATTGTGGTCCAGATGTTGCAAAAGCTTCTAGTTAATTGTTGTTAGAAGGAAAAGTTGCTCTAAGGAAATTAATCACGCTGAAAATTAGACTATGTTAGGTTTTCAACATTTCTGGAAGTATTTGTCCGGTAAAACCTAAAAAAAAAAAACAAAAAACAGGATTTATCTTTGATCAATAATGCTGAGGTTTTTTTTTTAAAGTGCAAAATGCAATGGTAAATGTGTGTAAACCAGGCTCTGATGTCACTCACATGGATCTGAATAGTTCAATTTCCAAAACTACCTCAAAGAAGCAATATTTTGTTATCCTTTTTGAACTGAAGTTAGATTAGAGAATGAGATTTGTACATACATCATCCTCATTGTAGTCAAAACAGGGTCCAAATGAATGCTTACCAGCTCCAAAATAAAGGCCATCTCATCCTTTTATTGAGAGTGCAATGAGGTACAACTGTAACGGAGATTCTGCGTGTTGTGTTGTATTTGAGTTAACAGATTTGGGTTTTGATAGTAATAACCACATTTCTAAGTAGTTTGCGTCTTTTCAACCAAACAAGTGTGCCACATCTTAAAAAAAAAGGTTTAAAAAAATACTGCTGTAGTGCATGCGTCCTATTTCGTAAGTCTTTATTTACGTTCAACTGCTATTCAGAATCTCTTTTACAAGGGATTCCTGACCCTTGACGAATTTTTTAGATCATTCTTCTCTATCACTCCATATTTCTACATAATCCTGCTAGTTCTCAAGCATGAATTTCCAAATATTACATCTGTATTTGAGCTTTGTCACTATTATACCAGTGCGAGGGCTTTGATGTGTACAGCAGCAGCAGTCAGGCAGACATCTTCCTCTATCCACATCCCGCTACAGTTCTCTCTGCGCCTCGTTGTGCTTTTTGTCACCCACCTCTGTGTGCAACTGTGCCTCGAGTGTCAACAACATCACCACGCGCCGCCTCTGAAACCATCCTTTACACGCCTGAAATGAAAGTTTGCTTTAAAATGCTAGCGTTTACATAAAACCCCAAGCCGCGTGTTTCCCCTCTTTTCTGCTTTCTCACAAAAAATTCATACTTGTCATGCAAAATAAATCAACATTCTTTTTTCGCCGGCGAGCCCCAAATGGCTTGTGAGTGAATAAGAGATGAGGCTTAAATGTTTGCGACCTCTTGCCTGACACTTCCCATCACATCAGCCCAGTTAAAGCTGCTGTGTGTGTGTGTGTGTGTGTGTGTGTGTGTGTGTGTGTGTGTGTGTTTGAGAAAGCATAGGGAGCGCAGGGTTGTTATACAGTCGGCTGTGGTGTAATGAGCCATGCATGTCGTTAGCTTGCATTTAGTGTGGAGTCTTGTGAGGAGGGTTGTTAGCACCGCCGATCCATTTGGGACTCGGAGAGGCTAGATAAATATCCAGGTGGTTTGTTGCTTTCATTGCCGCTGAAAGAAGTTGTGTCTGCAGTTATTGTAGCATATACAATGCTCAGATCAGTTATGCAACATGTGTGAGATGCTTAGCTGTGATCCAGTATTCTAAGATTGATCAGATGATGTCTTGGTTGACCACATTTTTCATTAGTTGATTAATTATTTTGAGAGGATTTGAAAGGATTTACATTCACAACAGCAGAGTGGGGAAAGAAAGTTATCTTGACATTTGGGTGTGAATTGTGAGTTTAATCTGTCTTAATACAGATAAATACATAGCCTGTAGTCTTCTTTTAAAATATTTGTAATATTTGCAAGATTTGTTTGTATCTTCACTGATACTTTTCTATTTTGTTATCTAGACATACTGTAAAACACTTATGAAAAGACCTTTTTATAACTAAGACAGAGGCCTTATTGCATCAAAATGTCAAAAATATAATCTATTATGTAGAGTTTCATCAATAATACACTTTCTTCATAAATAGTCTCTCTCTAGAATCTTTCAGTCACCTTTATTATGGTGATAATGTATTGAAAAAGTCTCAGTGTACAATAGAAATAATCATTTGACTAGCCGACTTCTAAAATGATCGTCAGTTGCAGCCCTATGATGCACAGAACCTGTCTTTAGTCACCTGGGAATTGCTTGAGTCGACTACAGCCTTATAAAACAGCGATATCTGTGGTGCATTTTTGTAACAACTGTGTCTTTTTGCAGTTCCAGCCATGATCACATCGTACCCCAACACCACGTTAGCCACACAGGGCGAGGAGAAGAAGATGAGCTGCACTGCCCACGGCGAGAAGCCCATCATGGTTCGGTGGGAGAAGGAGGAACGCATCATCAACCCCGAGACCAGCCGCTACGTGGTGTCTGTCAAAGAGATCGGCGACGAGGTCATCTCCACTCTGCAGGTAAAGAACCCAAACCTGTACATGCTCCAGCTATGGAGTTTCTGTTTTAAAAGTACACACTGAAGTTATGTTTTTCACTTTCTATATTTTCAGATCATGCCCACAGTTAGAGAGGATTCGGGATTCTTCTCCTGCCACGCCATCAACTCGTTTGGTGAAGACAGAGGAATTATACAGCTCACAGTGCAAGGTTTGGATGTCAACGCTACCACTCATTTCATTCAAACTTTTCATTTATGTAGCCAAGACAGGTTTTATTGATTTATTGAAAATATTTATTATAGTTCTACACCAGTAATTAGTTTATAAAATGTAAAAATGCATTTCTTGTTATGGTTATTACAGAAATTAGCATAGATTTCTCAAAAGAGATCCATCTATCTATTCAAAATGCAAATTTAGCCTTATTTACAGTATGGTTGCTAGGTAACTGTTATGGAAATACTCCTACGTATGTCACATCTACTGCCCATGTCTAACCAGGAAGTCCAAATATAAACTTATAAACGATAAAATTGTTAAACTAGGCAAGATCTTCTGCATAATCTTACATTATCTTTATATACAATGATGTTTTAGAGAAAGTCGTAGTCCAGCCTGTCATATGCACTTTAAACTGACTGAAGTGTTGCATAGTGTGTGGTTTGGTTGGACGCATCAACGCTGAGCAGCAAAAACGTTGTCTTTGCAGAACCGCCAGACCCTCCTGAAGTGGAGATTAGAGAAGTGAAGGACCGAACCATCGCACTCCGCTGGACAATGGGTTTTGACGGCAATAGCCCCATCACTGGTTTTGATATCGAGAGCAAGAACAAATCAGGTAAAGTACAAACATATGTCCAGCTTGCTCCGATTCTCCGCCTTGAGCTCACATTGTGTCAGGACTACCAATTCATAAATCCAGGCCTAATGCACTTTCTGACTCAAGTAACCCCAATAAACCCCGGCCTCTCCCCTCCCGCAGCCTCTTGGGATACAGCTCAGAAGACCAAAGATGTGTCGCCTCAGCTCAACCAGGCCACCATCATCGACCTGCACCCCTCCTCCACCTACAACATCCGCATGTTCGCCAAAAACCTGATCGGCAAGAGTGAGGCCAGCAACGAGCTCACCATCACCACTGATGAAGCAGGTGAGACCAACATGCTGCATTTTTAACATGGAGATCTTTTATATGCACTTTTTCATGTCAGAGTAACTATCCAGTGTAGAGGGGATTTTAAGACTTTTAGCTTTAACAAGAGTGGGTGGTATTAGCAATATATAACTGTAACAACAAGAACTAGCTGTTCATGGATCTTTTAATGAGCAACTTTGGTTCTCAAGTAGTTCAAGTTAATTCAATACCTTTACTGAAGTTCCATTATTTGTTCGTTTGTTCCCCTTGCAGTTCCTGGGACATGTCTTTACAAAAGTTTCCTACATTGAAAATGCGTTAATGTCGGAAATAGTACAACAGCAGCCAGATTATCAAGCTTCAGCTAGATGGACAGGTGCTAGT
This sequence comes from Chaenogobius annularis, assembly GCA_015082035.1. NCBI lineage: Eukaryota > Metazoa > Chordata > Actinopteri > Gobiiformes > Gobiidae > Chaenogobius > Chaenogobius annularis. The sequence goes on from BJKM01000530.1 coordinate 348,112, forward strand.
AGTAGCCATAGCAATAGTTCACGATTCCACAAAGTCTATTTCGCATGAGTATTAAAAATAGAAGATACAAGGGCCATGAACGCATGAACACATTATTCACACAACAATTTATTTCTAAGAGTCCAAAAAGCACTGCTGTGTACACATCATTAACTATAGATGGTACAGCGTACTATTGGTAGACCTCTGTGGTCATTAGTTACAGTGTAAGTAAGACTGTACGCAGACATGGGAAGAGCTTGTGCACTAAAAGGACCTAAAAGCTGACTGAGTCAATTCATTAAGGCTGCAATGACATCAGCTCCATCGGCTCTCCTACATTATTGAACACATGCTGACCCTGCACTAAAAGCACAACTTTTCAATTAGCAGCCTCAGTAGTAAATGTCACACTGTGGTCAGTAGACAGAGGCCGAACCCCCTTTGCAAATTAGGCCCCATCCCTGTGTGTCCCTCCTGTCCCAGGACCCCTGAAGAGAGTCTTCTCACTACAGCAGATACAATGATTTGGTGTGGAGGGATTAAGTAGGTTTGTGGATGTGTACATTTTGGTAAAATGCTGTCTGTGTTTAGCCCCTGACGGTCCACCACAAGAAGTTCAACTGGAAGCCCAGTCCTCACAAAGCATCCGCGTTACCTGGAGGGTAAGACTTTTTTGTATAAAATATTTGTGTTTATTCCTGGTGACACAATAAAACGAAAGAAATCCCATTGTCTGTGACCTAAAGAAATCCCCCTATATCCCCCATATAACAGCAACATTTTTATTGTATAGCCATCAACGGAAATGTGTGTTACATAATGATCCTTTACACTAACAAACCTGTTAATTTCTGTTGACAGTAGACACGCAGGCATTGCTAACACAGTCACAGTATGTGGCTGATTGCAACATGCAGCATATCTATGCTAAGAAACTGCCAAATCACTGCATGGACTATAGAAAACCCAAATACGAGAAGGAACAGGCTTGAGTTACTTTATATAATTTATAATCATAGTTGCTGAAATGTATTACATCAACACATATCAGAATCAGAATCAGAAAAGGTTTATTGGCATTGTCGATGAACAGAATTCACAAACATAGAAACTTGTTTTGGCGTTAAGGTGCAACATAAAAAACTGAGCAATGATTAAGCTTTAGCATGCAATAGTTCAGTTATTTAGTGGATTTAAGGCATGAAACTCATTCAGTTCTTCTTATGGTTCCTCATTCCAGCCTCCCAAGAAGCACTTGCAGAATGGAGCCATCAAAGGCTACCAGGTGGGCTACAGGGAGTACAGCTCGGGAGGAAACTACCAGTTCAGTGTAATCAGTGTAGAGACGACCGGGGACAACGCGGAGAGCCTGGTACTGGACAATCTGAAGAAGTTCACTCAGTACGGAGTGGTGGTCCAGGCCAGCAACAGCGCTGGGACTGGGCCTTCATCCACTGAGGTGGCAGCAACCACACTGGAGGATGGTAAGGGAAAATAAATAGTTTCTTTCAAAGTACTTGTGTTGAATAGGAAAATCAGGGTGTGAATTGCTGATCATTGTTGTAGTAAATATATATAAGGAAGTTTGCAGCAGTGAGAAAAAAGAATTCCAAACAGTAATAGGTCATTTTGCATCGGATATTAAATGTAACTGATTCATAGGAGGGATTACAGCATTACTTCAATGTTTTTTTCTTAAATGTAGTTCAAAGTAATATGCATTGTCAACACAATAAGACCAGAAGGTTTTTTTGGTTGGTTTTTTTTTTAGCTTCTACTGCTTCCTGGTGGAGATGAAAGGGCACTGCAGCTTGCATTGTGCCTCTTCGGGCGCATTCACAAACACCACTTTAAATTGGGACAAAATTTGCAGTAAACCAAAAATTGAACATGGACAAGGCCAGGGCTAAAGCAGGATTAACACAGTCTACATCAGAATTATTGGGCTCAAACTGGGACAAAACAAGAATAATTAAACAAATGCATGTTTTTTCTTGTGTTTTCCTCCAGTTCCAAGCCGTCCTCCAGAAAATGTCCAGGCCATAGCCACTACCCCAGAGGTCATCTCTCTGTCCTGGCTGACCCCTCCCAAAGACGCTTTGAACGGGAACCTGCTGGGCTTCAGGGTCATCTACTGGGCCAACCTGCCTGATGGAGGTACAAACATATCCCTACAATCCCTGTTGACAATAGAATGTAGAGGAAATACAATAAAAGGTTGGTCTGTAGTGTTTTAAAGGGTCTCAGTCATTTTGATTGGTTTTGACAGCACCATTACCTTTGACCCTCGCTCTGTCACTTCATGTTGGTTTGCCATTTAGAGCATGAAGACCAAGCATTTGACAACCAAGACTAGTTTACTTAGTAACAGTCTGCTGTTATGCAAATGAGCACATGAGCACCACACAAACACTTTAGTAGGAATGGACTACTGGAATATATATATATATATATATAAGCTCTAAATAAATGGACATGTACCGTTGGTTAGGGCTAAAGCAATTGAATCAAAACTGGAATATGAACTGTCGCCTTTATCAAATTGCAAAGGCTACAGTAGAGTGTCCTCTGCAAGCACTGAAACACATTTGTCTTTTCCTGGTTCTAAAATGTATTGGATTCATGTTTTAGATTTGAAAACGTAATTTATAAATCCAATGAAGTTTTGATACTTAAGTAAAAGTACAGATACTCCAGAGCAAGTAAAAGTACAATTATCACAAACAAAAATCCACCTTAGTAAAAGCATTGAAATACATTTTCCTGGTCATTTAAACGTATGTATTTTTCCTCAACGATGGAACTTGTAGTCAAAAGTCGTACATGAGTGCAAAATCATTTATCCTTCAGTATATTAATTACGCTACATTTTCTTGTTCATTTTTCCCTCAGAGCTTGGAGAGATCAGGAACGTGACCACATCAAAGCCTTCCTTGGAGTTAGATGGATTGGAGAAATACACCAACTACAGCATCCAGGTGTTAGCCTTCACCCGAGCTGGCGACGGCGTCCGCAGTGAGCAGATTTACACCCGCACCAAAGAGGACGGTACGGACATTACTCTATCCCTCTAATGCACTGTGTAGCCCTGCTTGTTACAGATGAATTTCGTCTTCACGTTCGGCTTATTGTCTGTCCTGAAGGAAACACATTACATCAGCTCTTTATTACATTTTAATGGAATAATAAAAATGCGTGAGCTGTAAGCTTTAAGTGTAACAAGAATGAGTCTGTTGTACTAAGCAGTTTAAAATCATTTGAAAGCTATTATTTTGATGTGGTTTTTTTGTTGGTTTGTTTTGCAGTTCCCGGCCCTCCAGCTGGTGTGAAGGCAGCGGCTGCGTCCAACTCGGTGGTGTTTGTGTCATGGCTCCCTCCGCTCAAAGTGAACGGCATCATCAGGAAATACACTGTGTTCTGCTCCAATCCCCATCCAACGGTAACGACAAAACAAGATCATAAAAAATGAAAGAGAAGTTTTGGTAGGAGCTTTTCATGAATTCATCTTTTTTGTCCTCGTCTTCTCAGGTGAGCAGTGAGTTTGAAGCCGCCCCAGATGTTTTCTTCTACAGAATTCCCAACCTGAGTAGAAACCGGCAGTACAGCATCTGGGTGGTGGCGGTCACAGCGGCAGGAAGGGGCAACGCCAGTGAGATCATCACTGTGAAACCAATGGCAGAGGGTATGTATCCTTTGTGTATGATTGAAAAGGTTTTTACATTTTGCATTCTTCCGCTGGTTGTGATTTCTGGTTTACTACAGGCAGAAGGCAGCGTCTGTACTGACACATTCAATTCCTCATTGGTTCGCATTGTTTTACGTTTGTATTATAGTTGACTTCCCCTTAGGGTTGTCAACGGTATCAAAAATCAGATACTAATCAATACTAAAACTATTATCAAAACTAGATACTACTTTGAGCAAGTATAGATACTTTAAAAATCAATCATCAATAGGAAAACATTTTACCATTTCTTAACCGTTTTTGAATGATCTTGAGCTTTATCAGAACTAGTATAAGATCACATGGTAACATTAAGAAAGAACAATTATTTTGTGCTTTTTATAATCAATGTTTGTGTGGAGACAACACTACTTCTCCTACATGTAAATTAACATGGTGATAAGAAGTAACCCAGAAAAAACTCATGCATTTTAAATGTGTGTTTATTACAAATATTTTGAACACTACTAAAAAACCCTACAGAGCTTACACAAAGTGCATTTTTGTTCTGAAACAGGGATCAGATAAAGATCTAAGTTCCCTTTAGCACCATGCTGTGTAGAATCTCATGATCAAACACACATAAAGCACGTAGGCTGGAGTCATGTCTCCCAGTGTTTTCTGTGAAGAGGCGGGTCTTGGATCTCACAGTGAATGTAAATAAGCAGCCGTTTGGCCCTGTCAGCGCTCCACATGCTTGTGAGCACTGATAAGCTGATAGCTTATGCTGATAGACCCTGTGGTGTCTGGAGTCAGGCCCCGGGCCTCGTATCAGGACAGCCACATCCTGTCCTGGGACTGTGTGATGGATGTGACTTACCAAACCAGTGTGCAGGATGATATGCTTGCAGTAAAATTTGATTTGCATAGGTTAGACTACTCGTTTGATAAAAATATAATAATTATTTTGGAAAAAAAGGTTACCTCGATTTTCTAGTCTGACAATTTTGGTGAAGTTCATAATGTTACTTTCTGATTGGACATGGACAGAAGATGTAACATAAGTATTTCCATAACCATATGGTAAACCAGGGCTAAAGCTCGTCTAATTTACACAATAGTTATGATTTGACAAACATTAGCTATGACCACACCTTTATGCTCAAACTGTTATAACAAATAGTTCTTTGTGTATTTTGTGTATTTATGTCATAGAAAACAACTCAGCTCAACTTCCTGTATTTTTTGGCTTTCACTCCCCAAAATGTCTTAAACTGTTACTTGACTGGGGTAAAACGCTGATAAATTCTAATAACCATAGGAACTATCCCACCAACTGACCTAATAAAGAGAAAAAAAACATGTAAACTTGTCACATGCCAATTGTCTTAAAGATACAGTATATTTAAAAAATCCTAGAGCTATCGTCACATTTCTCTATGATGTTGAGGCAATAATCAGTGTTATGTGCATTTGTAGCTCCTTCCCGGATACTGACCTTCAACAGGACAGTCACAACACCCTGGATGAGGGACATTGTGCTGCCTTGTAAAGCAGTGGGAGATCCTTCACCAACAATCAAGTGGCTCAAGGAGATGTATGTACTTGAGTCTGGATATTTAGTAAACTGAATCCTTTGTTAAATCCTCAGTGGTAGATTTTTATGTCCATTTTACTATTTTCCAGCAATGCCACTCCAGCCCCTGTGGCAGTCGACAGTCGCCGCAGTGTCCACAGCAATGGCAGCCTGGTTATCCGCACAATCAAAGCAGAGGATTCTGGGAACTACACTTGTACTGCAAGTAACAGCTTTGGGTCTGACAAGATTGTCCTCAACTTGCAAGTTCAAGGTAAGAAACATCTTCACTTATAGCCTATGTGCTCATACAAACCTATGCATTACAAAGATGCCCTGTTTCCTCACAGTTCCTCCTGACCAGCCTCGACTCACTGTCACCAAAACAACCACCACACATCCATAACGCTGTCCTGGATCCCTGGAGACAACGGGGGCAGCTCCATCAGAGGTCAGACATTAGCAGAAAAGATATCTCTATTTTGTATTTTCTGTAAATGTACTCATCAGATATATCTACACGGTTCAGGTTACATTCTGCAGTACTCAGAGGACAACAGCGAGCAGTGGGGAAACTTTGCCATCAGCCCCAGTGAGCGCTCGTATCGACTGGAAAATCTCAAATGTGGCACATGGTACAAGTTCACCCTCACTGCCCAGAATGCAGTGGGGCCTGGGCGCATCAGTGAGATCATAGAGGCAAAGACCCATGGAAAAGGTATGCACAAAAGACTATCACTACAATGTTGTATTCAGAATACTGAACACCTGCATCCAAATGTATTTTCTAACATATTCTGTTACATAGTCCAATCAGAGAACTGTACTCTGAATAATTTGCTTTATATTCTAATGTTTAAAAAGGAAAAAAGAAAGACAAAAAAACAGGATTAAAACAACTTTATGTTTGTTTCACCGTTTGCTATGTATCTATTTATCACTGATTATATTGTAGAAGGTTAGAAAAAACTTGCACTGACTCACCACAAGAGCCGTGTTTTCTATTATTCTTACTAATGTTGTACAGTTTAAAGCCAGAATTATGTAATGCAAAGTAATTGTACCGGATTACCCGTAGTCACAATTTGTATTCTGAATAAGTATATTCGGTGCCTAAGACTTGAGGAACAGTCCTTCATCATGGTTCTCAATACACATTGTTATCATGTGCATTTCCTGCAGAACCCCAATACTCTAAAGAACAGGAGTTATTCACCAGCATCAATGCCACTCGGGTCAAACTCAACCTAAACGGCTGGAACAACGGCGGCTGTCCCATCACCTCCTTCACGCTTGAGTACCGCTCTGTGGAGTCCCCCACGTGGACCACGGCCCAGCGCACCTCCCTCACCAAGAGCTATATCCTGTATGACCTGCAGGAGGCGACGTGGTACGAGCTGCAGATGAAGGTGTACAACAGCGCCGGCTACGCTGAGAAGAGAGTCAAGTTTGCCACGCTCAGCTACGACGGCAGTAAGTTCAACGCCAGACTTCTGCGTCCTCTATCCCGGAGAAAAGAACATGTGTCAGAGCTAGTCCAGGCCACTGCACCTCTATGTTCCATCACCTCTGTGACTGTGGAGCTGCTGCACAGGCTTGCTCTCAGTAGTGTCGGATCTAAAATGGTCTGCAGTGGTGTTTTTGTGGGAAAGCTCTGCTCAAACTGTAAACGAGATAATATTGAAACTGCTTACTGCTTTGCTTTATATTTGCTTTGCATAAGAATAAGCAATTTATAAAATAATGGCAATACAGAGCTGTGAATAAATGGTGACAAAGAGAAAAATACTTTGAATTCATTGGATCCAAAGGGTCACAAAGCATAGTTGAGCGCAATGCATTGAAATTTGAACTAAACTAAACGAAACTGCATTTAGACAACAACAACAACAACAACAACAACCACAACCAAACTGCAAGAACATATTTAACTAGTCTGATATGCTTTTTGTGGCTTGCTACAATATAAACTTGACAATATGATCCTTCAGAATATTCTAAGATATATTATAGACAACTTCATATTCATTATGAGGAAATGTTACTTAAATAATATTTGTGTATGTAAAGCACGGTGCCTCATAATACTTTAGAATACTTTAGAATGTTACTTACTAGAAATTACTTCACTGTACAACATACAACTTCTTGGTGCTAATATCCTTCTGTTTTTCCATGTTTAGGTACCATTGCTCCTCTGGTGAAAGCACCCAACGTCAGTGAGGACCACTCTGCAGGCGGCGAGGGGATGAAGATGATGGTGACCATCTCCTGTGTGCTCGTGGGCATCGTGGTGATCTTTATCGGCCTGTTAGTGCTGAGGAGGAGGAGGAGAGAGCAGAGGCTCAAGAGGCTCAGAGGTGAGGCACATTAGTATGTGACACTGCTCTATATGGTCCATGAAGCTGTACTAACAGTCAGTTTGTGTTTTAGATGCAAAGAGCTTGGCCGAGATGCTGATGAGGTAAAAGCCTCACTTTTAATGTTCATGAGTTACTTAACAATGTATGAATTATACTTGAATTTCTTTCCATTTGAAATTCCTTTAGTAAAAACACACGTCCAGCAGAGCCAGTGAACAAGCAGCAACAGACCCTCCGAATGCACATCGACATCCCCAGAGCCCAGCTTCTAATCGAGGAGAGGGACACCATGGAGACTGTTGGTAAGTCTGGTGACTGTACTTTATTTATCTGGCTTTTTTATATTACTTTATTGTATTTGCTCTACATATACTGTATTTACCCTCTGTTGTCTCTGCAGATGACAGATCCACTGTGTTACTGACTGACAATGACTTTGGGGAGACTCAGAAACAGAAGTCATCCACAGTCACTCACACGGTGCACTACCAGTCTCTGTCCCAGGCCACAGGTCCTCTGGTCGATGTGTCCGACGCCAGGCCAGGAACCAGTAAGTCCAGTACGGACGCTTTTTTTTTTTACCTCATTTGACATCTGCATAAGGTGCCTTATGTTTGTGTTTCTCCTCTTCTTCAGCTCCTAATACTTTCATTTTGGCACATCTCTTTTTTCACTGTGCCATTTCTCCATTATTTTTTTTGCATAATGTATCTTTTGTGCCATGTATTATGTATGAATACTTTAAGGTGGTGCAGAAGAGACTTTTTTTTTTTTTTTTACTTGCCTATAATGTCTATTGCGGCCTTTGTGTATTTTTGTTCATATAAAGCCATTAGGTACCGTATATGCTGTTTTAAAGCGGTGTTTTTTGCCCCCAGCACCCCACTGCCCGCCGCACTGCAAAAGCTGGCCCCGCAGCTCGAAACCGCTATGCCAGCCCAGTGGACCCTGAACCGGCCCACCCCCCTGTGTCTCCTCCACACCCTCAGCACAGACTGGAGACTCCCCACGCCCCGAGTCGCTGGCTCTGTGGACAAAGAGAGTGACAGCTACAGCGTCAGCCCATCTCAGGACACAGGTACACTGCACTGGGCTCCTCTAGAGTTAGTTTGATTTAGATTTGGTTTAGAACTGATTACTTTTTAATTATTCTTGGGTTAAGTGCTAAACTTTGTCCAGTGATTTGGGTTAGGGTATTTGAATTGTTTGAGGCGTAAATTCCATACCTAATGTTTTTTGTCTTAACAACTCATTAACTGCAAACACACTAACATTTCTAATGACTAACCAGACCGCGCAAGGAGCAGCATGGTGTCCACAGAAAGTGCGTCGTCCACGTATGAGGAGCTGGCCAGAGCCTATGAGCACGCCAAGATGGAGGAGCAGCTGCGGCACGCAAAGTTCACCATCACCGAGTGCTTCATCTCGGACACGTCGTCAGAACAGATGACGGCGGGCACAAACGACTACACGGACAGTCTGACGTCCAGCACGCCCTCTGAGTCTGGCATCTGCCGCTTCACCGCCTCGCCCCCTAAGCCTCAGGACGTGAGCCGCGTCATGAACATGGCCGTGCCTAAAGCCCACAGACCGGGTGAGGGTCACTAACTGCTAACCCCGGATCTTCAGCACGCTCACTGTATTAACACATAACTTAAACTTTCTAAGTGCTAATACCTAATCTTCAGCTTGATGCTTTGAAAACTTTCAAATGAATAATACTAATATCTGGATGTTTACAGGCTGAACACAGAGTCAAACCCTTTGAATGAAAGTAGTGTCAGGGGAATACTTTTAAATAAGGATGATTAATTAGTTTTAACTTCAAAACACTTGTTAGATTAAATTGATTAGGCACTCTTGATGATTATTTATAATACTGTAAATTGTAATTGTGTGTGCGTGTCCTGCAGGAGGCGAGCTGGTTCACCTTCCTCCCTACCTGCGCATGGACTTCCTGTTAAATCGAGGCATGTCGTGCTCAGGCACGTCCAGAGCGACGTCCAGCACGGAGCGGGCAGCGATGGGCCAGGCGTGTCTGGAGCCACAGAAGAGCCGCTCTCTTAAGCGGCCATCTCGCATGGCACCACCCACACCCACAGAGGCCCCTCAGGCCAGCAGGGACGCTGCAGCCCAGTGGCAGCCTGGCTCTGCCGCCACACTGCCCCACAGAGAGGGCTCTGAGCTGGCACAGGCCGCCAAGCTCAGCACATCCCAGGAGTCTCTGCTGGACTCGAGAGGACATCTCAAACAGAGCAGCAACCCCTACGCAAAGTCCTACACGCTGGTATAACAGCAGGAGCACAGGGCGGACTCTCACACTGGACTTACCACTCAAGTGCAGTAAACTGACTCACCACAGTTCTGTATATATGGCGCCCTCTGCAGGGCGGCCTCACTTTTACTAATCTCCTTTTATTTATTTTAGAGCTTTTGTTTCTCTCTCTTTTCAGTTTGTTTATACTGTTTCTTTGTTTATTCACTCATTGGAGACGACTCCCAATGGAGCTTTGCCAAACTAATTGAATACTGAGGGAGCATTATTTATTCTTGTTCATTCTTTATATTAATCAGTGATTATTATTGTTAGTTGTCAACTTACTGATCATTATTCTTGATAACCAAATGCTCACCACTGCTACAATGTTTTCATATGAACCCGGACATGTTTTTGTTTTTCGGGAGTAGAAGATGACCATTTGGAGTCATGTTTTTCCTATGGAATATTCAGAAAAACTGAATAAACGGGAGAAATCTTGGAACGAAAGCAATTGACACCAGTCCAAACTTTTCAGCTGCTCTCAACTTGTTACTTTTTTGAAGAAAAAAAATCTATTTCCTATGGATGCATGGGGACTGACCAACTAAAAAGACAATGAGGATAATGACCGCGGCTGGTCACCAGCCGAGCATTTTGTCACACTATGAAATGATCCAATGTGAAGATTTATTATTCTTATTACTATAAATATATATATAAAAAGAGAAATCACTTTTATTTGTGGATATTACAGGGAGAAATTGATTTGGTTAATAAAGTCCTTAGTCATGTTTGCACATATCTTGTTTTAATTAGGAAATGGAGTCTCTGTTGATATTTCTCTGTGTCCCATTCTCTAATGGTGCAATATGAAAAAAGCTATGAAAAGTCTATGAAACTATACTGTACTGTAATGAAGATTGCTTATGTTGTGAGTATCCTACAGGGCGGGACACATTCTGCTATGTATTCAGGGGTATTTACTGCTGCAGTGTGCCAGCGGTAAATGTTGTTAGCTAGAACAGGGAGGTTTTAGACAGTAATGGTTTGCACTTCACAACATCCCGACAACAGTGTGTCCAGATCAGTCCCCTTCTCTCAGTGCACTAGGCAGAGCCTCCGGGCTCTCACTCTCCTCAGTAGATTTACTGTTGCTGCATTGCAGTAATACTCCTCTACAGGGAAAAAAAATGTGAGACAATCCAACAGAATCCCCCTTCATACCAAACCTAATGTCTATGGAAATTATCTAAAAATGTGGATATACGTAAAGAGATGTTTTGTTCTGTCTACCCCAGCCAACTTCTGTTCTTTCTGTTGAATTGGGTCCACCGAAGAGAGTTTGATCCAAAATGCTGTGAGGTCATTTTGTCAGTTTATTTGGTTAGTTCTATGATTAACTGTCTTCATTATGATACATTTTAACAAAAGAATAATGTCACATTTTATTTTTAACATTAGTGTTCACCATGGTGGCACTGGAATAAAGAGAAACTAACACAAAGTTCAAAATTTGATTAATAAAATGGCTGTTCCCCAAAGCGTCTTGCGCAGGTTTGAAATGACTTATGATTTCCGATCAAACTTGTTTCCCTTGTTCCTCAACAGGTTCCAGCTCCATGTCCCGCACCGACAGCACGGGCCCTCTGCTGTTCACTGCTGCCCCGCCACCAGCAGAGGGCAGTGTTGTATAGCATCTCGTGTGAGGCCATACTTCTGCAGTCACCAGGCAGATTTGAGCAGCAATACAGAGACAACTTTATAGACAGAACATAAAATATACAATGAAATGCAGTGAAGACAAAATCTAGATTCTACGCTTTTATAAAACAAGGCTTGATTGGCCTAATTCAATGAAAGTGTTTTTGTTCTTTTAAAATCATCTGCAGACTGAAACACACATATATATATTATATATATTATATATATATATATATATATATATATATATATATATATATATATATATATATATATATATATATATATAAGGACTGTCATTCCACTCAACTCAAATGTTAATCAATAGCATTAAAATGATTATGAATGCACAGTGTCCCAAACATGAGCCGCCACATATTTAATGACCAACAGGACTTATTTAAGCTAAGTCATATTTAATGGTGCAAGTGCATTCTTTGCCCATAGAACAAATTATATGAAGTCTTAAGATGTTATCTAAATATCTTTTATATATTATTCTACCATTGAGATGAAAATAAATGTTTGAACACATATTCATATATATGTCTAGAGCATTACAATTACAACAAAAATAGTGCATGCTAATAATACCACCATACTACTGCTCCGGTAAAGCAGAAATTAAATAATAGCTTCCTTTTTGTATTCATACATCTAACACTGTAGTGTTTTCACTGTGAAGTGGGACCTAACTGCACAAGACCATTTCTTTATTATGTGGATTAATCAGGTTGTTAACGCTGATGGTTATGTAAGGAAATAAATACATTTACATCTGTGATCAGAGGCCCCTGATTCAGTGCCTTTGCCTCGCCCTGCTCCAGGTTCTCAGAAGATGAATTGCGCAGGCAGACTGACTCTGGATTGGTCCATACATTGCTGGTTAATAATAACCTCATAAATAAGTAGCTCAGAGCTGACTGACTTCTTCCCTGTGATCAGTCAGAGAAATATGAAGCTGTCAGAAGCTGTCGGTGAGGGAAATAAATCTGAAAAATGTTCTGTAATAAACTATTTTCAAGAGTCTTACAGCTCAGAGAAGCACTTATGCACCATACATATATATAAGTCTTCAGTCTGGGCTAAACTGATAAAGTCAAGACATTACACTAAAATTACTGAACTGAAGGTTTATCATAATTTAATATGATATATTGCTACACAGAAGTAGAAACCCTAGGTGCAATCCTCATAATAGTGGGTTTAATTCATTCAGAGGACCACTCCACCACCTGCGCACCGGTCACCCACATTATCTCATGATGGGTTCACTTTGCCCACATACATGTCTCTATTTGGATGTGTTTGTTACTTTGTGAAAGTTCATATATAAATATATATACACACTTATACATATATAGGTATATATTGGTTCAACAATAGTTAAAACAAATCTAGTGACACAAGAGACATAATTTTCCACATTTTTATTGATTACATTGCATGTAAACCATGTGTGCACATTGTGTTTGAAGTTGGCATGCATTCATGTGTGCTTGTACAGTATGCAATGATAATAGAGGAAATCACATTAAAACAATGTGTACATGGCCAGAAAAAAGCAGATAACTGGAATAATCAGACTCAAACTCAATAATTAGATCTGATTGTTGGTGTGAGCTTACAGAACAAGAGAAATCTGATCATCAAAAACTTCTTATGAGTTGAGCAACGTATTTTTAGGGTGGCTGTTGTATTTGGAAGACAAACATAATGAATTTTAAAATGACTCTTTCAATCTTTAACATTTTTGTCTTTGCCATATTAGTCATCCCTTTTTGCACAATTGTCCTTGTCAAAACTTGTCCAAAAAGTGTGAACAATCAGAAAGAAATCAGATTAATCACTTCACATGTAACTGTTTACGTTTCAATAATCTGACGATTCCAGAAATCTGATAATGCTCAGATTTTTGGTGAGCATGGAAACATAGCCAGTGACAAACAAGACAAATCCAACTACTTGCACTTGTAATAATGTAATAATGTACTATAATAAGCAATACTACTAATCACTGTCATAATGACGAATAGGTGTCTAAAATTCATTCATATTTGAGAATACAGTTAAAATTGTATGATTTTGCTTGGTATAAATGATTTCTACATTGAAATCTTGTGGCTTTATATTCCTCTTTAACTACAGCTACTATTGTTTTTATAGGTGAAAAATACACAAACTATTACACAAAAAAAGACTATGAACTGGGGCATCAAATGTATATATTTAAAAACATGAAAACAAACAAGCAAATACATAAATGTTCACACTGATTATGCATTTCATATCTAGTTACAATAACACATGACAAATACACTGTTAGTTCCCCCACTGCCCCGCCCCATGCCCGCTGAGTTCATGACAGTGCTCTGTATACAACATGCAAGACCACGCCCCCTTCAGGTGTCGCTTCAAAACTGGGCGGGGCTTTAAGACTTAACATCCTGCTTCTTTTTCTGATACTTCCTGAACTGAGACTGGATGGCCACAGCTGCCTTTGCTGTTTCTGGGTCCTGCATGTCGATGTCAAAGTCCTCAGGCTGGTTGTTCTTCTTATCGTCTGAACAAACGAGAAAAGACACAGTGTATTAGCTACTTTAATAACTCGTGTCATTTTGAAAGGAAATACAGTGAGGGATTACAGAAAAGGACCGCTATACTGAAGGGTGAACTGTGATTGGTGCGCAGACAATCTCTATCCAAACTTTAACATTTATAACCCTTTTCCATTAGTACGTACATGGCTTTATCAGATCTACTTTTCAGAAGATTCAGCCCTATAATGGCACATTTCACACAAAATGTATCCATGTGAACATTAAATATGTGGTTTGTGAGAGTTAGCGACGAGTTAAACAGATTTAAAGATCTACTTTTAAGTTTAGCTGTGTAAAATCAGGTACATTTGGTAAACCGCCTCTCTTGCCAAACTCATTGTTGAACTAATTGTTCTATAATTTAGAACAAAAACAAAACTTCTCTCACTAAGTGTTTTGTGCTTCACTCCGCAGAAATCCTCAAGGTTTTTCAGCCCCTGATATTTCCTGATTGACTTCCCCGCCTGTCAATTACACCCATCTGAAGAGATAAAACCAGTGTCTAGACTACACGTCTTTATAAAATGTTGGAGAGGCGTGAATTCTTTGCAAGCCAAGGTTGCAAAATGTTACCTACCACCCGTAATAAATTGCAGAAAGTGGGTGGAAAGTAAGCATGCCGAGAAAACATTTGTGCGTGTTTTATTCAAATTGGCTCTAAGTGGATATACAAAGCTCTCAAACAGACCAATCATGTTTCTATAGCTGAAAATGTTTTCCAAATTCAATTAAATCAAAATTCAAACTAAGCAGTCATAAAATCACTTTGATCACGTAAAGAAAACTCTTAATTGCTGTTAATATCTTTCTCCACCCATTTTCTCTGAACTCAACAGAAAAAGTCTTAAGCGTACAAGCTTATGCCGCGTGATTTTGGAACACCGCACTTGAATAAGTGTGTAATGAACCCGTCTAAACCAAGCTGCCATGAGGACACTACTCTTCTGTAGGCTGTAGATTGCAGTGTTACTGTGCCGGGCTCATTCATGTCACAGTAAATGCCAAATCTGAAGCCTGACATTAAATCAAAGGCCAGTGCTAAAGCTCACGCATCGACAACGCCACGGAAACAACTGACTGCGAAGTTTCTGCGCTCGCTTTCTATTTTACCTTTATGTTATTCTTTAAAGGATGACTTAATCAACTGCAATAGAAAGCATGTCCTCACGCTGTATGGATAAGTGTTATAGCAGATATAACACTTATATCCAACCAACTTGATTTTACTCTTTGATTTATTATTGATTTATTTAATATTCTCTTCAATTGACAGGTTGTCTATCAGATAGCAAAAGTGCCCGGTGGTCGAGTGGTTATGGCGGCACACACGTATGCCAGGCTCCATGTGCAGCCGGCTGCAGTGTTGTGAGTTTGATTCCCGATTCTGACTATTACTGCATGTCCTCCCCTCTCTCATCCCCCATTTCACACCACTATCCTATCAATAAAGCCTACGGGCACAAAATCTGAAGAAAAAAGAACAAAGACCTAATTCATAATGAACACAGGGTTTATTAAGAATGAGTCAGGCTTAGTAACTACTTAACTAGTCAGGGAGTCAGGATTGCATATTTATATAAAAAAAAATTTTTGGAGCCTTTGCTCAGTACTTTGTTTCTCCCATTCTTCTTTGCAGAACCTCTCAAGCGCCATCAGGTTGGATGGTGAGCCATTTTCAGATCTCTCCAGAGATGTTCAATTGGGTTCAAGTCTAGGCTCTGGGCCACTCAAGGGCATTCACAGAGTTGTCCTGTAGCCACTCCTTTGTTATCGTGGTTGTGTGCTTAGGGTCATTGTCTTGTTGGAGGATGAACCTTAGCCTCAGTCTGAAGTCCAGAGCGCTCAGAGATGGTTGTTCTTCTGGAAGGTTCTCCTCTCTCCACAGAGACACACTGGAGATCTGTCAGAGTGACCATCAGGTTCTTGGTCACTTCCCTGACTAAGACCCTTTTCCCCTGATTGCTCAGTTTGGCTGGGCCCAGCTCTAGAAGAGTTTTGGTGGTTAAAAACTTTGTCCATTTACCACTGTGCTCACAGGAACCTTCAATGCTGCAAAAATGTCTCTGTGCCTCGATACAATCCTGTCTTAAACGTCTACAGACAGTTCCTTTGACTTCATGGTTTGGTTTGTGCTCTGACTAACTGTGGGACCTTATATAGACCAGGTGTGTGCTTTTTCCAAATCATGTCCAATCAACTGAATTTACCACAAGCGGACTCCAATCAAATTCAGGATGATCAGTGGAAATTTACCAGAGCTCAATTTTGTGTCATGGCCTTGAATACTAATTCACGTGGGCTTTTTTTTTTTTTTTTTTTTAAATACATTTTCAAATAATTCAGACAACCTTCTTTCATGTTGTCATTACGGGGTATTGTTTGTAGGATTTTGAGGCAAATAATGAAATGTATGCATGTAATGTAGTTATTCAAATACATCAACCTAAAGTGTACAGTGAGAGGCGAGTGCTCATATAGTGGAATAACTCAAAAGAATGTCCAGCTTTATTGGCCACCGCTTGAGTTTTTACAATAAAAAGAAATGTCACAATCTATCAAGTCAGTGGAAGCAAAAGGTCAGTGGATTTTTTCTTTTTTTCTTGCAGTGGTGCAGTTGTGGTCATGCTGTGCAGTGCTCTGAGTGCCACAGTGCTGGTCACAGGGCAGATAAAGTGCATTTTCCAAATGGCCTACTTACGTTTAGGGACCATCTTTTGTTGACCTTGACGTCCTTAGAATGACAGGATTGACAATGAGGGGGAAAATGATATTACAAGAGTGAAACAGCCACGCACATTTATCTTCACAGTGTCCAAACACGGTACTTTAACTAATGTGCTGCATGTGTGTGTCGTGAATGAATTGCATAGCGCTACAATGTGTGATGGGATTATTTCCATAAGAGATTTGAGAAAGGTCAGGATCAAATGGCTTCCTGCAAGATTTCAGCAGCCTAAGAGAATATGGACAGTGATGGATGATGTTCAGGGTGAAATTGCGACTTATTACCCACAATCTCATTTAGGTATGGCACTGACTATAGCTATGCTTGGGTCATCTGCGTTTCAGAGAGAAGTATAACTAAGTTATGTCAAAAACTGTTCACTTGTTATGTTGTCAGAGTGGAAAAAGAACAAAAGTTAGACCTTTCGGCTGAGGCAATGTATCAGTTTTGATTTTCTAAATGAGTTATAAAGTTAGTGATGGATGGAGAATTGTGCTGATTTTCTTTGTCATTTTTATTTATATATTTTTGAGTGCTCATAGCTGGAACTGGGACTCAACCCCTTCAGGCCAGTTCATCATAAATGTGATTAAAAACATTAGAAAAGTACTTTCTACTTTTCAGTCCAGTAAAAAATGTTTAGTGGAGCATAAAGTATGTAAAATGTATGACAAGTATTTTGTCCCTCGTTACTTTCCACCACTAGTTATAGTTCGATCTAGGGGTGTGCCAAAATATCAAAATATTCATATATTTGAATTTGTGGATACAGTATTGATATTGCAGGCTGCTGTATTGATACATTGCCCTTGAGCCCTTGAGCATTTTACTGCATTTCACAATATTAAGTTGTGGCAGCACTACAATTGTATTGCTTTAGAGAAAGTAAACATCTTATGTAATGCAAGTGGCTTATTCAACTGTTTTGAAATTGCATGTAGTGGTTTAACGAAGAAATATTGTTGTAAAAATATTTTTTTTCCTTATAAAAGAGTGAAATTTCATATCATGTGCAATATATGGGTCACCATATCATTTTATTATAGTATCGTGAGTCTTGTATCGTGTCTCGTGTTAGTGTGATCTTTCATTCCATTTCAATTTCATTTTTGTTTTCATTTTCTCTTTTATATCATTAATTTAAGATGGATACAAAATAATTCTTTTTACATTAAATGTATGTGAATGAAAGAAGTATGAAACTCATAATATCGGCCCCCATATAAAAATAAATACAGTTCGTTTTTGAATCGTAAACACAACTATACATGCAACTTATTTAAGTTACAACTGTCTCTGCCTTTTCATCAGTGGCGTGCGGTCATGGCAATCAAGAAAATCAGTGCTTGGCCAATCCAATCTAAAATTACTGTGTGTCACAACTATATATAAATTGTTCTAAAATATATCCAAGTAAGCCCATTTTCCTCCCACTTCTGCAGCTGAAGCTTGGCTGAAGTCACGGTGTCTTTTAGTGGCCGCTACAGGCTGCTGGGCATTACAGCGGGTAGCATGATTCCTATTTTGCCGCACCGGCTCAATCTGTTGCCGAGTTCAGTGGCCCATTCATGCTCCGCTCTCTAACATGAGCTTTTAGAACCAGTCCAGCTAGAACATCAGCTTCTGTCAGAGGCCTGCGCATACGCACCACACAGGACCACACAGCCTCAAACCCATGGATCTATGCTCAAACCACGCTGCAAAACCTGTGTGGGAATCAAGGATGTTTGCAGGTTTTACCCAAACTGAAAATGTGTGAGAAGAAGTGAAGCAACAGCAGCATCAAGTTTCAACAAACATACTTAAAATCTATCTTTTAGAGACAAGTTTTTATTTGTAGCTAAGGCTGTTCCTGTTTCGGATAAGTTTAGTTTTGTCCTTTCTTTCCACTTTTGTGTGAGACCTCAAGTCTGCTTGCCCATCCATAAAAGTCACCACACACTACTGCTTTTCATATTTTTGTAACATTGAATATTTTACATTTCGTTTACATTTGGAAGTTTTACTTTTACCATATAAACTGTTCCCTGGGTTGACGCTGCTGATTGAAATACTTTTTTCCATTAGTGTTTTTGTTTTTGTTGTGTTCTTTTTAATTCATAACAATTTTCCATCTTCATAAATCTTTTTTTTGTGGATTAGTAAGATTGGCTTTATATGATTTGATCATTTATTTCAAGATTTCATATAAAAAGTCTACGTATATGATTGAAGATAACATGAAATCATGTTCAATATATACAAAATATAATATACAGAAACAGAATACCTGTATTACTAATTTTAATAGAGGAGATTCCAAGCTTTCAATAAAAGTAGTTAAAAAGTGCCGATGATATTGGCCGTATTATCAAAAATTTCAAAGAATAGTAAATTCTAAGTTCTTTATGACCTTGGTTTATATTGTTCGGCCTCGAATCATTGAGCGACTTTCCAAATTAATTTACCATTATGGATGCAAAACAACCCAAAAGAGGTAAGTATATTTAATGTAGCTTTTTTGCATATTCACACAATCAAACGCCATTAGCTTAACTCCCATTGACAGTACATGTGAAGCTGTTTCTGTGGAGCAGGACAGCGGAGAAGCTCACTCTGCTCTGCACCAGGCCTAGACACAAACCCATTTGAAGCGTTATCAGTGCCCTGTAGAGAGAGGACACGTTTCAGTGCTGCCAGTGTCCAACCACTTAAGAATTGTGCAGTTTAGCTCAGATGTACTTCTATTATCTGCAGTGTGTGACTAGAGCAGTGTCACTATTCCTCTGTGTAATGTATCACAAAGCACGCGGCCATGAACTCTCATCTAGAAAATGTGTAGACTGCAAAAAGCACTTTAAAGATGTATCTGCTGCGTCTATGAAAACAGGAGCTGCATGCCAAATGAATATTAATGTTTGGAGCATCAGTTAGCTCTGCAGGCCAAGTACGAGATGTCAGTGTCTGTCATCTCAGCTGCGTTTGGGTCAGCAACAAAACAATTCAATCTTCTGTTCTCTTAATAACACCTCATTTAGATAAGTCAGCACGTGCAACAAGCCAATTTTACCATTTAGAACTTAAAGGATTTGGAGTACATTATTATGCAAACAATGTTGTGGCACAGTTTGCAAAGTGGGGCTTATTTAAATTTCTGCTAAAACATGGTGTTGGCAAAAGAGATATTTCATGTAGTTGACTAAACTTATCAGAGGTATTACGTATATTTAGTCAGTTTTTTGTACAATGAAATCTGACAAGCTTTCTTAGTAGAATTAATTTTAGTTGCTGGTCAGAACAGTACCATAATAAACACAAACTTATTCATGCACCAGTACACATAGACTAGAGACTAAAGGCCTGTACTATGAAGCTGGATAGTGTTAGCGAGGTGGTTCCTGGTTCAGTAATAATTACGAAGATAGATCACATTCTATTGAACTTTTTGACCAATCAGAGATGAGAATACTTCAGCCGGTGTGCAGAAAGAGAAAGCAGCACAGACATGAGGAACATGAGGAAAAGCATTAACGGCGGCGTGTAACGGATCTAAATAGAAGAATTATATATATATATATATATATATATATATATAGTCCCAATATGCAAAGAGCATATACCGGTATAAGTTTTTTTTTTTTCAGGGCTCGAGTGCTGTTTTCATGTTTTCACCCTCCCCTTATCACACATCCCCGTATTTAGTTGTGACTTGAGTGATACATGTGGGGTTCTAAAATGTCACGTAGCCACTTTTCAAAACTAAAAGCACTTTTAAATGACAATGTGCTGCTAGTTATGGTGAAATGTCACTGTGAAGAGGCTTATCAGTTCTGGAGTAAATGGACTTGCTTTTTATTATCAAGCCGTTTTAGATCAGTAGCAGTTTGCAATGAGCAAAATGTAAAATGATGTTCTATTTCTATTCATTGTTAAATACTAAGTACTAACTACCTGAAAAAAAGCTTAAATGTCTCCATCAACACGTTTAGCTTATGCAGGCGATGCCTTGATGGCATAATACCCATTCTTTAATAATACTGAATTCAATTCACTGTAAATTATGCACTTTGCCCTTCCTCCAAAGTATGTGTGTGTGTGTGTGTGTGTGTGTGTGTGTATATATATATATATATATATATATATATATATAATATATATATATATATATATATATATATATATATATATATATATATATTCTTTTTTTTTTTCTCCCCAACAGTTACCTTTGTTGTTCAGCAGATGGTTTGCTGTTTCCAGTCAAGACCCCAGATGCTTGTCTCTGCAAAGAACAACAACATTTTAGATATTTAAGCTTTTTTCAATTATGTGAAGCCAATCTTTCTATGCTACACCATCTACTAAAAGTGAAGATGTTTTTTGTGTCTTTTCGTCTTTCTCTTTGACCAGTGGTGATGCGCACAGTGAAAGTATTGCCAGGGCGTTCACGATGCTGGGGCTCTGTTAGGGAGAGAGTGGTTGCTCTAAAATCTATGTAACTGCAGGAGGAGCATGTAAGTTATGGCTGCTCTCCCTTTCACAGACTTGTACTCAGAAACACTATCACATGCACTGACTGGAAGTAACTCAGGGTCCTAGCGCACAATGACTGCTTTTATCTTCTCTGTTGACAGAGAACAGAACAGAGAAAACAAGCATACAAACACGTCGCAATCAGTGGTCAGAATCAGAATCAGAATCACAGAAAGAGTTTATTGCCATTGTCAATGAACAAAATTCAAAACGTAGGAACTTGTCTCGGCCTTAAGGTGCAACATAAAACACTGAGTAATAATAAAAACAACATATATTCAATCAAAAAAGGGCATGCATTAGGAAACAATTTAAAATTACTATACAATAAAAATAAAAAATAGGCATTTCTATGTACACAAGTTTACAGTTATGTTTAAAGTTGTAGTGCAGAAAGTGACAGTGCAGTGAGTGGTTGAATATTGCAGTTAAAGTGACAGGTGTTTTGAAGTGTTCATGAGTCCAACGGCAGAGGGAAAGAAACTATTCTTGTGGCGGGAGTTCTGGTCCGGATGGACCGTAGCCCTCCTGCCTGAGGGGAGTGGTTCAAAAAAGACCATGTCCAGGGTGAGAAGGGTCAGCTGTGATCCGACCTGCTCGTCCCAGAGCCCTGGAGACGTACAGGTCCTGCAGAGATGGAAGTCTGCAGCCGATCACCTTCTCAGCAGAGCGCACAATGCGCTGTAGTCTCTGTTTGTCCCTGGCTGTGGCTCCAGCGTACCACACGGTGATGGAGGAGGTGAGGATGGACTCAATGATGGCCGTGTAGAACTGCACCATCATCTGCACTGGCAGCTTGGCTTTCCTCAGCTGCCGCAGAAAGTACATCTCTCTGCTGGGCCTTCTTGATGAGGGAGCTGATGGAGGGCTCCCACTTGAGGTCCTGGGTGATGGTGGTGCCCAGGAAGCGGAAGGAGTCCCACGGAGGTGGTGATGGGGGAGTCTGTCATGATGAGGGGGGGCTGGGGGGCTGTGGCTTTTCCTGAAGTCCACGATCATCTCCACTGTCTTCTGTGCGTTGAACTCCAGATTGTTACCGCTGCACCAGGACACCAGCCGGTCCACCTCCCTCCTGTAGACGGACTCATCCCCGTCCGAGATGAGCCCGATGAGGGTGGTGTCGTCCCGCAAACTTGATGAGTTTTACGGAGTCGTGGCTGGAGGTGCAGCAGTTTGTGTACAGGGAGAAGAGCAGAGGAGAAAGTACACAGCCCTGTGGAGCTCCTGTGCTGATAGTCCGAGTGTCTGAGACATTCTTCCCCAGCCGCACGCACTGCCTCCGATCCGTCAGGAAGTCAGTGATCCACCTGCAGGTGGAGTCAGGCACGTTGAGCTGGGAGAGCTTGTGTCCTGGAGCAGAGCAGGGAGGATGGTGTTGAACGCAGAGCTGAAGTCCACAAACAGGATCCTGGCGTAGGTTCCCGGGGAGTCCAGATGCTGCAGGATGAAGTGGAGTGCCAGGTTGATGGTGTCGTCCACAGACCTGTTGGCTCTGTAGGCGAACTGCAGGGGGTCCAGCAGGGAGGAGGTGAAGGACTTGAGGTGGGGCAGGACCAGGCGTTCAAAATGACTTCATGACTACAGACGTCAGCGCCACAGGCCTGTAGTCATTAAGTCCAGTGATCCGGGGCTTCTTGGGGACAGGGACAATGATGGCAGACTTGAAGCAGGCTGGGACATGGCATGACCCCAGGGAGGTGTTAAAAATGTCTGTGAAGACGGGGGTTAACTCTCGTGCGCAATGTCTTAATGTAGCGGCAGAGACGCCGTCTGGTCCAGCAGCTTTTCGGGGGTTGGATTTCCGAAATAGCCTGTGAACATCCTGTTTCCTGAACTGAGAGGGTGGTGGGGGAGGTGGGGGTGACCAGGTTTGGGTTGGCGGAGGTGGCCACCTCGTGGGGGAGGGGGTGGTCACATCAAACCTGGAGTAGAAGGTGTTAAGTTGCTCAGCCAGTTTTCGATTGTCTGCAGCAGGGGGGGGCTCGGGGCTTGTGGTTGGTGAGGAGCCGGAGCCCCCTCCACACGGAGGCGGGGTTGTTGTCAGAGAACTGCTGCTTCAGACGCGTATTGTACTGTGATCTCGCTCGAGAAACCTCTTTGCTAAATCCATACTTTGCGTCTTTGTAGCGCCCCCTGTCACCAGCCCTGTGCGCTGCCTCCTTCTGCTGCCTTAACTGCCTCAGTTTTGGGAGTGAACCAGGGTTTGTCCATTGTTGAAAGTGACTTTGGTGTGTGTTGGTATGATGCTGTCCTCACAGAATCGAATGTATGACGTCACAGTGTCCGTGTACTCATCCAAACTATCTGTGGCAGCTCTGAAGACCTCCCAGTCTGTAATGTCCAAACACGCACGGAGCTCCTCCACTGCCTCATTGGTCCACTTCTTAGAGGTCCTCACTGCAGGTTTTGAGAGCTTCAGCCTCTGCCTGTACGTGGGGATCAGGTGGACCATGGCGTGATGGCGTGATCTGAGAAGCCGAGAGCAGCGCGAGCCACGGCGCGGAAGGCGTTACTGACTGTTGTGTAACAGTGATCCAGCGTGTTCTGCTCTCTGGTCGGGACTTTAATAAACTGTCTGGGTTAGCCTGGATACAGTGTTACTATGAGAAAGGATTGCCTGTTTGTGTCTCATTAGACATCACTGAAAAAGCATGATATTCTAGTTCTTTTTGAGGTTGGTTGTCTTCCAATGAAAATCAAAGTCATATTTAGCTTACTAGCTTTAAATTGCCTAAGCAGTCGCCAGGTAACAATCTTCTTCTGAGCAGTCACACTTTGCTGTGAATGGTTAAATCCACCTTTCAAGCACTTGGAGTATGACAGAGGCTGACCAATAGGAGTGTCTGTGCTTTGAGCTGCACTAAATCAAGCCCAGAGTGACGTTACCAGGGCCCAATCCTGGAGCCAGGCCTAGGGTAGGCACTCGATGGCAAGCGTCTAGTGGCTGGGTCTTTTCCCACGGGGCCGCCCAAATGAGCGATGTGAGGCCGTCCTCCCGTACTCCCGCACTTCAATGCCTGTGGTCCAAGGGACCGCTCAGGGAGATTGTGTGTTTGCTCAGACACATGAAGAATTAGAGAAACATTGATCGGAGGGTGTCCGGTTTGGAGACCACAAGATCTCATCTCTGCTGTTTGCAGATGATGCTGTCCTGATGTCTGGGGTGGTTTGCAGCCGAGTGTGAAGCAGCTGGGATGAAGATCAGCACCTCCAAATCCGAGGCCATGGTCTTCAACCGGAAAAAAGTGGCTTGCCCCCTGCAGGTGGGTGGGGAGTCCTTGCTCCAAGTGGAGGAGTTCAAGTATCACAGGGTCTTGTTCACAAGTGAGGGAGGAAGGATGGTGCATGAGATTGACAGGCGGATCTGTCTCTCTTGTGGTAAAGAAGGAGCTGAGTCGAAAGGCAATGCTCTTGATTTACCGGTCAATCTACGTTCCTACCCTCACCTATGGTCATGAGCTTTGGGTAATGACCGAAAGGACAAGATCGCGGATACAAGCGGTCGAAATGAGTGCAGGGTGCCACATACAATTCAAATTCTACAAGAGACTGTATCAATGCAACTTTAGTGAGCTGTTGAGCCTGGCCCTTATACATGCCCTGATTTACTGTGCCTCTATGTGCACTAAATTACTCTAATCCTCCCTAATCTTCAAATGAGAAATTGCAGACCCTCAGTCACAAGTTAAAGACACAAGTCCACCACAGGACTCAACCTAGTACAATTACTTTGCTGAGCATATAGGATGCCAATACCTCTCTATTAGTATTCTGGCTCAACATGTAGTCCCAAAAGAGAAGGGCCGTCTAAGAAGAAGTTAAAAAGAATTACTTTCTTCTCCCCATTGTAATCATTAGCAGCAGCTCTTTTTGCCTGGATACAAGGCTTACATAACAGCCCAAGTGTGCAGAAGGAGTGCTCAAACACATGAACCACACCAGCGCTGCTTTTCTACAGCTCTCCACTCCACCATCTGACTGCAAGCTCTTCTTTATTAAGCCCAGTGGAAACAGCAGGAGACCGGTGCGTGCATCAAAATTCATGAGCGGCGCAGAAGATACTGAGAGGAAATTTGAAGTCTTTCTCATGGCCGCTTTCCTCTTAAGCGTTCCGACGTCTACCTCACGCTGACAGGAGCAAGTGAAGCGTTGTGTAGGAGTATATTTTAATATCAAAGAAAAGGGCATTTCTGCTGAAGATTAGTCTTTGTCGGCTGCAGATTCAAATTGTGTTCATTCTGAAATAAAAGGTCATTTTTTATGATGTAAACGTCAAATATTTTTAGCACATTTATTGAATTAAAGTGTTTTAGGTCAACAAGTAACTACAATGTGATGAATTTATTAAAGTTGTATATTATTGTATTGTATATTTTTACCTCCCGTAGTTTCACTTCCGGTTTTCGTTCCCACAAAGTCAGTCCTAGATTGTGCTACCTCAAATATCAAATTCTTGAAAAATCCAGACAATGTGCCTCAAGTGTTATGATCTTCAAACTCTTTACGCTTGAAGCATCAATCAGGAGTGATTGATGCTGAAAAAACCAAAACCCAAGTCTGAAAAAACCAAGGCAAAGCAAAGTCATCTATAGCCAAATTTCCACCTGGCTTGTTTTTGGAAGCCGATTGGTATGACCCAAAAATGTTCTATGTTTCAGAGTCTATAATTTAATGTTGTCATACTAAGATGGAGGGCAAGAGCCAGCTGTTTCTATTGATTATGATATATATATAAGAAATATTTTTAAAGAAAATGTTGAAACGGATCATTTCCATTCATGAATAGACCCAAGAACTCGCCACTCTGTATTTTAACAATAAGATTTTTTTTCTACCCCCATCTGTATTCAATATTAACGGCTTATAGAATGCTATGATGTCATCTGAAACCCTGCTATATGTTGAGCCCACAAGCTTGGCAAAACAAAGATGGCACACGTTAGTATCAACTGTTTCCTGTATATTACATAATCTATTAAATTTTTCCTGTGCATAATGCATTTAACATTATCTCAAGTTAGTGCATTACATAAATTGTAGAAAAAGATTCAGTTGTAGTCATCTGGATTCTGTTTTAGAAAAATGTTTGCATTTGTAGATGTGCATTTTTTTAACACAAAGGATCATGGAACAAATCTACACAACACTCACACAAAAAAGAAATGTTGACCCTAATGTTACACCCCAAATGAACACATATTTAAAATATATCATATTTAAATCATTTTCATTGGATCAACATGAAACAATTAAACAAAAAATAGGATAAAAATATGTTTTTGTCCACTGCAATATGTTTTATTATTATTACCGCTATTATATTCCAATTGTGTCATTATATTTGACAATGATAATGTTGCTTGATACTGTACATTAAGAAGCTCAAGAGAGAATCCTAAGCTTTGATGGCGCTTTAATGACTCATAATTGCACTAATGAAGCAACTAGCCTAAATGTGACCCTTCTGAATTCTCAAAATAAACATAAACGCTTTGCAAAACTGGTTGCCATAAAATCCTCAGTGCAAAACGAAACACTCTCTCCTGCATAACCAGCAAAAACAGTAGTTACAGACGTACTTCCTCTTTGATGTTAATGTCCATCTATTATTCTAAAATCACAAACAAAAAACTTTAAAGTAAATGCTGCACTTTTTGCTAAAACCCCACCAAGATAAATCCAAATATTCACAAGCAAATGTTGTAGTTCTCCTCTGGTGTGCACGTGAATTGGCAAGATGCTCATACAACTGTGGAGGGATTGTGTAAAATAAATAAATCACCTCGACACTGTGTGGGTAAAACTATATTGGGCGCTCCCCAGAGAGACTCCATGCTGCACTCAGGCTCTATTAAGAATTTAAGGTGGAGACAGAACAAGTAGGTCACAGACAGCTCATTCCTCAGCATCTTCTCCAGCTGCGATACATGTCAGACCTGAACGATGGACTGACAGGACAAGACAGAGCCACCTTAAATCCTGACACATTCTGATGCATTCAATTTTCACTCTTTTAAGATGGAACTGCCTGCGTGAACAGGAGAACTTTGATGATGTAACTTGCTGTGGAGCACTGGGGTATTTTTAGCACAAGCAAGTTTAAAGGACAGTTTTTCCAAGTGATCAAATAAACATGATATGCTTGGTGTCAGCTGCCCTGATTATCAAAGATTTATTCAGGGAACAAGCTTTTATTTTATTTTTTTTACTAAGCAACTCCTAAAATTGGACTTGCTGTCATTTCTCTCAGTACACAATCAAACAATGTGAATATCTCAATTTGACTATTGAACCTTTAACTTTTCCTAAAACATAGAGAGATTTCTGTTCTTGTCCATCTGCTGAGTTATATGGACAAATTTCACATCAGTAAAGATGCATCATTTCCAAATTATAACACAGGAAATGTCAGAATTAAACGGTTAAACATTCTTCTTTTTTAATTAGGGATAGTTTAAATGTGCACTGTGTAACCTTTCTGGTTGGGGTGAACCACTCCTGGTCTGTATCAAAATGTTATTGTTAGACCTGGAATATTCCATAGTTTGGCATTAGATGTATCTGTCCAGCATTTATTGCACAAAAATACCTTGAATTTTGCCTGTGCCGTCACCTGCATGAGATTACGTTTAATGCCATACTGTCGAACAATTCCATGCTTGGAGGCAAGCAGGTGGCGGACCCATGTGATTCCCCGATATATCTTCTCAAACGTTGGTCTACTACAGCAGCACGTACAGTAGGTGGACAAACTGCATCTAAAATGCTACGTACATCTTTTATATTAAACATTTTAAGTTAAATATGTAATGAAAAACATTGAACTGATCAATGCAGAGAAACTTTGGAAACATTGAGGGCAGCTGGCTTTAGTGTAATATTTGTGTGTGGTGTGTGTTTGGTGATTATGGCGGTACAAGATTTGATGTGTCTTTATCATAAATAAGCTATGACATTTTCCTAACAAACTATGTTAAATGACTGGCAAACTGATAGATAACTGAAAGAATTTTTTTTATCATTTTCTGGCTATTTAAATAATGAAAATATAGTCAGGCGACTACGCAACTAGCATGAATAATGCAAATTGGGAATATGCCTCAAATTGGGGGGACATTCCTCCACCAGAGCAGTATTACACCTTTAAGTGTTCCACCAAACCATCAATTTCTTTGTCTACACTTTTGGTGTTTATGAAGCAGAAAGTCCAGAAGAGCCAACAATCTGGGTTTAAATGTATATTATTATATAATTATCACTCTAAATTATTTTTAAGATGCACTTTTTAATTTTCCATGCCCCAGTCCCAAGCATGTGTATCGGTAAGCCATAAAACTCTAATCCTCAAAGTAAATGAATGAAATCAAAATTAAATAAACTAGCCCATAACCAATGTGCAGGTCATACACGCGCTGTCAGCTGTCAACACCAGCAGCAGCACTGCAGCCAGTCACAGCAGCGCTCCAATTAGTGCAGTCCAGGGCGTCTCACTAGACACGGGACTTAGCATTATTTCGTTGTCCTTCCCCAGTTCTCAGCTCATTAACAGGCTCCACAAAAAGCCTTGCACTTCACATCAACAACATTATAACACACCGGAATAGAGCGGATTTATGACAGCAACGGGAAGTTTTCATCTACCTCGAAAATACTATAAAAATGCTGAAGATACAAAAACTTGCTGTATAATTTATATGGTGCTAGATTGCTAATTAGATGGTGTTCTATTTAGCTTTAATTAGAGGTATAAATCAGAACCCAAACATGACAAACTTGGCTAGTGTAACTTGACCGATATGCAAAGCATATGAGAAGCCTTCTCATTCAGCAAACACAAAAAGTTAATCTTACCTATTTTCCCTCATAGTAAAGCTACTACTGTGAAAGCTGCAATTGAATATTTCTTTGCAACATAGAATAAGATTATGTGGCTTTCTAAAGGATACAATGATTCTCCTGCTGAAGTTATTCAAGTAAAACTAATGGTGTAGCAGCAGGCTTCCCCATGGGCTGCTATGCATCAAAGTGTAAAGAATATTTCTCATGTTGCTTTTCAGAAATCCACTGCTGTTCTCTGCACTGTAACACTGTATGACTGAAAAGAGCTTTTATAACCCATACTGATTTGTATTTGTGATAAATTGGCCACAAGTGAAAATTTCATTTTTCATACTCTGTTCTTATCATTTAATATTATGGTCACCAACTAGAATATGTTTGCTATAGTTGATGAAATACGCAGAGTGAATCCAGAAAGAGTTGAGAAGTCTAACTTATTCAGAATCAATGACAAAAATTTTCTCACATAACAGTACAAAGAACTAAATCCCTTTAATCCCCCTGTCCCTATTTTGGATTAGGAACTACCCAGTCCCCTTGGCTCGAGTTCACACAACAACAATGGCTGAAAGTGGGTCTAACTGGCTTTATATTCAATACAGTGAAGTTAAGTTTTCCTTCTTCCTACTTTGAGCACTGTGAACCTACACATAAAACTGATGCACAAAACTCTCACACAAACAACGAAATGAACAATAAAACACTATTGTTCACAGTTATGTACATGTACTTACCAAAGGTACCAAAAGTTTCCTGGTCTGACTAAGAGTTCAAAAGTTCCCAAAGTGTGACCCTAGTCCCTTGTCCTTACTCTGTGCAAACGCACATCACCTAATAAGACCATTAAACCTCTGTCATTATTTGTTACAACATTTACCCATTATTGAAATGGAAAACATAGATCATAATGCTGGGAAAATGTGCCTCTAAATACACTTAATGTATTTCTTTTCGTGCTCACTTGCAAAGGAAAATCATTGAATCTTTTGGTTGCAAGTGCCACTTAATACCTGCCAATAACATTTTCAACTCACATACACATAAACAATGTAATGTTGTCCATCAACACTGACCATTAAATGTAATTCTTCATACTACTATTGAAAAGAATGATTGGCAATACAAACAAAATACAGATGCAAATAATGATATGGAGGATTCAACTTGCAGGACAAACACAAGTGGCCCTAACCTGCCAACATCCTATGATATACAAACCCCCTGTATTTGAATCCAGTCACTACATATCCATCATCATTTCAGAAAGTACTTCAAATGCAGCAACACAAACAAACAATTTTAACACTTTCAACAAACATCTATAATCAGTAAGGTATGAAAATGTTATGGAAAACTTGACATTGACGTTGTCGTATGAAACTGTAAACTGCATAAGAAAGCTGCACTGGACCAAAGCAAATCTGCTGATGCGGTCATGCCATCACAACAGTGATTGACGGATACGTATCAACGGATTACCCTCGATTAACCTTTCACTAGTGTGTAACATGTGTCCTGGCAGGGCAACAGAACAAGGTGCTTTTTCAACATCAGACATTATGATCAGGTATATGCTTCCCTTTATGCAGCTAAAATCTGGAACAGTCTTCCTGAGGATGTGAGACAGGTTCTACTCTGGCAATGTTCAAATCTTAGTTAAAAACTGTTTTGTTTGGCTGTGCATATGGCTGAAATGCTTTTTCTCTTTTATGTCTTGAACTATTTGACGGATAGCCTGAAAATGTCACTTTTAAATTAAGATTTTGTGATTTCTGCCATGTCTTTGTGATTTTAATGAATTTTTTCCTGTTGTGTGAAGCACTTTGAATTGCCTTGTGTACGAATTGTGCCTCTACAAATAAACTTGCCTTGCCTTGCCTTTGGTCAATTGTATGCACAATTTTCCAGACAAACTGTAATGAATTGCAATAGATGTTCCACTTGAGTAACACAAAATATTCTGCAAATGCCAATATAATTTATCCTATATTATAAGTTTGGGCCCATAGCATTTAGATTTTTGAACAATGGACTTGATGATGAAGAGGATGAGCTGGACTCTCTGACTGTCGGATGTTGTCCAAATCAGGACTATTCTGGATTTTCCCTCCCACTTGCTCCACAAAGTGCTGGTCAGCTGCAGGAGCTCGTTCAGCTATAGACTGTTACTGCTGCTGCTCCTCTAAGGGACACAGGAAGTCATTCCTGCTGTCACCATCAAACTGTGAGATTCTGTGCTGAAAAATACACTTTGTAAAGTCATTTTGAAATACTCACTTCAAAAACATATATTAAAGCATCCACGTTATAAATGGACATATAATTATAGACATGTATAAGTAAAATTAGAACCATTACAAGTTTTATGATAACAATTCTATGAAACATCAAACATTTTCTTAAACCATTTTAAATAACATTTCTGATATGTTGTCACAGCTGTGGAAATTGGCTGCACAATTCCCAGCCTCTATATTGCACTCATGCTCTTATGCACGTTTTGCAATAGGAAAATTACAATAAAATCTCTGCATTCATTTTAAATCTGGGATACCTGATTTTCACACTGCGAATGGAGGCCATATTTAAATCTAACTCATTCCTAGCTCTCCTATGGCACATAGTTAATATTCACATGCATTAATTTCCATGTGAGTGCATGGCTTTTTGTCAGACAGCGAAATGAAACTAGGGCGGGCCATCCAAGCACAGCCAATCAGAGCGCTGCTTTTGGCTCTTACTTCCTGCTTGACGTGAAACAAAATACTTTATTTTTAGCTGCACACAATGCACAGTGATCATCATTTACAAGATACTCTTCGGGGAGACCACAAAATTCACTCATTTGCACACAAAAAAAGTCAAGTAAGCCATCTTTAAAGTAAAAGGTGAACCACAATGATGATAAACCCTGCTCTACTTCATTTTATATTAGTAATTATGACAACTGCCAGGATGGTGCGATCCATTACCAGAATCGCGTGAGTGCACGATTTAACACTAGACCATCTCAAACATATGCTATCCCTATAATCTCATTTGGCGCTGCCTCCTCTGTAAATTCTATTCAAGAAATAAATACACCGAAGTGACTATGAGTGTACCCAGTAAATGCTTTAGACCTCTCTCTAGCCAAGCTTAGGCCATGAAACCCGAGTGATGTCAAACAATATCAGAGGAACATCGGAATCGCTTCTTGGAATTGACTGCCTCTCAGTGGAACAAATGAAACATTCTTGTCTATATAGCCGACTTATTGAATATCACACCAATGCGTAAGAGTCAACACATTAGACTAAAATGTGCTGAAAATACTTCTTAGTGCACTTACTTTCAACTGACATTTGCACCACTGAGCTCAGGTTTATAGATGTTCCTACATTATTACAATTGAGCATAAGAGTACCTTTCTCACCCACAAGCCTGCAATGCTGAGTTATCATGTGTGTACCATAAATGTCCTTAATTTGAGGTATTCCACAGCCCGCCTACTAATTCACACACTGACAGTGATAGTTGCCTGCATTACATCAAATTTGCCTTATTACTCAGAGTTTGCTAATTCTACTGCTACATTCAATTAGTTCCTGCCATCTTGGCCCTTATATCTTACTAGCAGCAGCTGACATTGAAGGTGTTACGCTGATAAGAGTGTTTTCTATAGGCTTAAAGTAGGGCCAAAGGGAAAATCTAAAAATTATTTGACTACAGTATCTTTAAGTGCTTAATAGCTTAGGAGATAAGCTGGCGCTGGAGTGTTTGTTTAAGCTGTGAGTTAAGATTTCTATGACCACAGGAGAATCGGTCTATAATGTTCATGGTGAATGAGGTACCAAAAATCAATGTCAATGTAGGCACCTGCAAATTCTCTACTTCAATTAGACGCCGTCAATTCCCCAGACCTAGTTTCAGGGTTTAAGCGGCACGGAGGTGTATTTCAAATTCTTAAAG
Organism: Chaenogobius annularis; assembly: GCA_015082035.1. Lineage (NCBI taxonomy): Eukaryota > Metazoa > Chordata > Actinopteri > Gobiiformes > Gobiidae > Chaenogobius > Chaenogobius annularis. The sequence continues at coordinate 381,285 of BJKM01000530.1, forward strand.
TCAGGAAGGAAAAAAATCTAGACATACTATCCCTATGGGTTGTGCGATCCTGTGAGCAGCTCAATCAGTCCTCTTCTGTATGCCCCTCCTTATCTCAGCACTAAACATTCAGCGCGAACAACTTCTTATTAACAAAGACCATCTATCTGTCATGCCACCACTTTTCCCCAACACTGCCTCCCCTTTTGACTCTGATCCGCATCTCCAGAACTTTTCTCTCTCTCTTCATATTCTAATCAGCCATATTTAGCCTCTTATTAATCTCATTAATCTTCAATCATTTAGAGAATAACATAGAGAGCGTGTGTACCAAACTCTAGCTACTTGTCTCCTGCCTTGAATTGAAATGTTTAACAATCACAGGCTTAGCCATATTAGAAGCCAGCGTATTTGCTGTCGTGATGGTTACGAATGCATACAGTTCTATAGCTGTTGTTCCTTAAGAATCAAGAGCAGCCGATGAGAAGCCTTTGCGAATATTTGCAAGAAAATGTAGGGCAAATTTGACAATTTTCTCCCCCCAAAAATATATTTGTATATTAAATATGCATTACTTGCCAAAGCTCATGGTCGATTAGTTAACGCGTGCTGTCCTTACTCGCATCTGCTTCTCTAGAGCTGTCACCATCTTCTGAGACAGTACACGCACTATGCAAATAAAAAGTTGTAAGGTATGCAAAAAGCAAGATTTAAGCGGCAAGCGGCAATCCAACGTGCCCTCGCGCCACGCCGCCGGGTGTAATAATAAATGGTCGACCAAAAAATTCTTAAAATCCAGCACCTCAGTCCATAACCAGGAGCATTCCATATTTGGCCGCCCTCCGTATTGCGGTGTATTGACAAGTTTCTGGTACCCACACAAAAGAGGAGCAAAAAACAGCGTGGGAGCGAACGTACAGCCAATGAAATGACGCGACAATTTGATGTAACACAGTAGATCCACCCATGCCCGATCATCGCCACTATCGAACTTCTAGCCGCAGTTCGTCTTTTTCGACTCGCCACAGACACACATGATAAAGCTGTGTCGCGTGAGTTAAACAAGTGGATGTACACTGTTTGCGCTTGTTATGAACGCCAAAATTCTCCTCCAGTCCCGGACAGCCAAACCAATTTTAAGCAGATTGGTACAGGAATATTGGCCAACGCCTGAGAGAGGAGTTTCTTAGAAGTGTCAAGCTCTGAAAAATCACAAGTGGTTCATTTGGTCATTATGAGAGATCTGGCGCTCAGCTGAGACCCATCTGTGATCCGTACAATCAAGGTGATAGCGTTAAAGCAAGCTCATCAGCTTGCATAAATATAGCTGCAGCTGTGAGACCCTTTTATTACAATATCTTGAGTGATCTTGTGTGCGCGAGCTCTGCACCGAGAAGGGCAGAGGCCTCAACCTCACCCGCCCCATATGTGTACTTTGTTTTCCCACTCTGTTGAGGTTGTCCAAAAATAAATAGAATAATAGCCTGTCGAGCCCGAATCTAAACAATTTACAATTTCGTGCAAACTCTTTGCGCCAGAGCAAAACTATGAGGATTTGGTCCAGAGGGAGCACGCTAAAGACAAATAGGGAGTTATGACCGTCATGTTTTGGTGTATATCTCTCTGCGTCCTTTAACCTGCGTGTTTAGTTTCGGTGAAACTGGTGCCGTAATTTGGTATGGCGACAAATTTCCAGCCGGTGGTGTGCGGAGTGCGGTGAGTGAGTGCGTGAGGTGAGGAGTGCGGAGAAAGTCTAGCCTCGCTTTAATCAGACTCCGTTAAATGGGTATTTAATAACTCTATTACCTCTGCGGCTAAGAGATTAGACTCTTTTGCAATAAGGAAACCCACTCCTTCTTCCATGTCCCCCAACGTATTGGATATATCCCAAATTACTGCAGCTTGATCGGGCCAAGTGTTCTGGCCCTAAGCGGAGTAGGACAGATCTCTTGTTAAAGTAGCACTGAAGCCGTACATCTCTGCAGCAATTTGCGCGCAATTTCCCAAATATAATCAGACGGATAACATGGATGACTCATCTATTCTCGGTCCTCGCGTACCCGCTAAACCGTAAAAAGATACTCTTATTTGGTCCACATTAAGCTTCTTGATTGTGCTTGGGAATTCGGAACCGGGACCTCTCTAAGTCAGAGATTTTGGGATCCAAAATCTTGCGACATCATTCACGCACTAAGAGCTACACAATTTTTTTATACGTCCATGTTAATGTGGAGAATGAGTCCAACTCTGCATGTGTGAAGGGTGAGACGTGTTTCTATTTGCGGAAGGGCGCTATTGGGGCGGCGCCTTATTTCAATCTTTTTCTTCTTACGAATTCTCAGGGTTCAAGCCTGAAAGATTATGGCACCTCAAAACAGAGATCTTGTCTTCAACATTTTGCGTCCCCACATTCCGCGCGAGTGCCGCAATTTTGCCGCAAGTATGGCCGCCGAGACAGACAATATGTTTTTAAATTTGGTACAACTTTCAAAATTGTCGTCTAGACTCTTCACTCTACATCCTCTGTTTGAGGCGTCTGTGGATCATGTAGGCCGTCCGCACGAGACCGCTAATAGAGTTAAGATGGTATGCGCCAAAATAATGTGGGATAACTTTTAGATGCCCCATCTTTCGATCATAGCAGGCATGTATTTTCCCTGGACCTCCCGCGTATTACCAAGAAGTTTTTGAAGCCAGCGTCGCGAGGTGAATCTATGCCCCTAAGGGCAGCCGAAGTCTTTCCGTTAAACTCAATTGACAAGATATAGCTATCGATCCAGTCGTGTAGGTGAGTGAGTGGCCCCTGCCGTCCGTTGTGTGCTTTGCAGGTCAGTGGGCGTCCGAACCATCTGTCCATGGATTTCGGATTGTATTCACGAAATATAACAACCAACAGTGATCTATCAGCGAGAGCCCGTGATAAGAATCTCCATGAAGTGACACACACAACCACATGAGATATTAGATACAAGAGTTCAGAGATCTACTCTGTGATGCGTCTGAGTGACTGTCTGTTCTGGGAACCGAGTCCGCAACCCAGCGGTGTGACCTTCCCACTTGCTTTCTGTGGAGTACTAAAGTCAGTCTAGCGCATAATGAAAAGCCAAAGTTGATCAAAATTAAGTCTGCGTGAAATTGTTCTCAGAATGCCGATGTATGTGAGAGTGGTGTACACGAAACATTTTGCCGACTGCGGTCCGACGTCTAATCGTACAGCGACCAGCGTGAGTAAAGTTTTATTACATATGAATCACTAAATCTGGCGACAGATAACTTTAGACCACACTCACCACTTTCTCTTTGAGGTTACTAGTTGAAGCTGAGTCATGCCTACTACCTTATATCCTTGAAGCCAGTGGTGAAACGCCCTAGGAGGAAGCTTCGTAAAGCTTCGCTTATTATGAGCCTCGAACAAATTTGAGCGCCCTTTTCATACAATGTCATAACAATATTATCCCACACCCAATAAGATGTGGAGCACTGGCCCAGTGATGGCGTTTAGTTTCAAGGGCTCAGGACGGCGTGGCCCACGATAACTAGTTTTGTTCTTAGTAACATCTACGAGAGCGATGCATGCGCTGCCTGTCCCGAATTTCTGTATTATAGTCTATCTCTCAGCGTCTATCACTAGTAGTTTACTCGCGAATTTCTCCCAGACGTGTGTGCGCAGAGTGTTAAGTATTGAGCCACCTATGTCTTTGTTTCTCTCTTGGTGACTGCGTCTGTCTCGCGTCGCTATTTACAATTTAGAGACCCTGAAAAAAAAATGGACGCCCAAAAAACAAAATTTTTTCGCCGAGTGCCATCCTGAAGCTGTCTGTCGGCATACAGCGTCTTATTCTCTTGCGTGTCTGTCTTGCTGATTGCATACTCAATCTACTGTTTGGAGTGTACTGAATGCTGCACAGGAGGAGCGATACAACACATATCTGAGCTCAAAGTACACAGAAGGAAACAATGCAATCTTCCGAGTTGATAATTTGTTCTTTACCCTGCAGAACAAAAAAAAAATAATGCAATAATAAAAAAAAAACTTCAATAATATTTCTCGTGTGATGCAGAAAACAATATACCGTGCCACTGCCAATAATGCAGTATTCTACAACGTCATTTGTCACGAAACCTCTGAGACCTAGCATCCATATCCCCACCCGAGCCACCCGTCGCAGCGTCGTACCAGAATATACCGACATTAGTCTTCCCCAGTGTCTGAACACTGACCCAGCTCCAAAGTGAGAATGTCGACCTTCAAACACTATTTTCAGATGGAATCATGCATTACGATGCGACTTACATCGACAGACTTGAGCCGTCTCCTCAGCTCGCCCATCTCCCCCTCTGTGTCAACTTCCCCACACTCACCACATAGACTTCCATTCAAGTCATCTTGTAGTGCCTAGTGCCAGACCCAATGATGAGAGCGTTATGGGCGCGCGATGCCTGCGCATCTCGTGACACTCTGATGAGAGTAACCAACTTTTACAGCCAGTGTATGCCTCTTTAGAAGGAACCAGTGTTACGCGGTGAGATGCGAGATTTCTGGACGAGTGCAAATGCCCACTTCCTCCAATCTGTCCTGTGCTTGCCCGTTGTCCTCAACACATGACAGGCTGCCTCGTGGTCTCTCACCCACGCCAAACTCCACTACTTTCGACTCCTACTTCTGCGCGTTGCGATAGCTCCACACAAGATCAGCTACTATCTCTCCCCTAGTATGCGTATATGCACGAGCCTCGGCATCACGGCCTGTTTGACCCTAGCTTTGCTGCCTAGGCCGGCCGACATTGGGACTGCCAGCCGCCTTCGCGCCTGCGCGTTTGTCAACCAATGAGCCCCTTGCATGGGCCGCGCCCCATGCCACTCATTTGTTGCACTATTTTGCGCTCATAGAGGAGTAAGTATGCATGACGATGCCTCCGGATCGGGTTTACAGTGGTTGTGCCAGGGGTGATTGGATGCAGCGCTTCGCGCTGCGGTTGTCAACAATGAGTGCGTGGGCTTCGCCCACGCACTCATTGTTGACTATTTTTATGTTATTGCAGGAGTAAGTTGCATACGATGCCTCCTCGCATCCCTGGTTTCACTGGTTATTGCCAGGGAATCGACGGCAATCGCCACGGCAACTCGGGGTACCAAAACATGCGGCTGCGCGCGCATGTTTTGGTCGGACAGTTGCAACGCGGCCTCGCCGCATTGCAGAAGCAATAGGCCCGCGCCCTGTTGGGGCTCGGGCCTAAAAACAGGATATCAGTTTTATTACTGTTTTTTTCGTAATTACACTTAGATTTAGCAAATTCTTTCCACATGATTGATGCGTTGCCATTTAATTACTTGTCGCCGGCATGTACAGAAAATGAATCACTAAATGACAGAATGCAGACGGGCCAGTCACAGCCCACAGAAGCGAATGTCAAGCAGCACTTAAGCGTGCTATGCTACAATTAACCTGCAGCAGAAATTACAGGCAAATTACACCAAAATGATGTTTGCAGTGCGGCCCAGAGTGAAATTTGCATCAGCTCCCATTTTGAAAGAGGCTTCAACCAAAGTGAAGAGGTTTGTCAGCAGGGTTAATCAGATCTATGCAGCCATCGACATTAAATATGAGGGGAAAGAACAACAGTTTGGGACACATTGGTGTCTTTAAAATTTGTATTTTTCTAGTGTATTTATAACACAAGACATTCACTATGAGCCAGCTAAATACTACAGAGTAGTACAATAAATAGTAAATTAAATAATACACAATATTAAATTAAATTATTATTTAGATCCTACTATTATATTGAGGCCTGATGATTGATAATCGATAATCGATGAACCAAATAATCTTGACATAAGGGGTAAGGGGGCTCTATTATTGTCACTCAGGCTCAACTATTGATGATTCACATGCCACAACATGATACACAGATGTCATCATCTGCACTAAATATATCTGTATCACCACATCAGTGAAGCTCAAAGGCTGAAAACATCAATAGCCACAACAACTTCACTGTTTGTCTCCATGGTGATACCAATATTGAACATTCTATTCAAGGGGTCAGTCGTAAGTATCCACTCCCAGAAAAGTTGCATTGTGCACCTTTAAAATAAGAACCGTCCATGATAAAACATAATAGGATACTGTTGATGCTTCAGTCAATTAAAGCTGTTTCTTAACTTTGGAGATGCTCCTGCTCTTCTCCTGCTCCTCTCCTGCTCTTCTCCTGCTCTTCTCCTGCTCTTCTCCTGCTCTCTCTCTCTCTGTCTCTTCTGCTCTTCTCGTGGCTTCTTCTCTCTGCTCTTCTCTCTGCTCTTAACTCCTGCTCTTCTGCTCTTCTCCTGCTCTGTCTTCTCCTGCTCTTCTCTCTTGCCTCCTCTCCTGCCTCTCTTCTCCTGGCTTCTTCTCTGCTCTTCATCCTGCTTCTTCTCCTGCCTCTTCTCCTGCTCCTCTCCTCTCTTCTCCCTGCTCTTCTGCCTGCTCTTCTCCTGCTCTTCTCCTGCCCTCTTCTCCTGCTCCTCTCCTGCTTTCTCCTCTCCTGCCTCTCCTGCTCCTCTCCTGCTCTCCTTTCCTGCTTCCTGCTCCATGCTCTTCTCCTGCTCTTCTCCTGCCCTCTTCTTCTCCTGCTCCTCTCCTCCTCCTCTCCTGCTCTTCCTCCCTCCTCTCTCCCTGCCTCTTCTCCTCTTTGCTCCTCTCCTGCTCTTCTCCTGCTCTTGCTCCCTGCTCCTCCTCTGCCTCTCTCTCCCTGCTCTCTCTGCTCTCTCCTGCTCTTCTCCTGCTCTTTCTCTGCTGCTCTTCTCCTCTCTCTCCTGCTCTTCTGCCTTCTCCCTGCTCTTCTCTGCTCCTGCTCCCTCCTGCTCTGCCTCTTCTCCTGCTCTCTTCTCCCTGCTCTCTCTCTGCTCCTCTTCCTGACTCCTCTCCTGCTCCTCTCCTGCTCTCTCCTGCTTTCTCCTGCCTCTATCTCCTGCTCTTCTCCTGCCCTCCTCTCCTGCTTTTCCTGCTTCTCTCCTCTCCTCTCCCTGCTCTCTCTCCGCTGCTCTTCTCCTGCTCTCTCCTGCCTTCTCCTGCCTCCCTGCTCCTCTCCTGCTCTTTATTCTACTCCCTCTTCCTGCTCCTCCTGCTCTCTCCTGCTCAATCTCCTTGCTCTCTCCTGCTCTTCTCATTCTCTCCTCTCTCTCCTGCTCCTCTCTCTCTCTCTCCTCTCTCTCCTGCTCTCTCCTGCTCTTCTCCTGCTCTCTCCTCTCTCTGCTCTTCTCCTACTCTGCCTCTTCTGCTGTTCTGTCCTCCTTTCCCTCCCTTCTCCCTCTAATAAAGCAACACTAAAGTTCTCGCATGTAAATATAGGCCTGAGTAAGTCATATTGCAGGCAGTAAAATCAAATGTAAGTGAAACACTCTTAAAAGCCCACACGCTGCTGTTATCAATTGCTAATTAGACTCGTTGCAAATGAATCTTCAACGCCATTAACGGGTTGCAACTTTAACCCTTTCTTTTTAAATAATCCCTCAACAGATTGACAAAAAATAAAAACTCCCAAAGAGCGTGTGTTTCTGCTTCATCCTCTGCTCTGCACATTGACCACAAGTGCTGCAGCTCTTTTCCTTCTGCTCTGGAGTGCACAGAGCGTGGAAAACAGTATGACAGTGTGACATGAACTTACAGCAAGGGGTCTTCATGCTGTTGCTGAGCTATGTTTATGAGCAAGGGAGGAGGAAGGAGCTAAGACTAGGCCTTGTGGTGTATTGTGCAAACATATTTAAGCATCAGAAAGTGACATTTAAGATGAAGAGAAAATCAGGAGCCTGTTGTCAATCTTGACTTCAGATAGAATTAACAATCAGGACACTGGAGACGGGAGATGGGGCAACTTGTGTAGTTTGGTTATAAGAAGGTCCTGGCTCTAATGTACAAAGCTTTTGTGGTGTATTACAGCTTTCTGTAATATTTTACATATATTACATTTACCAGTTCTGCAGTTTTATATAAGTCAGTTAACCTGTTTCTATACTAAGGCCTTTTTGATTAATACTGGAGTTTACAATAACAAAATGTAAAATAATGATCTACTTATGTTATTACTTCAATACTAAGTACCTGAAAATAAAAAAAAATAATACGTCACCTTAAATGAAAATACATATATATATATATATATATATATATATATATATATATATATATATATATATATATATATATATATATATATATATATATAATATAAGCACATGCATTCACTTTATATTATTTTGCATCATACATGAGTGACTTTATTCAACTCTGCTTAAATTAGGTGACAAGACGTTCCACACTACATTGACTTTAAGGTTAATTTATTGCAGGACAGCTTAAAACTTGTCTTTTAAGTAGTTGGAAAGTCAGGCGCCTTAAGTGCACCTAACTCACGTTGACAAAATTGTTATCTTTAGCCAAAAATCTGAAGAGTGAAACCAAGGAGTGCACTCCAACGTGAGCCATCTAATTAAAGTTTAGTTGAACAACCTGAGGCCTAAACAGAGATAGACACAACTTGTAAACAGTGCAACAGCAGGAAGGCAATCATTTCTGTCAACTAGCCTACAGAACATGTTGTACATCAAACTATAACAATAAGTATAATGTTACCAAATCAGAATTTTGAGGCTAAAAATACACTGGCTTACATAACAGTTTGAAATTATTGAGGACCCAGCATCAATAGCCTAGTTTCTGAGAACATGGAAAAAAGAACAAAGGAAAAAGTGAACAGAGGTTTGGATTGATTGTGCCACCTACACAAAAGCAGCAACAATTTGAAAGGCCATCAGTGTTTTAGCAAAAATCCTTGTGACGCTACATAACTTAATAAACACATGTTTGAAAGTAAAATTGTTGATTGCAAATAGACTTAAAGCTGAATACCCACGTTTTTGGTTGGAAATAGTAAATTTGTGTTTCAGACAAAAATGAGACCACTGCATGATGTCCACATAGATAGTAGTATAGTTTATATATATATATATAGTATTTCTGGTCAACCCGGGAGTAAGAGCCAAAAGCTCTGATTGGTTGTGCTTGGGGCGGTCTGCACAAGTTGCCGTCATTGTTGTGTTGCTTTTAATGGTGGTTAGCAGCCGAAAGGAACGCTTACCGCCGCCTACTGTAGTTGTACGTCTTCTAAGTATGTGTTTTACGCTATACGGTAAAAAAAAAAAAAAAAAAAAAGGAGGGAAAGAGAGCAAAGGAGAGAGAGAAAGACAACTGAAAAGCTTCTTTGTTACTGACAAGTTCCCGTCTAAAATAGTTCTATAGCCGAGCTTGCGCCTGAAAATTAAAATGAATGCTTGTGGATATTAAACCAATGTTCATTATAAAATATACAAGCTTTTCACATTCAATGACTTGCAGCATACGTCCTGATTTGACATGCCAACTCCAAGATGGCGCTGTACCGGATGCCCTGGCTTTTTGGTGCGCTTTGTTTTGTCTGTTTTTGTTTGTAAATTGTGTGTCAGCGTGCTCTTACACCCGTAAAGAGCTCTTATCCTCATCTCTGTTTTGTGCTTCACAGAGACGTGGCTCATCAGCAAGTCGGTCCCGGACTGCGCCATACAGATGGAGGGTTTTCAGTTGCTTTTGGCTGACTGCCAGAGAGCTCTCTCCGGGGGGAAATCACGCGGCGGAGGAGTCTGTTTCTACATCAACATCGCCTGGTCTTCAGATGTGACTCTGGTCTCCAATCACTGCTCTCCCTGATCTGAAATATCTTTTCATTAACTGCAAACCATTCTACTCTCACGTGAGTTCGCCTCATTCATTCTGGCCGCTGTTTACATTCCACCGAGCGCAAACGTGCATGAGGCGGACCAGATTCGGAGTGTGGAGCGGACCTTCCCGGACTCCTTGTGTTTATCCTGAGGGATTTTAACATGAATGTCAGGGACGAATTACCCAAAGTACAGACAGTTTATTAAAGTCCCGACCAGAGAGCAGAACATCTGGGTCCTGTTACACAACAGTTTAGCGACGCCTTCCGCGCCGTGGCCCGAGCTGCTCTGGGCTTTTCAGATCACGCCATGGTTCATCTGATCCCCATGTACAGTACAGAGGCTGAAGCTCTCAAAACCTTGTAGTGAGGACCTCTAAGAAGTGGACCAATGAGGCAGTGGAGGAGCTACATGCGTGTTTGGACATTACAGACTGGGAGGTTTTCAGAGCTGCACACAGATTTGGATAAGTACACGGACACTGATGTCACACATTCGATTCTGTGAGTAACAGCATTACACCATCAACACATCAAAGTCACTTTCAATAATGACAAACCCTGGTTCACAACAAAAACTGAGGCAGTTAAGGCAGCAAGAAGGAGGCAGCGCACAGGGCTGGTGACAGAGAGCGCCTACAAAGATGCTCCAGGACAAGCTCTCCCAGCTCAACGTGTGCCTCACTCCACTGCAGGTGGATCACTGACTTCCTGAAGGATCGGAGGCAGTGCTAGAGGAAGAATGTCTCAGACACTCGGACTATCAGCACAGGCTCTCCACAGGACTGTGTACTTTCTCCTCTGCTCTTCTCCCTGTACACAAACTGCTGCAACCTCCAGTCACAACTTCCATAGAACCCGATCAAGTTGCGGACCACACCACCCTCATTGGGCTCATCTCGGATGGGGATGAGTCTGTCTACAGGAGGGAGGTGGACCGGCTGGTGTCCTGGTGCAGCGGTAACAACCCGGAGTCAACGCCCAGAAGACAGTGGAGATGATTGTGGACTTCAGGAAAGTCACAGCCCCCCAGCCCCTCCTCACCATGACAGACTTCCCCATCACCACCGTGGACTCCTTCCGTTTCCTTGGCACCACCATCACCAGGACCTTAAGTGGGAGCCCACCATCAGCTCTCATGAAGAAGGCCAAGCAGAGGATGTACTTTCTGCAGCAGCTGAGGAAAGTCAAGCTGCCAGTGCAGATGATGGTGCAGTTCTACACGGCCATCATTGAGTTCATCCTCACTCCTCCATCACCGTGTGGTACGCTGGAGCCACAGCCAGGGACAAACAGAGACTACAGCGCATTGTGTGCTCTGTGAGAAGGTGACTTCTCAGACTGGTCCTATCCTTGGCTATAGGATCTTAGCTGGTTAAACAAATCCTCCACGGGCCCTACTCCTCGAATGTTGGCTGAGTGGTCTGCACAGACTGACATCAAGTCTATCCAATCAATTTTTAAAAAGGGCATCTTAAAGGTTATCCAAAGTTTTGATCCGCCTGCTCTTTGAACAAGCGAAAAGCGATTACGCAAGCTGATCCTGTATACAAAGCTAACTGAAAGGGCCCAATTCCAGGGTTCTGGGGGTCAAAGCCGTTCCCATCGACACCTATCGCAGCAGCCTAACTGAACCCATTGACTTCTCTCTGACGACCTAGGGTCCGTCGCTTCACGTCTGTACTCAATCTTGAAGCGAGTCACAACGGCACTTCCCAAGTTGTGCGCCCGAGTGCCCCACTCCACGCGCCAGGCGCCAGGTAAAGGAGAGCCAGAAAACTTATCATGTTGGAATATAGCCTCCTCCAAAGTCCCGTTTGGTCCATGACAAATCGCGTATATTTTGGCGTCGGAATGTAACTCGAGCAAACTGACCCAATCCATTCCCTCACACTCAAGCCGACCCATTTTATCCACTCTTTAAAAACAAATCAACGGAACAATCAGTTTCATCTGTCTGGTTGCTCATTGAGCAGACTCGTTTAGTCGGAGCCCTCCCAAAAAATTAGGGAAGAGCACGATGCGTTAATCTCAGCACCCACTGGCCACCTGATCGTCAGAACTACAATTAAATATCCCATTACACCCAAATAAAATATCGGGGCTTGTTTATAACCAAGGAACGTCTGTGCGCCACATCTATCACAGTCCAACAAATCAAATCCAAACAATAAAAAATACTAAGTCAATGATAATAATATTTATGACCATCAACCGTTTGAAATGTAATTCATGAAATAATATATCTCCTAAACCATAAAAGCCTCCCAGTTGCACACTTTATTCTGGCGTGATATTAGGACAAAATCGTAATACTTTTGAATATAGGTTATAGCTGCATAAGTGCTATTAATAAATAATGACTATCGTCATCAACTATGAATAATATATGTCAATTCAGTGTGTTTGATAGACAGCCATGTTCTGCTTCTAGGCTCTACAATCCGCTGCATAATAACTGCGCATTTCGTCTACATTAACTACCCTCTTCTTACTTTTCACCCGAAATAACATTGCCCAAACCACCACTTTCTTGCAATTACTCATGTATTTCTGAATATAATTAGTTGTTGCACTATAGTACTTGTAATGTGCCATAGATCGCACCAAGATACCTTGACAGCAGATTATCGACGCCATCCCGCGACGAACAGCTCACCCACAGTGATCGAATTTTCTCTCGCCTCGTTACCCCTTTATGTTAGGCCTAATAGATGAATAGTTATGGCGGGCACACATAAAGACAACTTATATATAATTGTTGTATAATGCCTAGGTCGCCCCCTATGCAGGGATCGGTAGATCGGATTTATTATTCATCACTACGGTCCCACATTGGGTACGAAGCCCCAACCTAGCCTAACAAAAAAAAGACAAACACACGACGAGACAGAATATTGCCATTTATAGGACCGAACTTCCAATCACCGGCCGATGCTAATTGGGCTCTCAACGGGGAGTCAGGAAATAGCTGAAACTCATACCCATTTACACAATCCAAAGGAGATGAAGAGCAAAAATTACATGTGGCACGCCAGATGGGAGAACTCTTAGTTATCAATAGAGAAAAGGCGCTTCCGCAAATAGAACACGGTTACTCTCATCTTTGCTCCAAAACAGGCTTCAGATCGGATTGCGTTCAAGTCTGTCCAAAGAGGCACAAAAGAGACTGCGTTTTGTACAGTTTATCAAGCACACTGCAAAATCCTTCAGCATCCTAGGGTAAAAATACCAAAATAAAGTAATTTAGAATATAGCTATAATAGAGACCATGAACTACAGAAGGTTTGAAAACGCATTTGCGAAAACTACGTCATACTGGCATTGGTCTGCAAAGTTTGAATTTATTTGTGGGTATATTATTAATTCATAGTGAAACAAATATGGCCTGTAAAGTAGTTTGAATCCTCTCCTTCTCTCACTCACACAAGAGATAGGCAAATAGTTGCACTTTTTATCTTATAGGATATCAGCCTTAAATATCCCCTACAGGCCAATATTCTTTTTGGCTTGAACAATTGCTTAAAGGAAAGACATAAAGCTTTATTTTAACACTTAAGTGCGATGATGGCGCTGCACAAAATGTATTTGCATTGCTCCCTTTTGAGTTAGTAGTAAAAAGCAGGATTGTTGATTATGTTTATTTTTATTTTTTCCTTATTACACCTTTATTATGCTGAATAGTGCATTGTACAGAGACAGTTAATGAGTTTGCAGTAATATAAAATCATATATTTTGGGGAAAATTGTCAAAATCTGCCCTACATATCGGCCAAAATATCGGCAAAGCTCATCGGCTGCTCTTGATTCTTAAGGAAACAACAGCTAAGAACTGGTATGATTCAAACCATCACCTTATGTGGTTTAAACAATAAGGAGAGTCTATTTGTACAAGCTCTAAAATGATAATGATTATAGAGCTAATATGGCTGATAATAGAATCAACACTGTTAGATATAGTTGTGATGAGGAAGGGCATCCTGTATAAAAAAAGATCATTTAAAACTTGAAGTAAGAATTTGCAGGGTGCCTACATTTGACATTGATTTTGTACCTCATTCACACTGAACATTATAGAGCCAGATTCTCCTGTGGTCATAGAAAATCTTAACTCACAGCTTAAACAAACACTCCAGCGCCAGCTTATCTCCTAAGGCTAGAAGCACTTTAAAGATACTGTAGTCAAATAATTATTTAGATTTCCCTTTGGCCCTACTTTAAGCCTATAGAAAACACTCTTATCAGCGTAAAACACCTTCAACTGTCAGCTGCTGCTAGTAAGACTATAAGTGCATTGTGTACATAATTGAAGGCAATTAGAAACTTAAAAAAGGTTTAACAATAAATTATACACGTACATTCAGCTGTGAAATATGTAGAATGTATTCTCTTTGCTGTTAAAAAATATCCTCAGTAATAATATACAGAGCCATAGCATGCCTTAATCATACATTTGCCCTAAATATGGCTCATCTGATCTCAAATAGAGCAAACACAGATAATGAATCTTAATCCAGGATTCTGCCTAGGCCAGCTCCGAGCTAAACTAGATCATGCAGTTCTAATCTATATAGATGACAAGAGTTTTTTGAAGATGTTCCTTTAGATTTAGTCACAGAGGGACCTGGAGGTATTCACGCATGTACAGGCCACTGTATGAAATAAATAATGGAGCATTTACTGTCATATAGCAGTGCATAGTACATCATACCATAAATGCTCCACAGTGGGTCACAGGAGTTTATGAAAGCGGTTCAAGCAAGGCAAGAATTAGAATTGTTACTATAAATGGAAAAAATCTTGACTAATACACTCCAAAAGGTATCAGAAATATCAGGCATTACAATTTGCCTGTTGTTAAGTTTTGATAACCATGTCCTTTTAAAAGGTGATGGTACCTAATTTTTACAGTCTTAAAAAAATCATTAATAAACAGAACTAAGTTTCATATAAACAGAACTTTTAAACAGTTTGCATCGGTCCAAAGGTATCCCTCACTCTCTTAACTTATTCCTTGCAAAATAATTATCCACAGTGATGAGATTAAAAGCAGTTTTCACAACTTTCAGAGGCCAGTGCAGTTTTGCTGTCACACCACTGCTAACAGCAACTAGCATGCTAACAGCGCACCAGCATTCATTACTGGTTCACGGCCGATAAAAACGCTCTATAATTAGATGCACAGTGCACACAGTGGTCAAACTTTTTCCCTAAGGCCTGCTTTTACAATATATCTTAGCTTACATTAATATTTCATTGGCAGGAAATCTGGTGGGTGGATAACGTTGCACTTTTTCACTCTAAAAATACTGAAACATTATTCATAATTAACCCATGATTTCAATGGACCACAGCAAAACCTGCACATTAACAATATTTGTCCAGATGACTTATTTTGAAAACTTTACCACCAATGTTTTTTAAATAGACGGTTTGAGTGCCACCTGGAAGTTTCCCCATTGTTCTCTCACAATGGGGTGTCATAATAACGACACAAAACTGGGCCATCAGGTAAACAAAGTCAGATCAGCATTGAAAATAATTTTGTCTCGATTTCCAAAACATTGTCCAGATCCAAAAAACATGGTCCAAGTCCTTTGAAACTTTCTCTACCTTGCGCCACTCCTGGACAAACGAGGGATTACACCGATTCAATTAAGGATGTTTGCTTTAACTGCCCCCGTCAAAAAACATCAGACTTTACTCTACAATTCACAAAACTAGACTGTACTCCACTCTGCTACCACACAACAAAATGTCTATAATTTCTCCACAGCTGAAACCCCCCCGTCTTTTGTGGATGTGAGTGCTGAGTGTTCTGTCATGCGTGCTGTACGTGGGGATTGTTTCCCTCCATCTCGCTCCGGCTCTGAATCAGCAGGTCCCTTCGGTAAACAAGGCAGCGCGATTGTTGGATTTGCATATTCCTGAATAAATTATGTTGTGTTTGAGCGATAAGCGCATCACTGCTGTTTGCTAGACGCCTCTCCCTGCCATGAATTAACCCTGTTCACAAGAGGCTGCGCTGGTGGGGAAAACTGTGGAGCGGGGGTCCTAGTATTGATCCCTGTTGTCTTTTTCAGTAAGTTGTGAATTATTGACTCCAGTAAGATTGCAAATAAACATGGCTGTAGGCAAAATGTGAATGTAAGATATTTCCAGGGTGCAGAGGAAAAGGAAGAATGGGTAATGTTGTGGTTGTATATGACATTTTGAACAACCTGAAGTGATTGGCAATAATGAACAAATGGTGTGGCCAACATTGGTAAATCGCCTCCAGGCATTAAATCACTACTGAATTATGTTGCTTCCAGTTGAGAAACGTAGTTGGTGTCCACCGAGTTTGTGCTGAAAACCAAATGTTCCAATTTTTCACTGACCTCGAATACCATCCGTTCACAAATTAGAAGTGTGAAAAGAGTCTCGTAAGTCATGAGACAGATTGAGCACAAGACAGAAGACAATTTGTGTGTGAGAAAACCCATGCCATTGGAAGAAGTAATAGTAATTTATAAATGATCCAATGTGATCATTTGGGAGATAGTATTTTCAAATCTGG